>CAUDMG010002218.1:0-115850 GCA_958450375.1 Homarus gammarus
AACGGCACTAAGTCCCATTGGAGCAACGTCACAAGTGGAGTTCCCCAAGGCTCAGTACTTGGACCATTATTGTTTATTATATACATAAACGACATAGATATCGGCATAGACAGCAACATAAGTAAATTTGCTGATGATACTAAAATAGGACGTGTTATCAAATCTGACGAGGACTCGGCAAAACTACAGGAGGATCTAAACAAATTTTTCGAATGGTCTGAAAAATGGCAGATGAAATTCAACATTGACAAATGTAAAGTACTCAGTATAGGGAATGTAAACAGGGAAACCAGATACCAGATGAACAACGATGCCATAGAGAAATCCGACTGCGAGAGAGATTTAGGAGTAATGATAAGTAGGAACCTTAAGCCAAGTAAACAATGTGTTTTTGCTCGTAACAAGGCTAATAAAGTACTTGGGTTCATACAAAGGAGTGTTAGTTACAAGACTAGCGAGGTCATCCTAAAACTGTATCTTGCTCTTGTGAGACCACACCTGGATTACGCAGTCCAGTTCTGGTCACCGTATTACAGAATGGATATAGAATCCTTGGAAAGAATCCAGAGGAGAATGACAAGACTAATCCCGGGTATCAGGAACCTTGAGTATAGAGACAGGTTAAAGCATCTTAATTTGCACTCCCTTGAGAGACGTAGAGCGAGGGGCGACCTGATAGAGGTGTATAAATGGAAGGCAGGGCTAAACAAAGGGGACATTACAAAGGTACTCAAATTATCCAACCAGGAGCGAACTCGTAACAATGGTTTTAAATTGGACAAATTTAGATTTAGGCGTGAAATAGGTAAACACTGGTTTGGAAACAGAGTAGTGGATGAATGGAACAAGTTACCAAATATCATCATTAACTCGAATACGCTGAATTGCTTCAAACATAGGTTGGATGCTCATATGAGCAATAGGGGTTGGGTGTAAACGGGACTGCCCAGTATGGGCCAATAGGCCCGCTGCAGTTTCCTCCATTCTTATGTTCTTATGTTATCTCAGCGAAACACTCCACGAAGCATCTAGGCGAAACACTCACGAAGCATCTCAGCAAAACACTCCACGAAGCATCTCGGTGAAACACTCCGCGAAGCATCTCAGCGAAACACTCCACGAAGCATCTCAGCGAAACACTCACGAAGCATCTCAGCAAAACACTCTACGAAGCATCTCAGCGAAACACTCCACGAAGCATCTCAGCGAAACACTCCACGAAGCATCTCAGCGAAACACTCCACGAAGCATCTCGGCGAAACACTCCACGAAGCATCTCGGCGAAACACTCCACGAAGCATCTCAGCGAAACACTCCACGAAGCATCTCAGCGAAACACTCCACGAAGCATCTCAGCGAAACACTCCACGAAGCATCTCAGCGAAACACTCCACGAAGCATCTCAGCGAAACACTCCACGAAGCATCTCAGCGAAACACTCCACGAAGCATCTCAGCGAAACACTCCACGAAGCATCTCAGCGAAACACTCCACGAAGCATCTCAGCGAAACACTCCATGAAGCAGCGAAACACTCCACGAAGCATCTCAGCGAAACACTTCACGAAGCATCTCAGCGAAACACTCCACGAAGCATCTCAGCGAAACACTCCACGAAGCATCTCGGCGAAACACTCACGAACCATCTCGGGTCTGATACTCGGGATAGCAGCACGTTATTGGAAGTTTAATTTGGCACCGTAATTAGCCTGGCTGTGTCTCTCGTCGGCCGGGTCATTAATTGAATATCAAAGGCGAGTCGAGTCCCGAAGCCTCGACTGGTAAATGAATGCTGAGTCACTGTGGTATGATGAGCTTTAGAGATGAATGGGGAGATGAGGGCGGGGAGATGAATGAGATAGTGGGGGAGATGTGTGGGAAGATGAACGGGAGAGGCCAGTGGCGTGAGGAGAGTGGGGAAATGTTTTGGGAGATAAGTGCGGGAAGATGAATGGGGAGATAAGGGAGGGGAGATGGGGGTGGGGAGATGAATAGGAGAGGCCAGTGGGGAGATAAGAATGGGGAGACAAAAGACAACTTGAGAATAGAGAGGAACAAAAATGAAATCCTAAGAGAGAGAGTGAGAGAGAGAGAGAGAGAGAGTGAGAGAGTAGATAATAACATCCAGTTAAAGTTAAGATTAATATTAATCTCTTCCGAAACTTAAGAGAAGAAAACCTTGATTACTTGGTAACTCCTTGTTGATGGTGGTGGTGGTGGTGGTGGTGGTGCTGGTAGTAATGGCGGTGGTGGTGGTGGTGGTGGTACTGGTAGTAATGGCGGTGGTGGTGGTGGTGGTAGAGACAAGAGTTTGTCATCAAATACTTGGAAATATTCTTGATTTTATATAATTCCCCCCCCCCCCCTTTTCTTCTACCCTCCCCCTCCTCCTTTCTCCTTCCCCTCATCTCTTCCTTTCCCTCCCTTTCCCCCTCTTTCTCCACCCTCCTTTCCTCCTCCCTTCACGTCCCTCTCCCACACCCTACTTCCCCTCTCCTCCCCTCCCCTCCCCCCCTCCCTCCCCTCACCATTTTTATATAACACTTATGCATCGGAATTAAAAAAAAGAAAAAATAATAAAAAAATTCACTCCTACATTTTTACGACCAATGGAGTGAGTGCAAAGAAGCAATTAGTGTCCCTTTGTGTGTTATGCGCTTCCCCTCAGGCCACGCGGGAGTCGAGGAGCACCTCACACCAGCTCCTCCTCCAGCGAGCCACAAGGTCGGGGATTCCTTGAGCGGGAGGGGAGGGGGGTCCTTCATAATGAGTTGAGTGACTTTATTGTGTGAGGAAGAACTCTTTTAAGACGTGAGTTCGATCGTTTTCATTCTTCATTTGGTGGGTCCTTGTGTATGAGGGTGTGGTGATGAGGGTGTGGTGATGAGGGTGTGGTAGTGAGGGCGTGATGATGAGGGCGTGATGATGAGGGTGTGGTGATGAGGGTGGCGGCGGTGATGGAGAGGGAGAGTGTAAAATGATGATACAGAGAGAGAGAGAGAGAGAGAGAGAGAGAGAGAGATGTGTCGAAAAAAGTAAAAAAAAAAAAAAGAGGAAGAGAAAATAAAGATAAAACTCGGAGGAGGAATTTGTCCAGTTTTCGTGTGAGTTGTAAATGATTCGGTGTGAGTTGTAAATGATTCGGTGTGAGTTGTAAATGATTCGGTGTGAGTTGTAAATGATTCGGTGTGAGTTGTAAATGATTCAGTGTGAGATGCTGTAAATGATTCACTATAATATATTGCAAATGACTTGGGAAGAAATGTCAACGATTCTGTGATATTTGTAAATTGTTCAATGAGATGTAAATGATTTGGTGAGTTTTGTAAATTAATTGGATGAAAATATTTGTAAATGACATTACGAAACTTTGTAAATGACCTGATAATGACAAACCACGGCAGTAAATGACAAACAGCGTCTCTTGAAGAAGCCAAAGCGTGCGTAAAGCCAAGAGGAGAAGCTTGAGTCTCTCACCTTGAACTACACTCTCTCACTCACACATTGAGAGAGAGAGAGAGAGAGAGAGAGAGAGAGAGAGTGAGAGAGAGAGTACAATATTTCTCCCTAATTATACAATACTTCATTAAAAAAAAATACCTCAATTTGAAGCGAATCGAGAGTTTAAAGACCTCGATTGACCTCCCACAACCTCTAATTTTGCTGTAGTTAAAGAAGTTGACCTCTCCTCGATATGGGTCATCTCACCTCTCCTCCCCTGGGTGGTCGTGGCTCTCTGCTAACTCGTTATCTCATTGGCTGTTCACACCTGGAGAGGAGAAAGGGTTGCCAGTAGTTAACAAATGAAAGAGTAAGACGACTTTTAGGTGTGTGTGTGTGTGTGTGTGTGTGTCATAATATATACACTCGGTACGAAAATGTTAAACTCGATGCTAAATTAACACAAAAAACAAAACATTATTAAAATTTGTATTAAAATAAACATTATTTTACGTTGGTCGTAGACGAAAAAATAAACTTTAAATGGAACCTTGGAGTCGATTTTACGATAAGAACACTTAATTGCTCTGAGCATTAGGTTGATGTTAAGAAAAGACCTGCTCCCTCTCACCCCTCTTACCGCCTCCTCCCCCTCTTCCCGCCTCCTCCCCCTCTTCCCCTCCCTCTTTCTCCCTCTTCATTCCCTCCCCTACCCACTCCCACTCTCTTTTTACCCCTCCCCTCCCCACTCCCACTCTCTTTTTACCCCTCCCCTCCCCCTCCCTACCCCCTACCCCCTCCCCCTCACTGAACGCTGACTGGCTTTGAGTAGAAGGGAACCAAACAGAGAGACAGACAACCAACCAACCAGTCAGTGTCAATCGGTCAGTCAGTCAGTCAGTCAGTGTGAAGTAATGGAGACTGTTTACTACTGCAGTTCTTGAGAGAGAGAGAGAGAGAGAGAGGGGAGAGAGAGAGAGAGAGAGATTGTTGTATTCAGGTGTAGATGTTTGCCGCTTGTAATGTGTATTGTCTACCTTCATCATTATCTCTTCCTCTTCCTTCTCCTCCTCTTTCTCTTACTCCTCCTCCTCCTCCTCCTCCTCTTTCTCTCCCTCTTCCTCATCCACTTGTTCCTTGTTCTCATCTTGCACACACCCCACGTATTTCTTCCACTCACCCCCTCTCCATCACCTCTCACTGACTCCATTAAACCCTCCGCCTGACTACTGACGATCTTCTCCACCACCACACATGATACTCTCCACCACCTCTCCACCACCACCATCTATCCCCCTCTCCACCACTTCAACACCACTCCTCCTCACCACTCATATCCCTCTCATGACCTCTTCCTCACACCTTCTTAACAGCACACAAGAGCTCACTCACCTTGTGTTTTGTACTTGGTTCATAATGAGTCGCCCCGTGAAGGACCTCTGACAAAACCTGCCCGCGTCCCGGCCTCTACATGCGACAGAAAGACACGGAACACGGCGTCTACATTAGTCCCCCTTTCAAACGTTTTCTTTTAAAGGCTCTTAGTAATGAAAATGGTCTTTGGTTTGTAGAGCAGTTAACGTACGTGTGTGTGTGTGTGTGTGTAGTAGTGAGTACTGTTGGAGGGTGAAGGAGCATGGGTGGTGGTGTTGGCTGTAGAGCAGTGTTGGAGAGGAAGAGGGTATTGCCAGTAAAGGTGATGGAGTGAGTGTAGTGTGCGTGGCTGGGGTGATGAGAGGGAGAGAGGGAGAGAGAGAGAAGGAGAGAGGGAGGGAGAGAGAGAGAGGGAGGGACCATGATAGATGTGGTCTTCAATAATAGATGATGAGAGAAGCTTTGAGCTCTGAAACCTATGATGATACCACCTGAGAGAGAGAGAGAGAGACTGACTCGGCCAGTGTACAGAAGAGATGTATAGCGTCACTTATCTCGTAGTCTCTTTGTTCGAATCTCTCTCTCTCTCTCTCTCTCTCTCTCTCTCTCTCTCTCTCTCTCTCTCTCTCTCTTTAAGCTCCTGGCGTTTCGTTATATCATTATTTATCGTTATCTAATCGTTGTTACTTTGTTTTGTTATCTTACTATTTCGTTGTTTCGTTACACACACACACAGCTCAAAAGTCTAGGTGTGTGTGTGTGTATGTGTGTGTCCCCCCCACACCCACACCTTCCCTCCCCGCCCCCACACCCACACCTTCCCTCCCCGCCCACATATCTTGGCACCTCCTAACCTCTCGACTTAAACGAACTTGTGGTGCTTAAAGTTTCGTTTATGGGCGTGACCTTCCCTCCCACCCCCTCCCACAACCCTTCCCCCTCCCACCCCCTCCCACAACCCTTCCCCCTCCCACAACCCCACCCCCTCCCACAACCCTTCCCCCTCCCACCCCTTCCCTCCCACCCCCTCCCACAACCCTTCCCCCTCCCACCCCTTCCCTCCCACCCCCTCCCACAACCCTTCCCCCTCCCACCCTTCCCCTCCCACCCCGTCCCACAACCCTTCCCCCTCCCACCCCTCCCCTCCCACCCCCTCCCACAACCCTTCCCCCTCCCACCCCCTCCCATCCCACCCCTCCCCTCCCACCCCCTCCCACCCCGTCCCACCCCACCCCGTCCCACAACCCTTCCCCCTCCCCCCCCTCCCCTCCCCCCTCCCACCTCCCCCTCCTCCCAGACTCTCACACTGAATGTTCTCCCGTGAGATAAGAGACAGCAATGTGTTCTTGAAGGGCTGAGTCTCGGTGTAATTTGGCTGCCATTTTGAGTCTTATTGCTTTGTATTTTAGGTTAGGTTAGGTTTGGTTTGGTTTGGTTTGGTTTGGTTTGGTTTGGTTAGGTTAGGTTAGGTTTGGTTTGGTTTGGTTAGGTTTGGTTAGGTTAGGTTAGGTTAGGTTAGGTTACGATGCGGATTAAGTTAACGTAGGAACCTATTGAGACTTTAATGATATTTTGTAATGTTATTGTTTAGGTTGAAATGAGTTAAATGGTTTTACTATGAAGGTATTTTTAACATGAGAACCTTTTGATGGTGACTCACACACACACACACACACACACAGTAGTTGTGTTTCAGGGTATTTGTGGCGACGTGGTGTTGGAGGGCCGCGTTGGAGGAGGGAGGGAGGGAGGGTTTCTGTTGGAGGGGGGAAGGTGTGTTTTTTTTTGGAGAGAGGGAGAGTGTTTGTTGGAGGGAGGGAGGAGGTATGTCTGTCTGTTGGAGAGAGGGAGGGTGTTGGAGGGAGGGAAGGTGTTGGAGGGAGGAGGTGTGTCTGTTGGAGAGAGGGAGGGTGTTTGTTGGAGGGAGTAGGTGTGTGTCTGTTGGAGAGAATCATTTAAGGAAGAGAGTCTTCCCCTCTTCCTTCTTACCCCTTCTCTCCTCTCTCCCTTTCCCCTCCCTTTCCACCTCCTTCTCCTCTTCTCTACTCTCTCTCTCTCTCTCTCTCTCTCTCTCTCTCTCTCTCTCTCTCTCTCTGTATCATTACCTATCATCTCTTTCCTCTTCCTCCTCCTCCCCTTCCTCCTCCCCTTCCTCCTCCCCTTCCTCCTCCCCTTCCTCCTCCCCTTCCTCCTCCTCTCCTTCCTCCTCCTCTTCCTCCTCCCCTTCTTCCTCCCCTTCCTCCTCCTCTTCCTCCTCCCCTTCCTCCTCCCCTTCCTCCCATTGGTATCAAGGGATGAAACACAAAGTCTTTTATCTGTTCTCCTGTGTGTGCGTGTGTGTGTGTGTGTCCGTGTGTGTTTGTGTGTGTTTGACTTACTAAATGAATATAACAAAAAAAATCCCTTAAAAAACAAAAAAACAAATACAAAATTTCATTGTTTTTGTTGACGTTTTATTTGTTGTTGTTGTTGTTGTTGTTGTTGTTGTTGTTGTTGTTGTAAACCTGAGATATAAAACAAAATCCTAAACCAACCAAAAAATATCTCAGTAAAGGAAAAAAAAAACGAGATGTGTTTTATGTCGTGGTTTTTATTTTCTGGGTTTAAAATTTGTTTGTTTGTTTGTGTGGTTTATGGTTTAGTGTGTATGTGGTTTATGGTTCTCCCTATTACTCCCTATTTTCCCATAATAAAAACGACCCAATTCCACACCAACTACCCATTCTAATTTCCCGTATTAAAAAAAAAAAAAAAAATTCACTTCCTATTTATTCTTGTTTCTAATGTGTTCAAACTAGCCAACTAGCCAATTGAAGTCGGAATGTTTTTGTTTTTCCTGAGTGTTAGTAGTTAGGAATAGTTACTTACCCCCTCTCCTCACCTTGGCCCCCCCTCACCCCCTCCCCCCAAACCCTTCCCCTACCCTCCCCCCAAACCCTTCCTCCTTACCCCCTCCGTATCACCCCCTTCCCCTAACCCTTCCCCTACCCTCCCCCCTAACCCCCTCCCCTCCTCCCCCTCCCCTCCTCCCCCCTCCTCCCATCATCAACCCCCCTCCCCTCCTCCCCCTCCTCCCCCCATCACCCCCCTCCTCCCCCCATCACCCCCCTCCTCCCCCCATCCTCCCCCCATCACCCCCCCAGTGGATGCGAGGGACCAACTTTCAGCCTCTAGTCATCTAACTACAACTTGCAATTACGACTAGTTGTGCTCAAGTGACTTAATTTAGCCAAGGAAGACATGTTGTGGTGTGGTGGTGGTAGTGGTGTGGTTGTGGTAGTGGTGTGGTGTGGTGGTGGTGTGGTTGTGGTGTGGTAGTGGTTGTGGTGTGGTAGTGGTGTGGTAGTGGTTGTGGTGTGGTAGTGGTGGTAATGAAAAATGTATATATGTATATTTTTTTTAAGAGTGGGAACAGTTATTCATCGCACGCACACACACACACACACACACACACAATAGCTACAATGCATTCATGTTATGCAGACAAACTCGGGGGTGGGGGGCCTAAATATTTTTCCTATAACAACTTTCTAAATTGTTGAGAAGCTGTGATGTGGGAAGGTGCAATTTGCCTAATGGAAACGCTAGCTGACTTGTAGGTGGATGAGTGGGTGGGAGGAAAGGTAAGGGTGAGGGGTTGTAGAGGTGGGGGGAGGGTGGGGAAATGGAATGGACGGACGGACGGACGGACGGAAAAAAAGGAGGGAGGGAAGGAACAACAACAACATGCCTACATAATACACAGGCCAGGAGCTAAGCGGCGGACCAACACTTAACTAAAGAAAGAGAAAACAAAATATTTAAAATCTTGAGAGAGAGAGAGCGAGAGAGAGAGAGAGACCATAAATACAGTGATAAAAGGTGGGAATTGTTATCAAATATGTTAAAACAACAACAACAACAACAAACACACCTCACTGAAGAATACCCCCCCCCACACTTTACAACCCCCCACACTTTACAACCCCCCACACACTTTACAACCCCCCCACACTTTACAACCCTCCCCACACTTTACAGCCCTCCCCCACACTTTGCAACCCCCCACACTTTACAACCCCCCACACTTTACAACCCCCCACACTTTACAACCCCCCACACACTTTACAACCCCCCACACACTTTACAACCCCCCCACACTTTACAACCCTCCCCACACTTTACAACCCTCCCACACTTTACAACCCCCCCACACTTTACAACCCCCCACTTTACAACCCCCCCACACTTTACACCCCCACACTTTACACCCCCACACTTTACACCCCCCACACTTTACACCCCCACACTTTACACCCCCCCACACTTTACACCCCCACACTTTACAACCCCCCCACACTTTACAACCCCCCCACACTTTACAACCCTCCCCCACACTTTACAACCCTCCCCCACACTTTACAACCCCCCACACTTTACAGCCCTCCCCCCACACTTTACAACCCCCACACTTTACAACCCCCCCCACACTTTACAACCCCCCCCACACTTTACAACCCCCCCACACTTTACAACCCCCCACACTTTACAACCCCCCACACTTTACACCCCCCACACTTTACACCCCCCACACTTTACACCCCCCCCACACTTTACAACCCCCCCACACTTTACAACCCCCCCACACTTTACAACCCTCCCCCACATACTTTACAACCCTCCCCCACACACTTTACAACCCTCCCCCACACACTTTACAACCCCCCACACTTTACAACCCCCCACTTTTTACAACCCCCACTTTTTACAACCCTCCCCCACACACTTTACAACCCCCCCAAACTTTACAACCCTTCCCCACTTTACAACCCTCCCCCACACACTTTACAACCCCCCCACACTTTACAACCTCCCCCACACTTTACAACCCCCCCACACTTTACAACCCTCCCCACACTTTACAACCCCCCCACACTTTACAACCCCCCCCCCCACACTTTACAACCCTCCCCCCACACCCCACACTTTACAACCTCCCCCACACTTTACAACCCTCCCCACACTTTACAACCCCCCCCACACTTTACAACCCTCCCCCCACACCCCACACTTTACAACCCCCCACACTTTACAACCCTCCCCACACTTTGCAACCCCCCCCACACTTTGCAACCCTCCCCCCCACACCCCACACTTTACAACCTCCCCCACACTGCCGCAAGAATAGAAAGATCAGAATAGGTTCTCAGGCTCATGCGAAACCTCAATATAACGGACACCTCTTCATATAATCCGTTAAATGGGGGTATCATGTATAACGGACCCTCGATATAACGAACCTTCCTCTCCATATAGTCCGTTAAATAGAGGTTTTACTGTATAGACTCAGGGTGTATGTAAATGAAGGCTGTTGGGCATTAAACACGATGAACGACCTACCGGAAGAGTCTTGGGGCGTTGAAGGGGGTGATGGGGGCGTTGATGGGGTGATTGGGGCGTTGATGGGGTGATTGGGGCGTTGAGGGGGTGATGGGGGCGTTGAGGGGGGGGGGTGTTGGAACGGTGGCGGAGATGGTTGAAGAAGAGTAGAAGAGGATGAGAAGGAGGAGAGAAACGAAGAGAAGAAATAGCTGAAAGGACAGGGGGACATACCACACCCACACCCACACCCCACCACACCCATACCACACCCACACCACACGTCAATATCCTCAGGGTCTTGCTTCACTATATCTCGCCCTCTGCCCTGAACTATATTATAAAAGTATTCGAATATAAATAACACAGGAGGCAACAGCTGACGAGACACTAACCTCCACAGCCTGGCACCACACGCCGGGTTAACTGAGTCATCCTGGGGAGGGCACCTTAATATAGCGAGTCTGTATAGCGAGTCTGTATAAGTGGATGGTGTATATAACATACCGAAGACTGCCGTGTATAGCCCAGGATATATACAGTATATATATGGGACAAATAAATACTGGGAAGGATTGTATGTCATTTATGGGTGGATATATTCTTCCTCGCTCACCCCTCCTCCCCTTAATCCTATCCCTTACCTTCTACCCCCCATTACCCCCTACCCCACTACCCCCTATCCCACTACCCCCTACCCCACTACCCCCTACCTCACTACCCACTACCCCCTACCTCACTACCCCCTACCCTACTACCCCACTACCCCCTACCCTACTACCCCACTACCCCCTACCCCACTACCCCTTACCCCACTACCCCCTCCCACCATTCTCCCCCCTCGTCGACAGATATACACCATATATATATATATATTTAAATTACGAAAAAAAAAATCCCTCCC
This sequence comes from Homarus gammarus, assembly GCA_958450375.1. Lineage (NCBI taxonomy): Eukaryota > Metazoa > Arthropoda > Malacostraca > Decapoda > Nephropidae > Homarus > Homarus gammarus. The sequence goes on from CAUDMG010002218.1 coordinate 11,077, forward strand.
TGCCATCTATTCCTGTACTCGTGTGTTCCTGTACTATCAGCTGTAACTCGGTACTGAATACAGAAATTTACGAAAAATAAATATACTTTTTTTTATATTAACGAAAAACAGCGGGGTTATTTTTTTTTGTATTAATGGGAGTTAGTTATGTGTTTTTTTTTTTACTTCTCTTTAAATATGTTTTATTTTGTTTTATTTTTGCTGTATGTTTTAAGTATTTAAATGTCGTTGTGTTTGTTAGTGACCGAAAATATTTGGTTTATATGAAAAGAAGGAAAAAATATTGTGAAAAAATGACCATCTGTTTTTAGCTATACATTTGTTTTATTTAAATTTATGTAGATTTTTGGAATTTTTTTTTTATTTTTTTTATTTTATGAGATTTTGTATGATATATTTTACGGTTCTATAAGATTAATTATCATCTACGGTTCTACCAGGCCATACTTCCGCCCCCCCCCACCCCCTCACGGTTCTACCAGGCCATACTTCCGCCCCCCCCACCCCCTCACGGTTCTACCAGGCCATACTTCCTCCCCCCACCCCCCTCACGGTTCTACCAGGCCATACCTCCCTCCACCCCCTCACGGTATTTACCAGGCCATACCTCCCCCCACCCCCTCACGGTTCTACCAGGCCATACCTCCTCCCCCCACCCCCCTCACGGTTCTACCAGGCCATACCTCCTCCCCCCACCCCCTCACGGTTCTACCAGGCCATACCTCCCCCCACCCCCCTCACGGTTCTACCAGGCCATGCCTCTCCCCACCCCCCTCACGGTTCTACCAGGCCATACCTCTCCCCCCCCCACTCACGGTTCTACCATTCCATACCTCTCCCCACCCCCTCACGGTTCTACCAGGCCATACCTCCCCCCTCCCCCTCACGGTTCTACCAGGCCATACCTCCCCCACCCCCTCACGGTTCTACCAGGCCATACCTCCCCCCACCCCCCTCACGGTTCTACCAGGCCATACTTCCTCCCCCCACCCCCCTCACGGTTCTACCAGGCCATACCTCCCTCCACCCCCTCACGGTTCTACCAGGCCATACCTCCTCCCCCCACCCCCCTCACGGTTCTACCAGGCCATACCTCCCCCCATCCCCCTCACGGTTCTACCAGGCCATACCTCCTCCCCCCACCCCCCTCACGGTTCTACCAGGCCATACCTCCCCCCCACCCCCCTCACGGTATCTACCAGGCCATACCTCCCCCCACCCCCTCACGGTTCTACCTCGGCTAATTCATCGCTGCAGTTCGTGATTTTTGACGGGAAATTGAGAATAATGGAGTATTTCCGCAGCATATTTCCGTTTCATCTCCGACCGGCGATAATACGTGTTACCTCCTCTCTGGTTCTATCGTGAAATATAAATAAACTCTTGTTATATATGAATTAAAATATATTGTATCTTTAGGAAACAACTTAATTCATTATATAAACGTGTAGTAATGATTTGTATAATGATAATAACGATGATGATGTGTAATAATAATGATGTGTAATAATAATGATGTGTAATAATAATAATAATAATAATAATAATAATAATAATAATAATACCTAAGCCATTGTTCCCTTCTTCAATGCGATGCTGAAATGAGTATTTTAAATTAAGGTTTAACAGAAAAAGTTATGTAGGGCGGAGTGAGGCGGGGCGGGGGTGGTGCGGGGTGAGGCGGGGCGGGGGTGGTGTGGGGTGAGGCTGGGTGGGGTGGTGTGGGGTGACCTTTGAGGCGCTCTTCCCTAAGAAACTTTACCGCTCGTTCCCTTCAAGCCTTAATGAATATGCTAATGGTCCTGGTACTATAATGGGCTCCCCTTACCTCCTCCCCTCCCTCATCCCCTCCCCTCACCTCCTCCCCTCCCTCATCCCCTCCCCTCACCTCCTCCCCTCACCCCCTCCCCTCACCTCCTCCCCTCACCTCCTCCCCTCACCTCCTCCCCTCCTCCCCCCTCACCCCTCACCCCCTCACCTTATATACGGGTGCCATTTTATTATGCAGTATATATAGTTTAACTTATTTGTTTGTTTGTTTGTTTTGTAGGTGTTATTAGATAGTTGGAAATCATAACAAATTGGTAGATATTTCTTTTTTATCCTTCCTTCACTCTCTCTCTCTCTCTCTCTCTCTCTCTCTCTCTCTCTCTCTCTCTCTCTCTTGTTAGCGAGACTCACCCCACATAATGACTCACGGTTCAGTCAATTGGTCTCGAGGTAACATGAAACAGTTTCAAGTGTTATCGAGGCAGAGCAATACACCTTTTGATTCATTACCTGGCCAATATTACAGGTGATTAGTCTACCTGTTGCTGTGGTGGTTGAGGATAGTGGTTGGTGGTGGTTGAGGGTGGTGGTTGGTGGTGGTTGATGGTTGAAGATATTGGTTGGTGATGGTTAAAGATGACTGGTGGTAGTGGTTGATGGTGGTTGAGGGTAGTGGTTGGTGGTGGTTGAGGGTAGTGGTTGTGGAGATGGATGGAAATGATTGTAGTGGTGTTGGTGGTTGTTGGAAAGGATGGTAATGGTGGTGGTTGGCAGTGGTAGTTGTGCTGGCTGCCAGTGGTGATAATGGTGGTAGTAGTAATGGTGGTAGTAGTGGTAGTGGGGATGGTGGTAGTAGTAATGGTGGTAGTAGTAATGGTAGTGGTTGTAATGGTGGTAGTAGTAATGGTGGTAGTAGTAATGGTGGTAGTAGTGGTAGTGGGGATGGTGGTAGTAGTAATGGTGGTAGTAGTAATGGTAGTAGTTGTAATGTACGCTCAAGGACTACTGTATTTACTCTGTACTTATCATCACTGCTGTTATTTCTGCTGTAACGTCTCAATGTTGCGGCTGCGGCTGTTCCTGCGGCCCCGAGCCACAATGGCACTTGCTGTAAGGCTGTACTGTTGCAATGAGCGGTTCCCCCTCTCCCACTCACCTCCCCCCCCCACCCCCAGTCACCTACAGTACCCCCACCCCCTCTCCAGTCACCCTCTCACCCCCCACCCTCCAGTCACCACCCAGTCACCTACAGTACCCCCACCCCCTCTCCAGTCACCCTCTCACCCCCCACCCTCCAGTCACCACCCAGTCACACCCACCCCCCAGTCACCCCCACCCCCCAGTCACCCCCCCAGTCACCCCCCCCAGTCACCCCCACCCCCCAGTCACCCCCCCCCAGTCACCCCCCCCCAGTCACCCCCACCCCCCAGTCACCCCCCTCACCCAGTTCCCCCTACCCACCCCCCCCCAACCTACAGGAGAAGAACACACGGTATGATTCTTGAAGCTGCAATATGCAACAGCTGGTTTTACCACAATGGCAGATGGTTCCTACATGTGTACCATCTCTCTCTCTCTCTCTCTCTCTCTCTCTCTCTCTCTCGTCTAGTTTATTATTTAATTTATAGTAATTAATTTATTTGATTATAATTAGTTACATATATTTTATACTTTACTCATCAGTGATAAATTACGTTCGTGAATTTCGCTTTAGCCTTTGTGTTCAGTACAGCATGTCCGTTCGTCCGTGTGTCCGTTCGTCCGTGTGTCCGTTCGTCCGTGTGTCCGTTCGTCCGTGTGTCTGTTCGTCCGTGTGTCTGTTCGTCCGTGTGTCTGTTCGTCCGTGTGTCCGTTCGTCCGTGTGTCTGTTCGTCCGTGTGTCTGTTCGTCCGTGTGTCTGTTCGTCCTTGTGTCCGTTCGTCCGTGTGTCCGTTCGTCCCTGTGTCTGTTCGTCCGTGTGTCTGTTCGTCCGTGTGTCTGTTCGTCCGTGTGTCTGTTCGTCCGTGTGTCCGTTCGTCCGTGTGTCTGTTCGTCCGTGTGTCCGTTCGTCCGTGTGTCTGTTCGTCCGTGTGTCTGTTCGTCCGTGTGTCTGTTCGTCCGTGTGTCTGTTCGTCCGTGTGTCTGTTCGTCCGTGTGTCTGTTCGTCCGTGTGTGGTTACCTCACAACAAGACCTCGGGGGATTTATTGTGGCCTGGGGAATTAGTTACCGGTCACGTGAGTACTTCATTACCTGGCCACGTAACTATCTCATTAACCTGTCATAGCCCCTTCCTCCCCTCTTCCATCATTCACTTTGCCCTACTACCTCCCCACTCCTCCCCACTGACGACCTTACCTCCCCACCCTCACTGACAGTCTACCTCCCCACCCAACCCCACTCCTCCCCCACCATCCTCCCCATCCCTCCTCCCCACCCAACCCCACTCCTCCCCCACCATCCTCCCCATCCCTCCTCCCCACCCAACCCCACTCCTCCCCCACCATCCTCCCCATCACTCCTCCCCACCCAACCACCACTCCTCCCCCACCATCCTCCCCCACCATCCTCCTCATCCCTCCTCCCCCACCATCCTCCTCATCCCTCCTCCCCACCCAAACCCCACTCCTCCCCCACCATCCTCCCCATCCCTCCTCCCCACCCAACCCCACTCCTCCCCCACCATCCTCCCCATCCCTCCCCACCCAACCCCACTCCTCCCCCACCCATCCTCCCCATCCCTCCTCCCCACCCAACCCCACTCCTGCCCCACCATCCTCCCCATCCCTCCTCCCCACCCAACCCCACTCCTCCCCCACCATCCTCCCCATCCCTCCTCCCCACCCAACCCCACTCCTCCCCCACCATCCTCCCCATCCCTCCTCCCCACCCAACCCCACTCCTCCCCCACCATCCTCCCCATCCCTCCTCCCCCCCCACCCCACTCCTCCCCCACCATCCTCCCCATCCCTCCTCCCCACCCAACCCCACTCCTCCCCCACCATCCTCCCCATCCCTCCTCCCCATCCAACCCCACTCCTCCCCCACCATCCTCCCCATCACTCCTCCCCACCCAACCCCACTCCTCCCCCACCATCCTCCCCATCACTCCTCCCCACCCAACCCCACTCCTCCCCCACCATCCTCCCCATCACTCCTCCCCACCCAACCCCACTCCTCCCCCACCATCCTCCCCATCCCTCCTCCCCCCAACACCACCCATCACCCTCCCCCACCATCCTCCCCATCCCTCCTCCCCACCCAACACCACTCCTCCCCCACCATCCTCCCCATCCCTCCTCCCCACCCAACCCCACTCCTCCCCCACCATCCTCCCCATCCCTCCTCCCCACCCAACACCACTCCTCCCCCACCATCCTCCCCATCCCTCCTCCCCACCCAACACCACTCCTCCCCCACCATCCTCCCCATCCCTCCTCCCCCCCAACACCACCCATCACCCTCCCCACCATCCTCCCCATCCCTCCTCCCCCCAACACCACCCATCACCCTCCCCCACCATCCTCCCCATCCCTCCTCCCCCCAACACCACCCATCACCCTCCCCCACCATCCTCCCCATCCCTCCTCCCCCCAACACCACCCATCACCCTCCCCCCCCTTACGGATTTATTACGGCTTATATCCGGCTTGTTAACCGGCGACCTCTTCAGCCGGATGGAAATAAAAGACAGAGGGAGGGTGTGTGTGTGTGTGTGCGCGTGCGTGCGTGCGTGCGTGTGTATCTTTCCAGACTGGATTTTGCACATGTATACAAATTACACACACACACACACTATATAAACTACTTCGCTCGTAAACGATATACAATCCAGTTAAATTGGACCTTATTTACAGCGTGCATGAGAGCCAGAATGGTTCGCCTCTTACCCACTGAACCTTAAGTCTATGAAAAAGTGACGCTTAAGTGAGTGGGGTGAATGAAATGAGTGGGGTGAATGAAGTGAGTGGGGTGAATGAAGTGAGTGGGATGATTGAAGTGAGTGGGGTGAATGAAGTGAGTGGGGTGAATGAAGTGAGTGGGGTGAATGAAGTGAGTGGGATGATTGAAGTGAGTGGAGTGAATGAAGTGAGGGGTGAATGAAGTGAGTGGGATGAATGAAGTGAGAGGGGTGAATGAAGTGAGTGGGATGAATGAAGTGAGTGGGGTGAATGAAGTGAGAGGGTTGAATGAAGTGAGTAGGGTGAATGAAGTGAGAGGGTTGAATGAAGTGAGTGGGGTGAATGAAGTGAGTGGGGTGAATGAAGTGAGTGGGATGAATGAAGTGAGTGGGATGAATGAAGTGAGTGGGGTGAATGAAGTGAGTGGGGTGAATGAAGTGAGTGGGGTGAATGAAGTGAGTGGGGTGAATGAAAGAATGATAACATTAATTAAGTGAAGAATGAATAAAGACATAACCCGTTGTAGGAGATAAAAATACGGTACGTAACCTGGTTTTAATGAGGCGAGTTTCAGGGGAATAGATCCGGGTTGTGTAGTTGGTTGTCTTAAATTTACTATTTTTTGGGGAGGAGAAAAAAGTAGTGGATTTTAATTATGGGTTTTTGTTTGATCTAGTTTTTTTTTTTTTACTTTGGTGTGTGTGTGTGTGTGTGTGTGTGTGTGTGTGTGTGTGTGTGTGTGTGTGTCCATGCGTTGTGTTTATGTAATTGCCTTCCCCTGTATGTATGTATGTATGATACAACTATGAATAAAACGACTAAAAAAAAATATAAATATAAATTTTTCTCATCAACCAAAAAAAATAAAAAAATTGGTGTAAAAAATAAAAATAAATAAATTAATAAGGAAATAATCGATAAGTTTATTGTATTGTTAATTATACTTTATATCGATACAGGGATAAAGGTGGGGGAAAATAAGTGTTTTTAGGGGAATTATGACATAGAGAGAAACTAACTAACTAACGACACTAAGTAGAATTAGAACTTGAAGGACAATTAATTAGCCTTAATGCTCCCCACTCCTCCCTCTCTCTCCCACTCACTGTCACTCCTCCTCCCCTCAAACTCTATCCTCCCTACACTTCTTTCTCCTCCTCCCGTCCCCTCCTCCCCCCCCCCCCTGGCCCAGATCTACGCACACTAACTGTCTTTTGTTTCCCTGGTCATAAAGTCGTTCTTTTATTACTTAGTCTACTACTTTATGACCCTTAAACGCATTTCCTCTCTCTCTCTCTCTCTCTCTCTCTCTCTCTCTCTCTCTCTCTCTCTCTCTCTCTCTCTTCGTCTGGCATTTACTCCTCTCCCACTGACCTCACCTTTTCCCACTCACCTCTTCCCACTCACTTCTTCCCACTCACTTCTTCCCACTCACCTCCCAAACCTCTATAAGTGAGTTTCTCTTCACCTACAAAATCCGAGAGAAAAGAAAGCGAATTGTCTTCCCCCTATCTTCCCCCTGTCTTCCCCCTGTCCTTCCTCCTTTCCCAATGTCTTCTCCCTTTTCCCCTACCCTTACCCTCCCCCTGTCTTCACCCCTTCCACCCCTTCATCCCCCACTGTCTTCCCCCTCCCTTCACCCCTTCCCCCTGTCTTTCCCCCTTCCTCCCTGTCTTTCCCCCTTTCCCCCTGTCTTTCCCCCTTCCCCCTCCCTTCACCCCCTTCCCCTGTCTTTCCCCCTTCCCCCTCCCTTCACCCCCTTCCCCTGTCTTTCCCCCTTCCCCCCTGTCTTTCCCCCTTTCCCCCTGCCTTTCCCCCCTTCCCCCTGTCTTCCCCCCCTCCCCCCTTCCCCCTGTCTTCCCCCCCTCCCCCAGATTCCATTAGACGCCTCTGAGGTAAAGTAAATAGTCCAACAGTGAAGAATTCCACAAACTCTGATATTTACTTCACAAATAAACAAACATGACTTGCGATTTTATGCCGGCAGTGGAGGTAACTGATTATATTTTTATGTCTTGATTACATTTGTGTTACGATTTTTTTTCCGAATTATTTTTTGCTCCTCTGATTTAATTTGAATTTATTTTTTTCTGGGTATTTTTTATATGATTACATTTGTTTTATGATTAATTTAGATCATGATTACATTTTAATGGTGGTTATTTTTCTTCATTATATACGAGTTATGATTACTTTTCATCTTTCGATTACATTTTTGTTTTAATCTTTTGTTTCGTCTGATTACATTGAATTATTTCTTCCGGGTATTACATTTAAGTGGTAATTTTTTATCACCTTTAAGACGTCTCAGTTACACTACGATTAGGATATAGTGAGTTAAAGATGGCGGCAAAGTGATATTGAGACTCAACTGTGCGAAAAATGAACGAAACTATGTGAGAAAAGCTGTTTTTTTTTATATTCGATTTTTGATAAATTTCGTGGTGTTTCCCATTAAATTTCACTCTTCAATTTTCTTTAATAGTGGGACCCTTATACTATTCGTGTATCCCGTTTTCTTTGATAGTGTCTTACAATTTCTGTTGACCATAGCTGCCACGCTCTGAGGCATAGCGTACCTGTGTGTGTGTGTACCTGTGTGTTCTTTCAGCAGTTGCCATGTTTACAGCGACTGAGTGTATGTAAGCAACTAACTCCAACAAGACGAAGGGTTTGTCATATTCCTGCAACTATTTTGGGTCCTCGCTGTTTCTCTTAACGTAAAAAAAAATATTGGTAAAAATCTCTTATTTGGTCAGGTATGAGTGCCATATGGTGCCAGTACGGTGATGGGTGGTGGCACTACAAGATAATCTGTGCCTAGGGTTGAAGGCAGACACCGAGAAACAACCAGATAAACACTGGTCATACCAAGATGTCATTTATTAATTCAGAACTTGGATTCTATGTTTAGTAAAGCCACTGGGTGTTCATGTTAGGAGCCCTCGTCTCAGGATGACCCAGTAACCTTAAGAAGTAACTTGGGCTGACAGTGACTGACAAAGGTATAGACTGTCAGCGTCATAGTGAGAGAGAGAGGGTGTAGCTGTCAGCGTCATAGTGAGAGAGAGAGGGTGTAGCTGTCAGCGAGGCATACGACCAGACACGAAGGAGCCACTTGAGGATAATATAACTCAGAGAAATATAACGTGTATGTGTGTGTTAGTGGCGGTGGTGGGTGCAAGTCAAGTACCCGCAGGCTCCTTCACTCGCCAGAATCATCCATTACAAACAACTGCTTTTAGACCGCAATGTGTGTGGTGGTGGGTGTGGGGGAGTGAGTGTGGTGAATGTGGTGTGTGGTGGTCAGAGAGGGTCTGGGGTGTGTGTGTGTGTGAGAGAGAGAGAGAGAGAGAGAGAGAGAGAGAGAGAGAGATCTATCTTCTTGTATCACGTATAAAAGAATCTAATGTTCTTCACGTCAGCCTTGCGGGGATAGTGGGGGAGGAGCAGGAGGACATCATTTAACCTGGGATAGCCTCACCCGCTCCTGGCCAGAGTTAACCTGCCCACCCCGCCTTCACCCCTTCCCCCAGCACTAACTAAGACAAGTTAAGACTTAGTGAATCATGTTCCGCCGGGACTTACAAGTTAAGACTCCTGCTTCGCCGAGGTCTACAACTTACTGAACGATGATCATCCGGGGGTCTTACCACTTTCCCGCCGCCTCATGCATGTCAACAAATGCTAATGTCTCCTAGCGGTGATCACGACGTTAATGGCTCTCCGTGTAGCGCTAATGTGCCTTTATCATATAGTCGGTCTTCTTAGCACAGATTGCTACACTCACCGCTTTATTGGTGTTATGTGGTGTTATGTGATACCTGCCTCTATGTGGTGTTATGTGATACCTGCCTCTATGTGGTGTTATGTGATACCTGCCTCTATATTAGGTGTTATGTGATACCTGCCTCTGCATGTGGTGTTATGTGATACCTGCCTCTGCATGTGGTGTTATGTGATACCTGCCTCTGTATGTGGTGTTTTGTGATACCTGCCTCTGTATGTAATGTTATGTGGTGTTATGTGATACCTGCCTCTGTATGTGGTGTTATGTGATACCTGCCTCTGTATGTGGTGTTGTGATACCTGCCTCTATGTGGTGTTATGGGATACCTGCCTCTATGTGGTGTTATGTGATACCTGCCTCTGTTTGTGGTGTTATGTGATACCTGCCTCTGTATGTAATGTTATGTGGTGTTATGTGATACCTGCCTCTGTATGTGGTGTTATGTGGTGTTATGTGATACCTGCCTCTGTATGTGGTGTTATGTGGTGTTATGTGATACCTGCCTCTCTATGTGGTGTTATGTGGTGTTATGTGATACCTGCCTCTCTATGTGGTGTTATGTGGTACCTGTCTCTGTATGTGGTGTTATGTGATACCTGGCTCTCTATGTGGTGTTATGTGATGCCTGCCTGTATGTGGTGTTATGTGATACCTGCTTCTGTATGTGGAGTTATGTGATACCTGCCTCGATGCGGTGTTATGTGATACCTGCCTCTGTGGTGTTATGTGATACCTGCCTCTATGTGGTGTTATGTGGTACCTGCCTCTGTATGTGGTGTTATGTGATACCTGCCTCTATGTGGTGTTATGTGATACCTGCCTCTGTATGTGGTGTTATGTGGTGTTATGTGATACCTGCCTCTGTATGTGGTGTTATGTGGTGTTATGTGATACCTGCCTCTGTATGTGGTGTTATGTGGTACCTGCCTCTGTATGTGGTTGTTATGTGGTGTTATGTGATACCTGCCTCTGTATGTGGTGTTATGTGGTGTTATGTGATACCTGCCTCTGTATGTGGTGTTATGTGGTGTTATGTGATACCTGCCTCTGTATGTGGTGTTATGTGGTGTCATGTGATACCTGCCTCTGTATTTGGTGTTATGTGATACCTGCCTCTGTATGTGGTGTTATGTGATACCTGTCTCTGTATGTGGTGTTGTATGATACCTGCCTTTGTATGTGGTGTTATGCGGTGTTATGTGATACCTCACTCTGTATTTGGTGTTATGTGATACCTACCTCTGTATGTGGTGTTATGTGATACCTGCCTCTGTATGTGGTGTTATGTGGTGTTATGTGATACCTGCTTCTGTATGTGGTGTTATGTGATACCTGCTTCTGTATGTGGTGTTATGTGATACCCGCCTTTGTATTTGGTGTTATGTGATACCTGCCTCTGTATGTGGTGTTATGTGGTGTTATGTGATACCTGCTTCTGTATGTGGTGTTATGTGATACCTGCTTCTGTATGTGGTGTTATGTGGTACCTGCCTCTGTATGTGGTGTTATGTGATACATGCCTCTAAGTGGTGTTATGTAATACTTGCCTCTGTATGTGGTGTTATGTAATACCTGCCTCTGTATGTGGTGTTATGTGGTGTTTTGTGACACCTGCCTCTGTATGTGGTGTTATGTGATACCTGCCTCTATGTGGTGTTATGTGATACCTGCCTCTGTATGTGGTGTTATGTGGTGTTTTGTGATACCTGCCTCTATGTGGTGTTATGTGATGCCTGCCTCTATGTGGTGTTATGTGATGCCTGCCTCTGTGTGGTGTTTTGTGATACCTGCCTCTATGTGGTGTTATGTGATACCTGCCTCTATATTAGGTGTTATGTGATACCTGCCTCAAGGTGGTGTTATGTGATACCTGCCTCTGTATGTGGCGTTTTGTGATACCTGCCTCTGTATGTAATGTTATGTGGTGTTATGTGATACCTGCCTCTGTATGTGGTGTTGTGATACCTGCCTCTATGTGGTGTTATGGGATACCTGCCTCTATGTGGTGTTATGTGGTGTTATGTGATACCTGCCTCTGTATGTAATGTTATGTGGTGTTATGTGATACCTGCCTCTGTATGTGGTGATATGTGGTGTTATGTGATACCTGCCTCTCTATGTGGTGTTATGTGGTGTTATGTGATACCTGCCTCTCTATGTGGTGTTATGTGGTACCTGTCTCTGTATGTGGTGTTATGTGATACCTGGCTCTCTATGTGGTGTTATGTGATGCCTGCCTGTATGTAGTGTTATGTGATACCTGCCTCTGTATGTGGTGTTATGTGGTGTTATGTGATACCTGCTTCTGTATGTGGAGTTATGTGATACCTGCCTCGATGCGGTGTTATGTGATACCTGCCTCTGTGGTGTTATGTGATACCTGCCTCTGTGGTGTTATGTGGTCCCTGCCTCTGTATGTGGTGTTATGTGATACCTGCCTCTATGTGGTGTTATGTGATACCTGCCTCTGTATGTGGTGTTATGTGATACCTGCCTCTGTATGTGGTGTTATGTGGTGTTATGTGATACCTGCCTCTGTATGTGGTGTTATGTGGTACCTGCCTCTGTATGTGGTGTTATGTGTTATGTGATACCTGCCTCTGTATGTGGTGTTATGTGGTGTTATGTGATACCTGCCTCTGTATGTGGTGTTATGTGATACCTGCCTCTGTATGTGGTGTTATGTGGTGTCATGTGATACCTGCCTCTGTATTTGGTGTTATGTGATACCTGCCTCTGTATGTGGTGTTATGTGATACCTGTCTCTGTATGTGGTGTTGTATGATACCTGCCTTTGTATGTGGTGTTATGCGGTGTTATGTGATACCTCACTCTGTATTTGGTGTTATGTGATACCTACCTCTGTATGTGGTGTTATGTGATACCTGCCTCTGTATGTGGTGTTATGTGGTGTTATGTGATACCTGCTTCTGTATGTGGTGTTATGTGATACCTGCTTCTGTATGTGGTGTTATGTGATACCCGCCTTTGTATTTGGTGTTATGTGGTGTTATGTGATTCCTGCTTCTGTATGTGGTGTTATGTGATACCTGCTTCTGTATGTGGTGTTATGTGGTACCTGCCTCTGTATGTGGTGTTATGTGATACATGCCTCTATGTGGTGTTATGTAATACCTGCCTCTGTATGTGGTGTTATGTAATACCTGCCTCTGTATGTGGTGTTATGTGGTGTTTTGTGACACCTGCCTCTGTATGTGGTGTTATGTGATACCTGCCTCTATGTGGTGTTATGTGATACCTGCCTCTGTATGTGGTGTTATGTGGTGTTTTGTGATACCTGCCTCTATGTGGTGTTATGTGATGCCTGCCTCTATGTGGTGTTTTGTGATACCTGCCTCTATGTGGTGTTATGTGATACCTGCCTCTGTATGTGGTGTTATGTGGTACCTGCCTCTGTATGTGGTGTTATGTGATACCTGCCTCTGTATGTGGTGTTATGTGGTGTCATGTGATACCTGCCTCTGTATTTGGTGTTTTGTGGTACCTGTCTCTGTATGTGGTGTTATGTGATACCTGGCTCTCTATGTGGTGTTATGTGATGCCTGCCTGTATGTAGTGTTATGTGATACCTGCCTCTGTATGTGGTGTTATGTGGTGTTATGTGATACCTGCTTCTGTATGTGGAGTTATGTGATACCTGCCTCGATGCGGTGTTATGTGATACCTGCCTCTGTGGTGTTATGTGATACCTGCCTCTATGTGGTGTTATGTGGTCCCTGCCTCTGTATGTGGTGTTATGTGATACCTGCCTCTATGTGGTGTTATGTGATACCTGCCTCTGTATGTGGTGTTATGTGGTGTTATGTGATACCTGCCTCTGTATGTGGTGTTATGTGGTGTTATGTGATACCTGCCTCTGTATGTGGTGTTATGTGGTGTTATGTGATACCTGCCTCTGTATGTGGTGTTATGTGATACCTGCCTCTGTATGTGGTGTTATGTGGTGTCATGTGATACCTGCCTCTGTATGTGGTGTTATGTGATACCTGCCTCTGTATGTGGTGTTATGTGATACCTGTCTCTGTATGTGGTGTTGTATGATACCTGCCTTTGTATGTGGTGTTATGCGGTGTTATGTGATACCTCACTCTGTATTTGGTGTTATGTGATACCTACCTCTGTATGTGGTGTTATGTGATACCTGCCTCTGTATGTGGTGTTATGTGGTGTTATGTGATACCTGCTTCTGTATGTGGTGTTATGTGATACCTGCTTCTGTATGTGGTGTTATGTGATACCTGCCCTTGTATTTGGTGTTATGTGGTGTTATGTGATTCCTGCTTCTGTATGTGGTGTTATGTGATACCTGCTTCTGTATGTGGTGTTATGTGGTACCTGCCTCTGTATGTGGTGTTATGTGATACATGCCTCTATGTGGTGTTATGTAATACCTGCCTCTGTATGTGGTGTTATGTAATACCTGCCTCTGTATGTGGTGTTATGTGGTGTTTTGTGACACCTGCCTCTGTATGTGGTGTTATGTGATACCTGCCTCTATGTGGTGTTATGTGATACCTGCCTCTGTATGTGGTGTTATGTGGTGTTTTGTGATACCTGCCTCTATGTGGTGTTATGTGATGCCTGCCTCTATGTGGTGTTTTGTGATACCTGCCTCTATGTGGTGTTATGTGATACCTGCCTCTGTATGTGGTGTTATGTGGTACCTGCCTCTGTATGTGGTGTTATGTGATGCCTGCCTCTGTATGTTGTGTTATGTGATACCTGCCTCTGTATGTGGTGTTATGTGATACCTGCCTTTGTGGTGTTATGTGATACCTGCCTCTGTATGCTGTAGTTATGTGGTGTTATGTAGTGTTATGTGGCACCTGCTGAAAACTGTTGACCTTTTGACCTGATGTTAAAGGTGTGTTATCACTATTCGCTAGACAGGTAAAATGATAACACGCACGCACACACACACACACACCACACACACACACACTTATGTACCGTAGTATTTTACAGAATTATTGATACATCATTTATTCCCGCATTACTACATAAATTCTCCTGGTGGGCGGGAGGGGGCGGTGCAGGAGGGTGGGGTGTGACCGGCGGGAGTGGGGATGGGGGCGGTGCAGGAGGGTGGGGTGTGACCGGCGGGAGTGGGGATGGGGGCGGTGCAGGAGGGTGGGGTATGACCGGGGGGTGTTATGCAGGGCGGTCGGGGGTGCAGAGGGGTAGGGTGTGTCCGGGGGGGGGGGGGAAGGGTGTATCCAGAGGGGGTCGGAGAGGGGGAGAAGGGTGTGTCCAGAGGGGGTCGGAGAGGGGGAGAAGGGTGTGTCCAGAGGGGGTCGGAGAGGGGGAAAGGGGATGCTGGTGTGTGTGTGTGTGGTCCGGAAAGTCGACGATATGAACAGTTGCCTCGTCAGCATTTAATATGAATCAACAGGTATTTTCGTGCTTGTGTGATTATTTGATCATTTACCTGTGGCGTCGGAGTGTATTGATCTTTGGTGAGAATTTTATTTATATCTTTGGGAGAGTTTTGTGTTGAAGGAGGCATTTATAGGATAATTTAAAGCCTTGGGGGTGTAAGAATTTTCAGAATTTATTGAGTATTTAACTTGGTATTTTTGTGTGTGGGGGGGGGAGGGGGGATTTGTTGTTTTTATTATTTACGGAGAATTTAAACGCATCTCCTCCTCCTCCTCCTCTTTCGCTTTTTCCTTCTTCCATCTGTTATTCCTTCTCTCTCTTTCCCTTCTTTCTTCTTCTCGTTCTTTTCCCTCCCATCTCGTCTCATTTCCCCCTCCTTCTATACTCCTTCTGCCTCCTTCCCTCCTCCTCCTCCTTATCCACCAGTGACCAGCAGGGGAGGTAGAGGAGGAGAGGGGCAAAACAGAACAGATGAAGAGGGGAAGAGTGGATAAGGAGCAAGCACAATAATATAGAAAGGGAGGAAAGATGGAAGAGGGAAGAGAGAAAAGAGAGAAGAGGAACAATTATAAGAAGGAAGGAGGTGATGGTGGTAGTTGTGGTTGATGGTGGTAGTGGTGGTAGTAGTTATAGTGATTGATGTTGTTATGATGAATGGTTATTATTATTATTATTATTATTATTATTATTATTATTATTATAAATGGTGAGTGCTGAGTTACCTGTCCGGCTCTCTGATTAGTTAGGTTGGTGAGTGTCGGGTTACCTGATTGGTTGGTTAATTGGATAGATGGGTAATTGGATGGTGAGGTAATTAACTAATTGGCTAGTTAATGACTGTTTGCGTGGCACCTGGTGATGGGTGGCACTAAGTGATGGGTGTTGTGGGTGGCATTAGCTGAGGGGTGTCACTGGGTGATAGGTGGCAATGGGTGATGATTATTAGCACTGGGTGGTGGATGATACTGAATAATGGGTGGCACTGAATAATGGGTGGCACTGAATAATGGGTGGCACTGAATAATGGGTGGCACTGTATAATGGGTGGCACTGAATGATGGGTGGCACTGTATAATGGGTGGCACTGAATGATGGGTGGCACTGTATAATGGGTGGCACTGAATAATGAGTGACACTGAATAATGAGTGACACTGAATGATGGGTGGCACTGTATAATGGGTGGCACTGGGTGGTGGATAACGCTGAATAATGGGTGGTACTGTATAATGGGTGGCACTGAATAATGGGTGGCACTGTATAATGGGTGGCACTGAATAATGAGTGACACTGAATAATAGGTGGCACTGGGTGGTATAGCTACAGTGAGTGGCTGAGGCAAGAGTTGAACCTCTATGAGTTGAACCTTTATGAGTTGAACCTTTATGAGTCGAACCTTTATGAGTCGAACCTTTATGGGTCGAACCTTTATGAGTTGAACCTTTATGAGTTGAACCTTTATGAGTCGAACCTTTATGAGTCGAACCTTTAACAGAGAGGTTCAAAGCGTTTGTTATCCCATAGAGTATTGACCAACACGACAACGATAAGTCTATTATGTTGTATTATTATTATTATTATTATTATTATTATTATTATTATTGTTGTTTTGTTGTTATTGTTGTTGTAGTTGTTGTTGTTGCTGTGTTTGTTGTTGTTGTTGTTGTTGTTGTTTCAAGGTTAATATGGTAGAGTGGATATAATACTAATGTTTTTGTTATCTGGCGTCACCTCCCAGTCCCCGCCTAGGTAGACAATTTCACTTACTTAAGATTCCTAACGCTAGAAATTTTTCCTCATCCCCATGATTGAGTATTCTGGCTCACAGCGTTACCATATCAGATCATCTTCAGTGCTGGTATTGGGAGCCGTCAAGTTACTGTTTCTTTTGTCTTCTGTTGTAGCATTCTTTATGATCTCTCTCTCTCTCGTCTTTATTTCACTTACTTTTTTTCATACTGGGAAGAGGTAGATTACGTTAGCTGACAGGGTTGCCATCGACTCGTGGGGGAAAAAAAGATGCTTCTTGGCAGACGTGACTGACCAGTGTCCGGGTTCTGAGAGATAAACCGCATTAAATCTGTACCTCCTAACAGGGGGATGGAAGACTCTCACCCACCTACCGTAGAGTCGAGGCTACCGTAGAGTCTCGGCTACCGTAGAGTCGCGGCGACCATTTTGATTCTCTAAGCTCTCGACTGTGTCCCGTAACTTACCGCCCGTACCTTTATCTGGTGTCGTGGAAGATGCTAGGGTAGTTTGTGTGGCTATAATCGCCTCTAAATCAATCTATTTAAATCTCCTTTTCGACGAGATTCTAAGACACAAACGAACGTGAAATCAGGTTTGGAATCTATGGGCGAGTGAGGCTGTGTTGGCGTCATGGCGTGGCGTCACTGGCTTGGAGGGCACGGTTGCCAAGTCATCAAATAGACAGATTAAATGGATAATCGCCCCACTGTATCAACCAGTGACTTACAAGCCGGCAAGAGAGATGCTACACGCTCAACTATATATCTTATTTATTTTTTTTACTTTAATTATAAAATGTTATTTGAAATGTTGTTTACAGCATCTTGTTAAGTCATGAAAATATATTTGTTTGTGTTATTATAAATATTAACCACTCTCTCTCTCTCTCTCTCTCTCTCTCTCTCTCTCCCCGAAAATTAATCACCTTTCAATTAGTTATTAACTGCCAATTAATTGAAATTCACGTCGATTCTCACATCCTGTCAATCTGTCTGTCTGTCTGTGTCTGTCTGTCTGTCTGTCTGTGTGTGTGTCTGTCTGTCAGTCCGTCCGTCCGGTGAACAAGAGACGAAAGAAAACTCAGGCACTATATTGTGATGGGCGACTCGCTCAGGTGTACAGTAATAGTCACCAGCGTGTGTCCTGTGTCCTACCGTGTCCTACCGTGTCCTGTGTCCTACCGTGTCCTGTGTCCTACCGTGTCCTGTGTCCTCTGTCCTACCGTGTCCTGTGTCCTGTGTCCTACCGTGTCCTGTGTCCTACCGTGTCCTGTGTCCTACCGTGTCCTGTGTCCTGTGTCCTACCGTGTCCTGTGTCCTACCGTGTCCTCTGTCCTACCGTGTCCTGTGTCCCGTGTCCTGTGTCCTACCGTGTCCTGTGTCCTACCGTGTCCTGTGTCCTACCCTGTCCTCTGTCCCGTGTCCTGTGTCCTACCGTGTCCTGTGTCCTGTGTCCTCCCGTGTCCCGTGTCCTCTGTCCTGTGTCCCGTGTCCTGTGTCCTACCGTGTCCTCTGTCCTACCGTGTCCTGTGTCCTACCGTGTCCTCTGTCCCGTGTCCTGTGTCCTACCGTGTCCTGTGTCCTCTGTCCTACCGTGTCCTGTGTCCTGTGTCCTCTGTCCTACCGTGTCCTGTGTCCTGTGTCCTCTGTCCTACCGTGTCCCGTGTCCTGTGTCCTGTATCCTAACCATCATATTGACCTCACTACACCCATGTCCTTTCCTCACTACCAGGTGGGGCTCGTTCTCCCCCTCACTACCAGGTGGGGTAGTTCTCCCCCTCACTACCAGGTGGGGTCGTTCTCCCCCTCACTACCAGCTGGGGGTCGTTCTCCCCCTCACTACCAGCTGGGGGTCGTTCTCCCCCTCACTACCAGCTGGGGGTCGTTCTCCCCCTCACTACCAGGTGGGGTCGTTCTCCCCCTCACTACTAGCTGGGAGTCGCTCTCCCCCTCACTACCAGCTGGGGTCGTTCTCTCCCTCACTACCAGCTGGGGGTCGTTCTCCCCCTCACTACCAGCTGGGGGTCGTTCTCCCCTTACTACCAGGTGGGGGTCGTTCTCCCCCTCACTACCAGGTGGGGTCGTTCTCCCCCTCACTACCAGCTGGGGGTCGTTCTCCCCCTCACTACCAGGTGGGGGTCGTTCTCCCCCTCACTACCAGGTGGGGGTCGTTCTCCCCCTCACTACCAGGTGGGGGTCGTTCTCCCCCTAACTACCAGCTGGGGGTCGTTCTCCCCCTCACTACCAGGTGGGGGTCGTTCTCCCCCTCACTACCAGGTGGGGTTCGTTCTCCCCCTCACTACCAGGTGGGGGTCGTTCTCCCCCTCACTACCAGGTGGGGGTCGTTCTCCCCCTCACTACCAGCTGGGGGTCGTTGTTCCCCTCACTACCAGCTGGGGGTCGTTCTCCCCCTCACTACCAGCTGGGGGTCGTTCTCCCCCTCACTACCAGCTGGGGGTCGTTCTCCCCCTCACTACCAGCTGGGGGTCGTTCTCCCCCTCACCACCAGCTGGGGGTCGTTCTCCCCCTCACCACCAGCTGGGGGTCGTTCTCCCCCTCACCACCAGCTGGGGGTCGTTCTCCCCCTCACCACCAGGTGGGGGTCGTTCTCCCCCTCACTACCAGCTGGGGGTCGTTCTCCCCCTCACTACCAGCTGGGGGTCGTTCTCCCCCTCACTACCAGGTGGGGGTCGTTCTCCCCCTCACTACCAGTGGGGGTCGTTCTCCCCCTCACTACCAGCTGGGGGTCGTTCTCCCCCTCACTACCAGCTGGGGGTCGTTCTCCCCCTCACTACCAGCTGGGGGTCGTTCTCCCCCTCACTACCAGGTGGGGGTCGTTCTCCCCCTCACTACCAGCTGGGGGTCGTTCTCCCCCTCACTACCAGGTGGGGTCGTTCTCCCCCTCACTACCAGGTGGGGGTCGTTCTTCCCCTCACTACCAGCTGGGGGTCGTTCTCCCCCTCACTACCAGGTGGGGGTCGTCTTGTGTTGATAAAGCATCTCATCTCCTTCATGCATCTCCGTGTGACGTCAGCAGGCGGGTGGGCCAATGAGAAACCGCCCGCTGGTCGTTATTTTCGAATTTGAATGTTTGAATGGGAGATAACCGTTGCACCGGGTGGCGCCCCCCCCCCCCCCAGACCGACCGTTACAACAATATGCTATGTTCAAATTCTCTCCCGTAGAGTTCAGTGGCGTATAAAGGTTCACGCTGTGACTCTATATTGAAAATTTGCTTATTGTTACTGGTGTGTGTAAATAATAATAATTAACTGTTTATTGAAAGAGCTTGGCAGCCAGAAGGCTGAAAATATACAGTTACATATTTGGGGAATGGGTTTCGAATTACAAATGAAATACAAGTAACATAAGTGACACAAATAAGACATATAATAACTAGATGGGGAAAAGCTCAAACTACAGTTCATTTCAACATAGTGACAGTGTAAGGAGTAGTGTTTACTGGGAGTGAATACACTGGTTTATTACAAGTTATTGATAATTTTTACAATGGTTGGGACTGGGCTGTTCTTATAGCGATCAGTTCGTGCACGTATGGGCTGGATGCGGTTGTGGTGTCGAACAGCAATTCGCGAACTAGGGATCTCAGGTGGTAGTAGGAGCCGGTGTCGAGGATGGTGTAGAAGCTTCTTACCAAATTTGCAGATGAGGTCGTGGTGATGGTCAGTGAGAGTCGAAAGGGTAAGTGTGTTGAGCGCTTCTTGATATGTGGAGTAGGAAGGGGAGAGAATAATCTTGCATGCCCTCTTTTGCACTTTTTCTAGGTGTTTACGTTGTGTGGCATTTAGGGAGGAAGACCAGGTGGGGGAGGCATAGGTGAGCTTGGGAAGTATGAATGTTGTGTCGGAGGAGAGGTTGATGTGCATAACCATGGTCTTGGTATGGTTGATGGTGACATGGTTGTTGGTGGCCCAGTTTTGGAGACTGTTTAATAAATCCTGAAGGGCGGTATAGTTGGGAGCAGAATTGTTGACGCTGATCCCAATGGTGGAGTCGTCGACATATTTCCAGCGAGCAGGGGTTTCTCTTAGGGCACCATTGATGAGCATAAGGAAGCAGAGTGGTCCCATCTTGGTGCCTTGGGGGACGCCACAGGTGAGTGACTGAAAGGTGGAGACAGCCCCTCGGAAGCGTACAGCTTGGCGTCGGTCACTGAGGAAGTCTGTAAGCCATGGTATAAGACTTCTCCGAAGCCCGAGGTCAGTAGCTTTGTTGATGATTATATTGTGGTCGACTAGGTCGAATGCTTTAGTGAAATCAATGAAGGCGACAGCTACAGACGTTTTTCGTTTCTCGAGATGGCGGTATATGTAATCGAGAAAGCTGACAAGACAGTGAGTGGTGGAGGAAGTTTTCATGTTGCCAAATTGCTGAGGGTCTACGACTCCTGCAATATCAGCATAAGCCCAGTCGAACACAAAACTTTCACAGATTAGGCTGGGTATTGGGGTGATTGCAATAGGTCGCAGTTGATTTAAGGATTGTGGGCTGGTTGACTTGGGCACTGGTGATACATAAGAGGTCTTCCAGTCAGCTGGGCATCTGGCTTGACTGAGAGGAGCATTGATGATGGAGCATAGGGGTTTAGCAAGCTCCGGGGAGAACTCCTTGAAGAGTTTCATTGGTAAGTCAATGGGGGTGGCAGAGCGTTTTAATTTTAGTTTGTCCAGGCGTTTTGCGACTTCAAATTCTTCTACTAAGTCAGTGGGAAGGGGGGCTGGTAGGTAAGCAGGGAGAGTGGTTGTGTCAAGCCGGGGGAGCGTCTGGCATATAGTAGCGAAATGGTTATTTGTTTGCTCAGCTGCGTCAACATTAGTGAGATGGTTAAGGAAGGGGAGGGGGTGTGTCTTATTGTTTAGTCCACAGAGTTCTTTAAGCTTACCATACCAGTGACTGATGTTGGTCTGCTTCAGGTGTTGTAATTTGGTTGGGTAGTGGGACTTCTTTGCAGTGCGTATTTCGCGGATGACTCGGTTGCGAAGGGACCTGTAGCGGTTGTGGTCATTGAGATGAAAGGCTCTGTCTCTCTGTTGCATAAGTCTTTTGATCCGAGGTGTGATCCAGGGCAAGTCAGCTGGGTGAGATCTGACGGACTTCTCGGGGAAGAAGTGGTGGTGAGCTTCCGTGGTGGTGTTGGTATAATTTATCCATTTGGTTTCCACGTCATCCACGCTAAGTACTTCAGTCCAGGGATGGTGAACTATCCACTGCCCGAAGAGGCGCACTGCAGAGTCAGTAATCGGCCTGTAGGTCTTGATGTAGGGTCTCTGTACTTGAGTGGGAGTGGCAGCTGGGGACCAGAGCACTGATAAGTGTGTGCTACACCCGATAGGAGGCATTGGTTGAGGTGGTTGGTACTGGTCCGCTAAGTCAGTTAAGATAAGGTCAAGGGTATTTTGACCGTGTGTGGGGAAGGTCACAACTTGTGATAGTGATAGCTGGTCCTGGATATCAGTGGTGTCAATTTCATTAAAATCCCCACATAATACTAACTTGGCACATGGGTACCTAACTCTGAGGTGGTCTGAGGTGGTAATGAGATGATTAATAAGAGTGTCTCTGGTGGGTGAGCGAGGCGGATGGTATGCCACACAGATTATGATGGAAGCAGTGTTGCGCGGGTGGGCCCGTGGCACAACACGTACCCATAATGCTTCCACATCTGCTGGGACTTGGACATCCAGGCGTGACGGGCGTAGGTCATCTTGACAGAAGAGGGCAACGCCCCCTCCGCGTCTATGTGAACGAAGGTGATGAAAGAGTTGATATCCCTCAATATGACACGTTTCAGGCACAATTTGCCAAACCTCATATATGGCAATGACGCTCGCGGCGGCTGACCTGACTGTAGTTGCCAGTTCGTCGAACTTGTTAGCTAGGGAAGTGACGTTGGAGAGCAGTATAGACGGGAGATCATACCATATCCGTGGAACTTCAGTGTGGTGGTATGATCTGTCAGGGGTGGGTTTCTCCGGTTTCCCAGTGGAGGTTACGGTTCTAATGGGCTTATGTGTATGACGGCCTTGTCTGCGGCTCCGCGAGTGGAATATGTTCAGTGACTTGAGTCGC
Source organism: Homarus gammarus (assembly GCA_958450375.1). Classification (NCBI taxonomy): domain Eukaryota; kingdom Metazoa; phylum Arthropoda; class Malacostraca; order Decapoda; family Nephropidae; genus Homarus; species Homarus gammarus. The sequence goes on from CAUDMG010002218.1 coordinate 33,756, forward strand.
GCTATAACACTGCCATCAGGATAACCGTTCCCACGCTTTAGATGGTACAGAGTGCGTCGGGAGTAAGTGATTGGTGGCCATCTGTTGAGATCTGTTGTGGGCGGACGGAAGTGTTTGTCACTGACGGCACTTTGAGGGCCACTGACACTGGTAGACATCTGTTAATATTTGTCAGTCGTAAAGACCGTGGGTCATTGTCCCTGGTGCTTGGGGTCGCCGACACAGTTTCCACGATATATGTAAACACCGCGGTGGTCCTTGTCACTGGCACTTTAAAGGTGACCGATAAAGTGCCCACTGTCTGACTTTTCCTTGGGGTGGACTATCGAGCACTGTATGATAATCACTTATTGCACTGATGACTTGAATGCTTTGCTGAGAAAGTCCCGGTCAGTAGGTCGGGTCCAGTCACACTGCTGTGCTTTTGTGCTTTTCCTTAAGTGCACTATAGAACAATGCTCGGTAATCAATCGTTCACTAATCACTAGAATGTTTTGCTGAATAGATCCCGGTGTAGTAAGGCTGGTAGGGGTATAGGAGAGGGAGTGGGCAGGGCCAAACAGACTCGGCCTGGCTGCTAAAACCGGGAGCGCCTTCGGGGCACGTCTTGTCTCACTGACAGTTGACAAGTGTGTGTGCGTGTGTGCGTGCGTGCGTGCGTGTGTGCGTGCGTGCGTGCGTGCGTGCGTGTGTGTGTGTGTGTGTGTGTGTAAGAAAATAATAATAACGTTGTTTAAATTTGTTGTGCCTCGTGAATATTTAATCAGGGGTCTCTTGTGTCTCCTTCCCCCCTCACCCACCTTCCCCCTCTCCCCCTTCCTCATCCCCTCCCTCTTTCCCCCTCAACCCCCTACCTTCTCCCTCCCCTCCCCCCTTCCTCTCCTCTCCCTCCCCCTTCTTTACCCCCTCCTTTACCCCCTCCTTCTCCCCCTTCTTTACCCCTCCCCCTTCTTTACCCCCCTCCCCTTCTTTACCCCCTCCCCTCCTTTACCCCCATCCCCCTCCTTTACCCCCTCCCCCTCCCCTTCTTTACCCCCTCCCCCCCCTTCTTACCCCCTCCCCCTCCCCCTTCTTTACCCCCTCCCCCTCCCCCTTCTTTACCCCCTCCCCCTCCCCTCCCCCTCACTGTCCAACATTTCTTTCTCAAAATCCTTCATACGATCTTTAGTTCCTTCCTCTTCTTCTTCCTCCTCCTCCTCCTCCTCTTACTCTTCCTCTTTCTTCCTTCTTCCTCCTCCTCCTCTTCTTCCTCCTCCCCTCCTCTCTTCTTCCTCTTCCTCCTCTCTTCTTCCTCCCTCCCCCTCCTTCCTTCTTCCTCCTCTTCTTTTTCCTCCCTCTTCTTCCTTCCCCTCTTCCCTTTCCTCCTCCTCCTCCTCTTATTCTTCCTCTTCCTTCCTTCCTTCTTCCTCCTCCTCCTCTTCCTCCTCCCTCCCCCTCCTCTCTTCTTCCTCTTCCTTCCTTCTTCCTCCTCTTCTTTTTCCTCCCTCTTCTTCCTTCCCCTCTTCCCTTTCCTCCTCCTCCTCCTCTTCTTCTTCCTCCTCTCTCTTCCTCCTCCCTCCCTCCTCCTCTCTTCTTCCTCTTCCTTCCTTCTTCCTCCTCTTCTTTTTCCTCCCTCTTCTTCCTCCCCCTCTTCCCTGTCCTCCTCCTCCTCCTCTTCTTATTCTTCCTCTTCCTTCCTTCTTCCTCCTCTTCTTCTTCTTCCTCCCTCCCCCTCCTCTCTTTTTCCTCTTCCTTCCTTCTTCCTCCTCTTCTATTTCCTCCCTCTTCTTCCTTCCCCTCTTCCCTTTCCTCTTCCTCCTCCTCTCTTCTTCCTCTTCCTTCCTTCTTCCTCCTCTTCTTCTTCTTCCTCCCTCCCCCTTCCTCTCTTCTTCCTCTTCCTTCCTTCTTCCTCCTCTTCTTTTTCCTCCCTCTTCTTCCTTCCCCTCTTCCCTTTCCTCCTCCTCCTCCTCCTCCACTTTCTCTTCCTTCCAAATCTGTTCTTCACTGTTCATGTCTGGAAGCTCTTTGTTCATCTCCATGTCCTCCTGTTCATCAGCTCTTCTTCATTCTTTGTTCTTGTTCTTTAAATCCTTTGTTCTTCGTGTTCTTTAAATCCTTTGTTCTTCTTGTTCTTTAAATCCTTTGTTCTTCTTGTTCTTTAAATCCTTTGTTCTTCGTGTTCTTTAAATCCTTTGTTCTTCTTGTTCTTTAAATCCTTTGTTCTTCTTGTTCTTTAAATCCTTTGTTCTTCTTGTTCTTTAAATCCTTTGTTCTTCGTGTTCTTTAAATCCTTTGTTCTTCTTGTTCTTTAAATCCTTTGTTCTTCGTGTTCTTTAAATCCTTTGTTCTTCGTGTTCTTTAAATCCTTTGTTCTTCTTGTTCTTTAAATCCGCTGTTCTTCTTGTTCTTTAAATCCTTTGTTCTTCTTGTTCTTTAAATCCTTTGTTCTTCGTGTTCTTTAAATCCTTTGTTCTTCGTGTTCTTTAAAGCCTTTGTTCTTCTTGTTCTTTAAATCCTTTGTTCTTCGTGTTCTTTAAATCCTTTGTTCTTCGTGTTCTTTAAATCCTTTGTTCTTCTTGTTCTTTAAATCCGCTGTTCTTCTTGTTCTTTAAATCCTTTGTTCTTCTTGTTCTTTAAATCCTTTGTTCTTCGTGTTCTTTAAATCCTTTGTTCTTCGTGTTCTTTAAATCCTTTGTTCTTCGTGTTCTTTAAATCCTTTGTTCTTCTTGTTCTTTAAATCCGCTGTTAATTCTCATTCTGCTCTAAGCGCCCATTGTTCATCCTGCCTTGTACGTTCTTTGTTCATCCTATCTACAAAATCCCTTGTTCATCCTGTCTTATACGTTCTTTGTTCATCCTATTTACAATAACCCTTGTTTATCATGTTCTCTATCCTGTTCTGCACGTCCTTTGTTCAGGTGCGGGCCGGATGGAAGCAGCAGGCCCGGCCAGCAACACGGGCCAGGCTGGGCCGGACGCGCTACAGGGTGACCCATTTAATAGGTCAAAGGTCATATCTGGCAACACTCCTCACTCTTCTAACTAACCAACTGGGTCGTGTAGTGGAGGGTCGTACAGGGGAGGGTGGTCGTACTAGGTGGCTACAGTAGTTTGCGTGGTCGTACTAGACGGTTACAGTAGTTTGGGTGGTCGTACTAGAAGTTTAGGTAATTTGGGTGGTCGTACTTGATGGTTAAGGTAGTTTGGGTGGTCGTACTTGATAGTTAAGGTAGTTTGCGTGGTCGTACTAGAGGGTTAAGGTAGTTTGCGTGGTCGTACTAGATGGTTAAGGTAGTTTGGGTGGTCGTACTAGATGGTTAAGGTAGTTTGGGTGGTCGTACTAGATGGTTAAGGTAGTTTGGGTGGTCGTACTTGATGGTTAAGGTAGTTTGGGTGGTCGTACTAGAGGGTTAAGGTAGTTTGCGTGGTCGTACTAGATGGTTAAGGTAGTTTGCGTGGTCGTACTAGATGGTTAAGGTAGTTTGGGTGGTCGTACTAGATGATTTAGGTAGTTTGGGTGGTCGTACTTGATAGTTAAGGTAGTTTGGGTGGTCGTACTTGATAGTTAAGGTAGTTTTGGTGGTCGTACTTGTGTTTAAAGTAGTTTGGGTGGTCGTACTCGTGGTTAAAGTAGTTTTGGTGGTCGTACTCGTGGTTAAAGTAGTTTGGGTGGTCGTACTAGATGGTTAAGGTAGTTTGGGTTGAATGGTAGTTACGACTTGCTTCAGAGACGACTATCACTTATTTAAATATCGTGTATTTTTAAAGGCCATGCGTATTTTAAGGCCATACACATTTTAGGTATTACGTATTTTTTAATAAGTTCGTATTTCTAAAGTGTTGCGTATTTTAGGGAACTTATTTAAAGGGAATGCTTATTTAAAGTAGTGTGTATTTCTAAGGTAAAGCGTATTTTTAAGGTAAAGCGTATTTTTTAAGGTAAAGCGTATTTTTAAGGTAAGGCGTATTTTTAAGGTAAAGCGTATTTTTAAGGTAAGGCGTGTTTTTAAGGTAAAGCGTATTTTTAAGGTAAATCGTATTTTTAAGGTAAAGCTTATTTTTTAAGGTAAAGCGTATTTTTAAGGTAAAGCGTATTTAAGGTAAGGCGTATTTTTAAGGTAAAGCGTATTTTTTAAGGTAAAGCGTACTTTTTTAAGGTAAAGCGTATTTTTAAAGTGTTTGAATTAAAACTTTATTTTTTTAAAGAGAAAGTTTTAAGAGATGATTATTTAAGAAACTTGAAGGAAATGCGTATATTGAAGGTGAGGCGATGGTAATTAAAACCACTACCTCTCTCTTGACTAATGCGTAACTAATTTATTTTAGAGACAGACAGGCAGGCAGACAGACACAGACAGGCAGGCAGACAGGCAGGCAGACAGGCAGGCAGGCAGACAGGCAGACAGACAGGCAGGCAGGCAGGCAGGCAATAGTAATATCTTTCTACCTAATTACTTATTTCATTAGTTTTCGTTTTTTCTGGTATAAATACACACACACACACACACACACACACATATACTGAATAGCCATATAAACAAGGCGAAGGTAATCTGCTTTAATGGATTTCAACGCCGATTGGAAGGTAAAAACAGCTTCAGTTTGTGTTGTTGTTTTTATATGAGTCTCGTGTGTGTGTGTGTGTGTGTGTGTGTTTTAATCCGAGAATATGTTTACTATGTATGTATTGTAATTTTAGGTAACCCGGGGAAACATTACTACTATTATTATTATTACTATTACTACTATTATAACTATTATTTTTACCATTACTATCACCACTTTGTTATCATTACTACTATAACCATCACTAATACGACTACGACCACTACAGTTCAAAACTCGAAGCAATTAAGTATCATTCGAATCAGTTTCATAGAATAGGAACATCAGTGAAGCAGTGTTCGGGACACATTCCATACCACATAATGTCGTACCGATAGAAGATTAAATGGGTTTTAATACCGTAAGATACCCGTGTACCGAGTCCTTCAGGTTAATGTTACTATGTTATATACCTTGCTGGGTGATTTGTCGGTGTAATTTTCTCCAAATCTGTCGAAATAATCTGATGGAATGCCGATTTATAATGAGTTGGTGTCAAAGGTTATGACGCGGTAATATAATGTAAAATATTGTCTATATTATCCGTGGAAGTAAAAGTACAATGCTGCCACTTACTGGTAAGGTTGTGTGCAGCCAACGATATAAGCAACACCTTTACTGCAACACTTGGTTCTGCAACACTAGGCTCTGCAACACTTAATTCTGCAACACTTGGTTCTGCAACACCTTTACTGCAACACCTTTACTGCAACATTAGGCTCTGCAACACTTAGTTCTGCAACACTTGGTTCTGCAACAATTAGTTCTGCAACACTAGGTTCTGCAACACTTGGTTCTGCAACATTTTTACTGCAAAACTTGGTTCTGCAACACTAGGTTCTGCAACACCTTTACTGCAACACTTGGTTCTCGTTTTCCCCTCACTTGCCTCCCCTCACTTTTACATGTGTGTTTCCCCTCGTGTGTTGGGCTTCATTTCCTCCCCCTTCCTCCCCTCCTACCTTTTCCCCTCACTTTTTCTTCCCCCTCCCTCTCCCCTCCCCCTCCCTCTCTCCTCCTAAATATGTTATGGCAGCGGAAGGGAGGGAAGGGAGAAACGGAAAGGGCGAAAGAGACGAGAAAGGAGAAATATGGAAAGTTATAATTGTGGTTTTTGTTATTGTTGTAATTGTAGTTGTTGTTGTTGTAGGTGTTCTTGTTGTTACCTGGTCCAGTGGTTGTTAGTGTATAGGTGGTGATTTTCTCTCTCTCTCTCTCTCTCTCTCGTTCTCTGCTCTATTTTTCCTAATTTTCTTCTCCTCCTTCTTCTTCTCCTCCTCCTTCTTCTGCTCTTCCTTCTCTCCTTGCCTCCTAATCATTCACTTATCCCTATTTCTCTCCATCAACTCTTCCTCCCCCTCTTCCTCCCCTTCTCTTCCTCCCCCTCTCTTCCTCCCCCTCTCTTCCTCCCACTCCCCGTCAGTAGGTCGTAGTTACGTTAATTTCAACAGTAAGGATGCAGATAGTAGCTCGTTACGTTGCTCCCCTCCCTCCCCTCTCCCCTCACCCTCCTCTCCCCTATCCCTCTCCCCTCCCTTCCCCCCTCTCCCTCCTCTCCCCTATCCCTCTCCCCTCCCTTCCCCCCTCTCCCTCCTCTCCCTTATCCCTCTCCCCTCCCTTCCTCTCTCCCACTCTATCTCAACTCATATCTCTCCCCTAATCTCCCCTCTTCTTTCATCTTCCCTCGTCAATCTCTCCTCTCTTTTATCTCCCCTCTCTCACCTCTCCTTTTGTCTCCCCTCTCTCACCTCTCCTTTTGTCTCCCCTCTCTCTCTCTCTCCTCTTCTTTTATCTCCCCTCTCTCTCTCTCCTCTTATCTCCCCTCTCCACTTATCTCCCCTCTCCCTTCTCCCACTTCTCCTTTCAACTCCCCTCTCCACTTATCTCCCCTCTCCCTTCTCCCACCTCTCCTTTCAACTCCCCTCTCTATTCATCTACCCTCTCCAATCGTCTCCCCTGTTCACTCATCTCCCCTCGTTACTCTCTCCCCTCCCCCACATCACTCTCTCCCCTTTCATCTCCCCTCTCCCCTCGCCATACTACCGTCAACACAGTCACTAATTGACATGTTTACACACTTTTCTTCTCCTCTCTCTCTCTCTTATTCTCTTCTCTATTCCCATATTTATTGTTTTATTGTGTGGGGATGCTTGATTTTCCATACTTATTTATTTATTTATTTATATATGGTGTTTATTGTTATATGTAATTTTCTATATCATGTATATGAGTGTTAATAATAACAATAATAATAATAAGAATAAGAATAAGAATAAGAAGAAGAAGAAGTGATGATAATAATAAACGGTTTATTGAAAAAGTTCTTCCACCTGAAGGCTGAAAATATACATTGGACATAAATGACTTATTACATACATTGGTGGTTTAACAAAAGCCTTCATTAGAGAAAGGTAAAGGAACATACAGTGAACATACAGATTAATGTTTACACACGTAGATCATGTGAGCTGAGGTGTTGAACAGCAGACACGTAGTGTAGTAACTCCCTCACAGATGGCGTTATGAGGGACCTCACGTGGTGTAGCAATTCCCTCACAGATGGTGTTATGAGGGGCCTCACGTTGTGTAGCAATTCCCTCACAGATGGTGTTACGAGGGGCCTCACGTGGTGTAGTAATTCCCTCACAGATGGAGTTATGAGGGGCCTGACGTGGTGTAGTAATTCCCTCACAGATGGTGATATGAGGGGCCTGACGTGGTGTAGTAATTCCCTCACAGATGGTGTTATGAGGGACCTGACGTGGTGTAGTAATTCCCTCACAGATGGTGTTATGAGGGACCTGACGTGGTGTAGTAATTCCCTCGCAGATGGTGTTATGAGGGACCTCACGTGGTGTAGTAATTCCCTCACAGATGGTGTTTTGAGGGACCTCACGTGGTGTAGTAATTCCCTCACAGATGGTGTTATATGAGTGAGGTGTGGTCCCAGGCCTTCCTATCGTAGACGGATTAGCGCATCGCTGGTTGTTGTTGGGTCAAGGGCCGTTATCACTGGGTACCTGGGATCTCACTGTGTACTACTCAGCTGTTACTGTTGAGTTGTTCTCACTGACTTAAGCACTGTTCACCACTGTTCACCTCTGTTCAACACTGGTTCCATTCCTTTCCCAAATTCAGTAGTAACTTCTGGCGAGAACTTGTTGATATTCAGGTGGGGAGGAGGGAGTTGGTATGGGCCAACATAACAGTTGACGTGGCTGCTGCTGAGCAGCGCCATGTGCGTCTGACCCGTCTTGACCCGTCGGTGGTCAAGGATGAAGTGTAATAATAATAATAATAATAATTAACGGTTTATTGAAAGAGCTTGGCAGCCAGAAGTCTGAAAATATACAGTTACATATTTGGGGAATGGGTTACGAATTACAAATAATATACAAGTAACATAAGTGACACAAATAAGACATATAATAACTAGATGTGGAAAAGCTCAGACTACAGTCCATTTCAACATAGTGACAGTGTAAGGAGCAGTGTTTACTGGGAGTGAATACACTGATTTATTACAGGTTATTGATAATTTTTACAATGGTTGGGACTGGGCTGTTCTTATAGCGATCAGCTCGTGCTCGTATGGGCTGGATGCGGTTGTGGTGTCGAACAGCAATTCTCGGACAAGGGATCTCAGGTGGTAGTCGGAGCCGGTGTCGAGGATGGTGTAGAAGCTTCTTACCAAATTTGCAGATGAGGTCGTGGTGATGGTCAGTGAGAGTCGAAAGGGTCAGTGTGTTGAGCGCTTCTTGATATGTGGAGTAGGAAGGGGAGAGAATAATCTTGCATGCCCTCTTTTGCACTTTTTCTAGGTGTTTACGTTGTGTGGCATTTAGGGAGGAAGACCAGGTGGGGGAGGCATAGGTGAGCTTGGGAAGTATGAATGTTGTGTAAACACTGAGGAGCTCGTGTGCAGGAACTCCGAGGGACTTGAGTCGGCGGAGGAGGTGGAGACGGAAACTGGAGGATTTGATAACTTCACTGACGTGTGGTTTCCAATTTAGTTTGTTGTCTATGGTGACGCCGAGGAGCTTCGTGGAATCTACAACCTGGAGTGTGTTCGGACCTAGAGTAATGGAAGGAGGTGGGACAATGTCGGAGGAGAGGTTGATGTGCATAACCATGTGTGTGTGTGTGTGTGTGTGTGTGTCATATTGGATTTATCTTATATCAGGGGACAGACATACGGTGTTTAAATATATGAGAGAGGAGAGGGAGAGTTAGGCAATATACCTGTAACATAAACTCTACGGTGGTATCCTGCCGTGTTTAACTTACTCACCTCGCCTCACACACGCTACACACACGGACTTTCTAACCACCCTTATGGTAACTGTTCTTAAGGGTGATTATACAATGTTATAAACCTCGTGTTGAATAACCTTTGACACACCACATCCATCCCCTTCCTTCCCCTTCCTTCCCTTCTCTTCCCTCTCCATCTACACGCCTCTATCCCACGCCCATCTCCTCTATCCCACGCCCATCTCCTCTACGACGGCCATTGGCTATTGATTCCGTAGAGACATCCAATGGTAGACGAGCCTTGGGGGGAGGAGGAGGAGGGGGGAAGAGGAGGAGGGGGTTATTAGGGCAGGGGGGAGGAGGGGGAGGAGAGACAGACAGCCAAACTAGCAAGTCCGGATTATCCTTTTGGTTTACGAAAAGGAGTTTTTTTATTTCCGTGTTCAGAAATAAACCCCTGGTCTGTCTGTCTGTCTGTCTGTCTTTCTCCGATGATATATACATTCTCTCTCTCTCTCTCTCTCTCTCTCTCTCTCTCTCTCTCTCTCTAAACTAAAAATTAGGTAACAACATCACCAGACAGATAAATGTTAAATGGTGATATTTACCTCCAGTGACGTCATCAATAATTAACTTTAGAGTGAAGGATTCTCATTGGCCAGAGAATTGGTTTAAGACCTGACCAATCACCTTCATGGAACTCCTGGGAGGTGTTGAGGGTGTTGATGCGTCATGAGGTGATCCAGAGGTTAGAATGGACAGCCATGAGATCCACCGTCGCCTTATATAGTATCTCCCGGGGAATGCGACGGTGCCAAATCTTTTGTTGACATCATCAGCTGATTGCGGTGGTGCCAAATCTTTTGTTGACATCATCAGCTGATTGCGGTGGTGCCAAATCTTTTGTTGACATCATCAGCTTGATTGTATTATTATAACGAATTAACGAATATCATAGTATTTATAAGGCATATATTAAAGTTTATAGCCAATATGTTAGTATAACGAATAAGGAACAGTTTGGTGGTTGGGTTAAACTGTTGGTCGTATTGTGGCGGTATATACTGTCGAATTGGGTTGTTTGGGTTAAATATTGACGATTGCCTCTTAGTTAATTACGGCGGAGAGAGAGAGAGAGCGAGAGAGAGAGAGAGAGAGAGAGAGAGAGAGAGAGAGAGAGATAAAAAATGCAGTATTTTCGGTGTGTCTTGGTCCAACACTCCCACAGACGGTGTTCATTTGGTCCATCGGAAGTCTTTCACCTTTTCCCTCTTCCTCTTTCTTCCTCTTCTGCTTCTCCTTTAATCTTCCCTTTCCTTGTTCTTTTTTTTCTTTTTCTTATTTTTTACTATTTCCTTTTTTTTTTACTTTTTACTTTTTACTTCTTACTTTTTACTTTTACTTTTACTTCTTACTTTTACTTCTTACTTTTACTTCTTACTTTTACTTCTTACTTTTACTTCTTACTTTTACTTCTTACTTCTACTTTTACTTCTTACTTTTACTTTTACTTTTTACTTTTTTTATTTTTACTTGTTACTTCTTACTTTTTCTTTTTAGTTTTTTGTTCTCACTTCATCGTCTTTTATGTCTTCCTGTTTCATCTCGTCTTGTTCTTCTCCCTCAAGTTCTTGTTTTTCTCACTTTCTTTTATATCATCTTTCTTATCTCTGTTGTGTTCGTATTTTTATCTTCTCATGCACTAAGTATTTCTTTATCTCTCTGTGTCTCTCCTCCACTCCACTCCACAATCCTTCACTCCCCTCCACTCCCCTCCCCTCCCCTCCACTCCACAATCCTTCACTCCCCTCCACTCCCCTCCCCTCCCCTTCCCTCCCCTCCCCTCCCCTCCCCTCCCCTCCCCTCCCCTCCCCTTCCCTTCACTCCCCTCCCCTTCACTCCCCTTCACTCCACTTCACTCCCCTCCACTCCACTCCCCTTCACTCCACTCCCCTCCCCTCCCCTCCACTCCACAAGACCTAATCATTCCTCCAACCTCACTCCATACCAAAGGAAGCACCCCATCTTCCAACCTTCACTCCTACTCCTCTTCTCCTCCTCCTCCGCCTGCTTCTCCTCCTCGTTTCCTCCTCTTCCTCGATTCCTCCTCTTCCTCCTCCTCTTCCTCGTTTCTCCCCTCTTCCTTCTCATCTTCTTCCTCTTCCTCCTCTTCCCCCTCTTCCTTCTCCTCCCCCTCTTCCTTCTCCTCCTCTTCCCCCTGTTCCTCCTCCTCCTCCCTCTCTTCTTCCTCCTCCCTCTCCTCCCTCTCTTCTTCCTCCTCCCTCTCTTCTTCCTCCTCCCTCTCTTCTTCCTCCTCCCTCTCCTTCCTTCTCCTCCCTCTCCTTCCTTCTCCCTCTCTCCTTCCTCCTCTGGTCCACTTTCCCCGCTTTTGGAATTTAGTCTTGCGGGTCGCTGCATCAGATGTGACCACGGACGGACGGACGGACGGACAGGACCAAATGGAGCTTTTTATTATGGGCTGTCCTTTTCTCCTCAGGTGGTGGGGGCTCTTACAACTCTCTCTTGTCTGTTGGTGTTGAAACTCGTCGAGAAATGTTTCCTTTTTTTTTAATGTATTTTCTTGAGGGGTTATGTAACTCTCTCTCTCTCTCTCTCTCTCTCTCTCCTTGTGTGTGTGTGTGTGAGGAAGAATGAAAAAAAATGAAAATTAGAATAGATATGAGAGAAAGATTGAGAAAAAGAGATTGAGGTGAATGAAAGAGGAACGAGGTAAAACACGTAAACAAACAAACAAACAGAGACCTTGGGATTACTCGCTTGGGATTATATAGGGATTTAACCAGAGATAATCCTTGTTGTTATATTTAAACGAGAGATTAACGAGAGGTGCCTTAGTAGATAAAGAAGAAATAACGAGAATTACGTTTATCATCGCAGCTAAAGTTTATTACGGATAGATAGAGGTATTGTTTTGCTGATATTCTTGGGGTCCTTCTTTAGTTTCCTCCTCCTTCCCCACACGCCCCCCCCCACACGCCCCCCCACACGCCCCCCCCCACACGCCCCCCCCACACGCCCCCCCCACACGCCCCCCCCCACACGCCCCCCCGACAACCCCCCCCACACGCCCCCGACACGCCCCCCCCACACACGCCCCCCCCCACACGCCCCCCCCACCCGCCCCCCCCCCCACGCCCCCCCCCCCCGCCCCCCCCACACGCCCACTACACGCCCCCCCCCACCGGCCCCCCCCACACGCCCCCCAACACGCCCCCCCCCCCACACGCCCCCCCCCACACGCCCCCCCCCACACGCCCCCCCCCCACACGCCCCCCCCACACGCCCCCCCCCCACACCGCCCCCCCCACACCCGCTCCCCGACACGCCCCCCCGTACGCCCACACGCCCCTCACACGCCCCCCGTACGCCCACACGCCCCCCATCTGACAGTGTTGGCAGGATCTGTCTTTAGCGTCACTATGTCTGCTCCCCAGTATTCGCTAACAAAAGGTGACGTGAAAAATGGGACGTAATTTTTTCCCTCGGCGAAGATATGGCAACAGTGTCCTAACCGCTTCCCCCCTCCCTACCCTCCCCCGACTCTTCCCCCTCCCCTCCTCTATCCCTCCCCCCCTCCCCTCCTCTATCCCTTCCCCCTTCCTCCCCTCCCCTTGTGTGACTGCTATCCTCTGGTGGTTGACCACTACTCCCGATTCCCCGAGTGGACACACCTGCCTCCGTTTCCCCCCTCGTAATGCTTCTTCAGTTATTTCTTGTCCATTGGCTGATCACTGCGTCCATTTCCCTCTTGGATAGTTAATGTGTTCACTTTCCGCTTTGATCATTGACTCCACTTCCCCCTCAGGAATATCCACCCCATCCATTTCCCCCAGGAGTATTAAGTGTTCCTCTTCCTCATTGGTCCTCTGTCTCCTTCCTCCACTTCCCCCGCTGCCTCCTCCCTCCACTTCCCCCGCTGCCTCCTTCCTCCACTTCCCCCGCTGCCTCCTTCCTCCACTTCCCCCGCTGCCTCCTCCCTCCACTTCCCCCGCTGCCTCCTCCCTCCACTTCCCCCGCTGCCTCCTCCCTCCACTTCCCCGCTGCCTCCTCCCTCCACTTCCCCCGCTGCCTCCTCCCTCCACTTCCCCGCTGCCTCCTCCCTCCACTTCCCCCGCTGCCTCCTTCCTCCACTTCCCCCGCTGCCTCCTCCCTCCACTTCCCCCGCTGCCTCCTCCCTCCACTTCCCCCGCTGCCTCCTCCCTCCACTTCCCCCGCTGCCTCCTCCCTCCACTTCCCCCGCTGCCTCCTCCCTCCACTTCCCCCGCTGCCTCCTTCCTCCACTTCCCCCGCTGCCTCTTTCCTCCACTTCCCCCACTGGATATATCTTTTGTTCCTCTGTAGATTACCTCTCCAGTCCGTGATGAGCCGCGTCTGACCCTTGATAGTGATCTGCTCCTTAATGTTGGCAGCCATTATTCTCTCTCTCTCTCTCTCTCTCTCTCTCTCTCTCTCTCTCTCACACCAAGATAAACAAAGGTAACGAGGTAGTTTGAGGAGGTCACGGAAGAAGCTACAGGTAACAGGTGGAGAGGAGTGTGTCGCCTTTAACAGGACGATACAGACGCTTGAAAAATTCATTGTGAAGGAACGTGTGTTGAGCCCTTTATCTGCTCACTTGCTTCCTTGTTTGGGTCACTTGTTTCCTTGTTTGGGTCACTTGTTTCCTTGTTTGGGTCACATGTTTGTATAGTTATTTTTTTCTTCCTCTTATTTTTTCCTCTTCCTTAGAAGTGTCAGACAAGGGTGAGGTGTAGCGCCTGAACCCCAGGGACCAACCTGACTCTCTCTCTCTCTCTCTCTCTCTCTCTCTCTCTCTCTCTCTCTCTCTCTCTCTCTGATTGGTGCAGGACTGGCAGGTGTATCTTTCTGTCCCCCAATACAGGTGAGTATTTGCACCTGGGGTCACCTTAAAGGTTCACTCTTGACCTGACACTGTGGTGATGCCGGAGACGCGTTGTTGACGTCCACTCACACACAGTGGTGGTGGTGGTGATGATGATGATGGTGGTGGTGGTGGTAATGGTGATGATGATGGTGGTGGTGGTGGTGATGGTGGTAGCGATACCGATGGTGGTGAAGTAGTGATAATGTTTGTGGTGATAAGGGTAGTGGTGGTGGTAGTAGCTTTGTTTATTTAAGGGAGGTGTTAAGTGTGAGTTTAAGGAGTTGTTTTAGTTAAAGGGGAATCGTTCCTCTCCTCCCTCCCCTCCTCCCACTCCCTTCCTCCCCTCCTCCCTCTACCTCCTTCTCCTCCTCCCTCTCCCTCCCTCCCCTCCTCCCTATCCCTCCCTCTCCCCTCTCCACCCCTCCCTCTCCACCCCTCTCCCTCTCGCTCTATCTCTCTCCCCCTCCCACCCTCTCTCCCTCTTTCCTCTCCATCCCTTTCCCTCCTCCCTCTCCTTCTATCCCTCTCCTTCTATCCCTCTCTCCCTCGCCTCCCTCATTCTCCGGGACACGCGTTATCAGGGATCAGCTCTCACTGAGTGGGGTGACCGAAGGAGCGTCACTCTCCCCCCTCGTCACTCTCCCCCCTCGTCACTCCCCCCTCCCCCCTCATCACTCCCCCACACCTCACTCCCCCACACCTCACTCTCCCCCCACCTCACCTTTATTCACCTGTGTATCCCGTGTGTGTGTGTGGGGGGGGGGGGGGGACGAGAACTCACTTAAAACAACTGTTAATTAATATATCTTCTTTCAACAACAACAACAACAACCACCACCACCACAATATTACATAAACATAAACAAGAAATAAAACCGTGACAAAAACAATACTACTAACAACTAAATCTATTAGACGAGTTAACAAATACAACACTACAATAGTCAACTAAAACTGTTCTATTAAAAACAACAACAACAACATTAATAATAACAACAACAACAACAACATTAATAATAACAACAACATGAAGAAAGAAGTTTTAATAATGTGTTAAACTACAAAGTAAACACAATGGCCTGAGGCATAGTGGTGTAATGGGTGGTGAGGGGAGAGTGAGGGGTGAGGGGAGGGGAGGGGAGAGGGGTGAAGGGAGAGTGAGAGGTGAGGGGGGAGGTGAGGGGAGAGGGAGGGGTGAGGGGGGAGTGAGAGGTGAGGCGAGAGTGAGATGGAGTTAAGAAGAGGGAGAAAAGTGGGAGGGGTTAAGAAGAGAGTGGATGGGAGAGATAGAGAGAGAAGGAAGAGAGAAGAAAGATGATGTAAAGAGGAATAAGATGCAGGAAGAGGCGATGGGGAGAGGAAAAAGAATACTGTAGAAGAAGAAGAAGAAGAACAGGGTATTGGAGAGGAGGGGGAGGGGGAGGAAGAAGAGGAGGAGAAGAGTCTTATCACCAACACATTCACCTCTTGAAACTTTATCTTACAAATTTTACTTTCATCTGCCTCCTTACCGAACCCTTCCTCCTCCCCCTCCTCCTCCTCCTTCAGGTACTCTTCTACTGTCTCCTCCTCCTCCTCCTCCTCCCCCTCCTCCTCCTCCTTCTTCAGGTACTCTTCTACTGTCTACCTCCTCCTCCTCCCTCCTCCTCCCCCCTCCTCCTCCCCCTCCCCCTTCTTCAGGTACTCTTCTACTGTCTACCTCCTCCTCCTCCTCCTCCTCCTCCACCACTCTGCCTCTCGCTGGCCCTCGACTTAGTATGTGTTGTGAAGTCTTAGGGTCAAGGCGGTGGTGCTTCTCCTTGCTCGAGTTATTACTCAGGACGTCGGTACTTCATTGTGTCTACGAGTCATAACTTTACCGAGTGACAGGGGGAGGGGGTGTATTCTTCCTTCGTTTTCTTCCTTCGTTTTCTTCTTCTTCTCCTCCTCCTCACCCTTCCTCACACCTTTTATATCATTTTCTAGACTTACCTTCTTTCTTTTTCATATACTCTCCCTCCTCTCCTTCCTCTTCCCCCTCCTTCCTTGCTTCCCTCTCTATATCCCTCCTTCCCCTGTTTTCCTGAAGGAGGGTCTGTCAACACCACGCCCTCCTCCTCCTCCTCCTCCTGTCCCTGAAACGTCTCCGGAAGCCTCTGGGAGACGCCTTTTGGGGCCGTTCATCCCATTTGTTGAAAAGACGGAAGTTGAGGGAAGGGAATCTTTGAATACCAGACAGGTGCCTCTGGGAAGGTAGAAAAATAAACCCCTCCCAGTTTATCCATCTCCCAGTAAATGGGTTTTCCTGAGCACGTGATCGACTGAGTTCTCCGCTTCTTGTGTTGTTTCGACGGGAAGAGACGAAGGAATGGACAGAAGTGGTGAAGGAAAGGACGGGAGTGGTGAAGGAATGGACAGGAATGGTGAAGGAATGGACGACAGTAAGTGACGTTGATCATTGACGTCAGAATCAAGGTTGTGTCGTGGTGATGGTTGAGTGACGTGTTATTCCCGCAGCTGTGTCTGATGTTCGTCTCAGACTCTTGTTGTTATTGTCTTAAAAATAGGAGAGATAAAGTGTGTCTTGGGAGGGAAGGTTAGGGAAGGGGAATTCTAAACGGAAAATCAAATTGTTAAGAAAAGTGAGACTATAACATCCCCTAAAGTGTGTGTAATGGCTGAACATACAAGAAAATGCGTTTATATAGAGGAACAAAAAAAGAAGAAGAAATATATTTGTGTTGAGGAAAAATTTAGAACACTGTGAGACACTTAGCTGAGACTTAACCTTTCCCCATCCCCCCAAAAAATTCGAGGCTGAGAAAAACAACCATTGTAGAAAAAACAACAACATACACATCTGTCTGTCTGTCTGTCTGTCTGTCTGTCTGTCTCGTACTACAGCGCAGCGCCGCCATGAACCGATGAAGCGAACGGGATGAGTGAACGAACAAGCGATGCCTCGAAGCCTCATAGTGGAGAACATCTGATGAATTCCCAGCCCCTTAAGGCCCAACGATCCGTGGCACTGTTTCTCTCTGTGGAGGGGGGGGGACTGACCCCTCTCCGATCCCTCTCCCCTACTACCTCCCGATCCCTCTCCCCCCCTACCTCCCGATCCCCTCCTCCTCCCCAAAAAAGGAAGATGGAGTCTTTTTCTCCCCTCAGGCGTAACTTTGAGGGGAGTTTAAGGGGAGCAAAGCACAATTTACCTCACTAATCATTACCCTCGGGCAGCTTCATACAAGTCTACTCACGCTAAGGGGAGGGGGGGGGGGGGGGAAGGGCTGAGACTTCCCTGTCCAGAGGCGTTGATGGTCTTAAACGGTTTTTGGAGGTCTCTCTCTCTCTCTCTCTCTCTCTCTCTCTCTCTCTCTCTCTCTCCCATTGTAAAAGTTTTCAACTCTCGTCAGGCTCATTCATGCATAAGTATTAAAGACTACCTCCACCCTGCCCCACTCTTCTCCCCCCCTCCTCTTCCTCTTCCCCCTCTCTTCCCGCCCTCTCCTCCCGCCCCCTCCTCTTCCTCCCGCCTCCTCCTCTTCCTCCCGCCTCCTCCTCTTACCCCCTCCTTCCCGCCTCTTTCTGCCCCTATCCTCTCGCCCCCTCCAAATGTCCTCCCGTTCATCCCTCTCGCCCTCTCCTCCTCCCGTTCATTCCTCTCGCCTCTCCACCCCCCAAAAAAGAGGAAAACTATCCAATATGATACACAAAAATAGCAAAAGTTGGAGCCATGAATTCGACCAAACGATCGTGACCAAAAAAAAAAAAAAATTAATAAAAGCAACAGAGAATAAAAGTAAATATTGTGGTTAGAATTTGCTATATTTTCTCATTGGCTATCTTATATAACTGTGGTGGATATCTTAATCTATACTTTTTATTAGTTGAAAAAAAAAGAAGAAATAAAATACACCCAGAGAACACGTATGTCATTGTGTTTTCCTCGATTATAGAAAATGGGTAATTCGTTTAGCAATTAATGAAGGAGAAAATGGAATCTATTAAGGGGGGATCCTCAAGTAAATTTTACAGTGCGGCGATATTCTATTTTATTTTAGTTCACTCTCCTCCTCCTCTTCTGGCCACCTAGGCAGCCATAAAATAGTAAAAAAAATTCTCGGCGTGTTACCTTAAGTTGCTAACCTAGCCACACAATTATATTCCCATTACGGAGCTGCTGTGTAGAGAAGCCCCCTCCCCCCCGTCCCCCTCTCTCTCTCTCTCTCTCTCTCTCTCTCTCTCTCTCTCTCTCTCTCCCATGACGGGGACGGAGGGAGGGGACAGGATAAAGTTCACCAGATGTAATGAAGCGAAAACTATCGAAAAAAATATTTCTCCATAGTAAGTCAAGTCACTCCTTTCGTCCTTCCGCCCGCCCGTCCGTCCGTCCGTCCGTCTAGTTGTCAGCACAATAACTTAAACAATTAGCGGTGGATTTTAACAAGTCTTGGTGTGTGTTTATGTCACGACCAGACTTCAGTACAGTTTGATCAAGAGGCCCGGGGGGGGGGGGGGGTGTTCGTGGGTCTTGTCTCCCCCCCCTCCTTGTCTTCCCCCTCTGTCCCCTCCTCACCTCCCCATCTTCCCCCAGTGTAAACAGTGCCGTGGGTCGCCTTCATATCTGTAAATAAAGGCACAGTGATAAATATTCCATAGACTGTCTGTAGGTTTCATATACTATACACGTCGCAATGAACCTTTCAATAGTGGTTTATATGTTGAGATAATATTTTTATTTTAATGATTGTGATGTTATTCCCTGTTCTGCATATTGCGCGCCGGTAAATAGTGTGCAATTTAGCAAGAGTTATTATTTAAGTAAATATTGAAACTTCATTGTTAACATGGCCTCAGAATGATGGCAACTGTATGAAAATATCGGATATTTTCAGCGATGCTCATACTACTGTCTGAAACATCGCAGACTTACCCGGAATATCGTATTTTGGAGGTGAAATTTCGAGCACAACTTTCAAAACATTGTACTAGTTGGGAAGAAACATTGAACTTGGTGTTGAGAACTGTTGTAAGTGAGGGTAGAATCGTGCCCTCAGAGTGAAGTACCATACGTGAGGTTTAACACAATACGAGTACACCCTTGAGAAACACAAACCTAACATAATGTCTTCACGTGAGAATCTTCCTGCTGTACCCTAACACAGACAACTCCTACAGTAACCTCGCCTCTTGCACGAATTTCTCAAGTATCGTAAATCGGGGCGAGGCATCGTACGTGACCCCTCTCAAGTATCGTAAATCGGGGCGAGGCATCGTACGTGACCCCTCTCAAGTATCGTAAATCGGGGCGAGGCATCGTACGTGACCCCTCTCAAGTATCGTAAATCGGGGCGAGGCATCGTACGTGACCCGTCTCAAGTATCGTAAATCGGGGCGAGGCATCGTACGTGACCCCTTTCAAGTATCGTAAATCGGGGCGAGGCATCGTACGTGACCCCTCTCAAGTATCGTAAATCGGGGCGAGGCATCGTACGTGACCCCTCTCAAGTATCGTAAATCGTGGCGAGGCATCGTACGTGACCCCTCTCAAGTATCGTAAATCGGGGCGAGGCATCGTACGTGACCCCTCTCAAGTATCGTAAATCGGGGCGAGGCATCGTACATGAACCCCTCAAAAGAAGTTATTGTATTATATTGTACAAGGTGTGGAGTGGTGCCGAGAGGAGAAGATCGGTGCTACTTATGGTGTACAGAAATAATTTAGGCGCCTGGGATAGAATGAGGGATTTCACGTCGGCAGAGTGTAAGTAACATGCCCCTATGTGAGGTTCAGCACCAATAGCTAACTAGCACCTATTAGCTTCCACAATAGGTCTAACCATTAAGGTGAATTATGGTCCTCATAATGACCATTAGATCTCTTAACAAGATAATTAAGTCGACACAGGTGATATTTGGTCTTTATGTGACCATTAGATTTGTCCAGTGTGAATGTGGCCCTATAGTAGCCATTAGTTCTTTTACCACCCTTAACTAGGTCAGCACTCGTAAATCATGGCCGTGTTGTGACCATTAGACCTTTTGCGACCATTAGCCAGATCTGTACACGTATAGTTGTGACGTCACTTAACCATTAGCCAGATCTGTACAGGTAATTAATGTAGACGGTGCACGTATAACTAGACCTACAGTACACACCTGCACTAATGACTTCTCGTATACTTAAGAACACTAATTACTGTAATGGTAATTGTTGAAGTAAATTACCTTATGTTACCTTAAGATAATAGACAGTTAATGAGTGGTCTTGAGGTGTTAAAGTGAGTTAGTCGTCTTTAGGTAATTATGAAGAACAGTATTAGAAAAAAAAGTTTATATTTTTCCGACCAAACCTAACCTAACCTAACCTAACCAAACCTAACTTTAACCTAACCTAACCAAACCTAACTTTAACCTAACCAAACCACCAGGTAGAGTTAAGGTGTTTGATCATCAGATAACATAAACTGAGGTTAATCTTCAGGTGATCCAAGAGGTAATATAATTATTTTGTTTACATATAAGAAACTGCGGGCAAGAAGTAGACAAGCCACAGACGTAAACTGAAGTAAACAATATACATATATACCCACTTTGGCACTTGTCCCATTCTCGCTCGGAGCTGAAATGCTGTAAGAAAAATCCCAAGAGTTATCCCAAGAGTTATCCACAAGAGTTATCCCAAGAGTTATCCACAAGAGTTATCCACAAGTTATCCCAAGAGTTATCCACAAGTTATCCCAAGAGTTATCCACAAGAGTTATCCACAAGAGTTATCCCAAGAGTTATCCCAAGACTTGTTGATACTGATTAATTTTCTTCGTTAGAGATTACAAAAGTTTTTTACGTTGTAGTTATACCGAAAGAGACACACACACACACATCAGTAACTCTTTTAACACAAGGAGCCACAAATTCTCTGGCCGCAAACCCTTATATACTGTATGTAAATTCTGAGGCTGACGTCACCATTACGGGTGGTAGCGCCGCCCACACTGCCACCCAGGCCTCTTACTGTCGCCCACACTGCCACCCAGGCCTCTTACTCCCGCCCACACTGCCACCCAGGCCTCTTACTGCCGCCCACACTGCCACCCAGGCCTCTTACTGCCGCCCACACTGCCACCCAGGCCTCTTACTGCCGCCCACACTGCCACCCAGGCCTCTTACTGCCGCCCACACTGCCACCCAGGCCTCTTACTGCCGCCCACACTGCCACCCAGGGATCTTACTGCCGCCCACAAGCCCGCCCATAACTCCGCCCATAACCTCCACCAACACAACTCTCACCACCACTCAACACCAACATAACTCTCACCACCACTACACCACCCCCAACATAACTCTCACCACCACTCAACACCACTTTACCTTCTCCTCGACGGTTCAAGTCCCACTCGGGTTTTTTGATTAAGGGTCGTTTATGTGTTGTTAAAACGAGGCCATTCTCTCTCTCTCTCTCTCTCTCTCTCTCTCTCTTTCTTTGTGGCCTTAAAGCTCATTATGGCAGACTAACCACCCTCTCCTCCCTCCCTCCCCCCTCCCCCACGCTTCTACGACCTTCCTCATCTCCAACACGACCCTCCCCCCCCTCCTCTTCTTCCCCCCCACCCCCTCTTTACCCCCGCCTCCCCCCTCCCTCCCCCCTACCCCCCTTTCCCTACACGTCTTCTTCGACCACCTGCATATTAAACAAGGCGGAACAACCCAATTAGGGGACGTAATGGCCAATTGTTACCTGGTGAGAAGATGTCGGTCCAAATTACTTCCTGATACGAGAGTTAATGGTAAATTAGATTGCCTTGTTAAGATCCTATGTCGGTTGAGTTAAGAAAATGGAGAATTGAATCGGATTAAAAGATTCATTTTTGGTGTTGAGTTAGGTTAGGTTAGGTTCACACAAGGCTATACTGCATTATTTTTATAATTATATTAACTCTAAGGCGTTTATATCCCAGGAAGAACAAGAAAAGCGTTTTATTATATAGTTAGACGCTGTTTATTTCCCAGGAAGAACAGAATTTGTACAGGTGGAGGTGTTGTGTTCCCCAGGACGCACGACGTTTGTACAGGTGTCTTGAGATTTGCTTTCGCTGGTCCGCCTGAGATAATCTCCAGCCGTCATGTGTTTACCTATACCTGTAGTCAGCTGATCTGGGGGGTCTGTTTACCAGTAGTCAGCTGATCTGGAGGGTCTGTTTACCTGTAGTCAGCTGATCTGGAGGGTCTGTTTACCTGTAGTCAGCTGATCTGGGGGGTCTGTTTACATGTAGTCAGCTGATCTGGAGGGTCTGTTTACATGTAGTCAGCTGATCTGGAGGGTCTGTTTACATGTAGTCAGCTGATCTGGAGGGTCTGTTTACATGTAGTCAGCTGATCTGGGGAGTCTGTTTACATGTAGTCAGCTGATCTGGGGGGGACTTGTTTGTTTACCTGCAGTCAGCTGTTTTGGTGTGAAGGATGGGTGTAGGGGATGAAGGAGGAGGGAAGGATGGTGAGGTGAGAGGGGAAAGATGGTGAGAGGAGGGGAAGATGGTGAGGTGAGAGGGGAAAGATGGTGAGGAAGGAGGGAAGGATGGTGAGAGGAGGGGAAGATGGTGAGGTGAGAGGGGAAAGATGGTGAGGTGAGAGGGGAAAGATGGTGAGGTGAGAGGGGAAGATGGTGAGGAAGGAGGGAAGATACAGTGAGAGAGGAGACGCAAATAGAAGAAAAAGAATGATAATACAGGATAATAAATACGATGATATAAATAATGATAAACAGACGGTGAAGAATAATAGACGTGGCTCTTAACGACGATAGACAGATAGACGGAGAGACAGAATTGACGGACCGGGGAACCCAATTAGGTCCAATTACATCTGGGAGTCATATCCAATTTGTGGTAGTTAGTGATCACGTGAACTGGCAGTCAGAGATAACAGCTGCGTCACCACAAGATGTGTTAGATGATCTGATAACGTGAGTTGGACTTATGTGAACGTGTGAGTTAGACTTATGTGAACGTGTGAGTTGGTCTTATGTGAACGTGTGAGTTGGTCTTATGTGATACTGTGAGTTGGTCTTATGTGAACGTGTGAGTTGGACTTATGTGATACTGTGGGTTGGACTTATGTGATACTGTGAGTTGGATTGTGTACGTGTGAGTTGCTTATGTGATGTGAGTTGGTCTTATGTGATACTGTGAGTTGTCTTTGTGAACGTGTGAGTTGGACTTATGTGATCGTGTGGGTTGGACTTATGTGATACTGTGAGTTGGACTTATGTGATCGTGTGAGTTGGACTTATGTGATCGTGTGAGTTGGACTTATGTGATACTGTGAGTTGGACTTATGTGATACTGTGAGTTGGACTTATGTGATCGTGTGAGTTGGTCTTATGTGATACTGTGAGTTGGACTTATGTGATCGTCTCAAATAGGACTTGCTTATCTGCTGAGAAGCCCCAGGAACTTTAAGGGGACCTAAGACGATGGGAAGAGGGGCAGTCATCAGCTAACAGGATTGACAGACGTACCATTAGGTAGAGCTGTATATATATACAGTATATGCCACCAGCTGTACATACCAAGCTGGCAGTCACCCGCTCGCCCGTCCTGCCAGCCTGCCCGCCCTCCCGTCCTGCCAGCCTGCCCGTCCTGCCTGCCTGCCTGCCCGTCGTGTCAATGAATTGGGCCGGAGGTTGTGTAGGAATATTCATGTGGGCCCCAAATTCAATCCTGATACGACGGCCATGTTCCTGTGTCCGTTAAGAGGAGGTCGGCGATTGGTGGAGAGAGAAATGGGTGTTTGGAAAGGGGGGTTGAGGTACTGGGGGAGGAAGGGGGTGTTTGGGAAGGGGGGTTGTGGTACTGGGGGGAGGAAGGGGGTGTTTGGAAAGGGGTTAAGGAGGTGCTTGAAGAGAAATGGGTGAGACTTGGAGAGATGAAGAACATTTATAAAGGGGTTACATTACTTGAAGGGGGAAAGAGAAGTTAAGAGAGACCATATATAGAGGATCTTATTCTTATAGTCTTATCCACTTCATATCCAACCCTATCCACTTTACCTATGGTCAACCCTCTAGTCATCTATCCATGGATGTCTTCAAGCATTTACCCTCACACATTACCCGCACCCTCCCCCTCCCCGCCGCGCCCCCCCCCCTCCTCACCCCCCCCCCTATTCCTCCGTGACCGACGACCCTCACCCCTTCAGTCATCCATGGGTCGTGCAAGTGGTGGTAGTGGTTGTGTCAGTGAGTAATGGTCTCTTTGAAGCTAACTGGTGGACGTAACAGTGATGAATGAGCCACAGGTAACTCTCTCTCTCTCTCTCTCATCTTTAAAGTCCTTCCTGTCTGCTATCTTTGTTATTCTTTCTGCCGTCTCTCTGACCACCCTTTCACATTTCTTCCAATTCCCTTTCACTTTTCTCTTTCTACTCTCTCTCTCTCTTAGCAATTCCTCTCATTCTCCTTCATCTCCTCCTCCTCCTCCTTCCTTTACAAAATCCATTTACATATCATCATGTGGTTTAATCTTTCACAATATCTACCTCCCGTCTCTATATATCAAGACAGTTATTGAAACTAAGGCAGTGCTTCATAAACTCAGACACATGAAGCACCACCATAAGACGAAACAATGGACGATGGTGCTTCATAAACTCAGACACATGAAGCACCAT
The DNA here is from genome assembly GCA_958450375.1 of Homarus gammarus. Lineage (NCBI taxonomy): Eukaryota > Metazoa > Arthropoda > Malacostraca > Decapoda > Nephropidae > Homarus > Homarus gammarus. Next base: position 58,147 of record CAUDMG010002218.1, read on the forward strand.
CATAAGACGAAACAATGGACGATGTGCTTCATAAACTCAGACACATGAAGCACCACCATAAGACGAAACAATGGACGATGGTGCTTCATAAACTCAGACACATGAAGCACCACCATAAGACGAAACAATGGACGATGGTGCTTCATAAACTCAGACACATGAAGCACCACCATAAGACGAAACAATGGACGATGGTGCTTCATAAACTCAGACACATGAAGCACCACCATAAGACGAAACAATGGACGATGGTGCTTCATAAACTCAGACACATGAAGCATCACCATAAGACGAAACAATGGACGATGGTGCTTCATAAACTCAGACACATGAAGCACCACCATAAGACGAAACAATGGACGATGGTGCTTCATAAACTCAGACACATGAAGCACACCTCTCCCTCCCCCCGCCAAAAAAAGAAAAAAGAAAACACAGGGAACAATAATACCATCTTGTGTAGGAAATAGGAAATGCAAATTGAGGCAGCCCGCAATTATCTCACCGTGGTGGGAGGTACATGAAAGGAAAATGGTTTAATAACTCTTTGGTGTAGAGCAACAGCCGCCCAACACGGTACAGGTAATGCCGAAGAGGAATTGAATTTACAGAGGGAAGAATTGATACGCGTCACGGAGTTCTCAATGGCTTCTGAGACAACTTTCTCTACTAAAATGTATACGTTCTGAGGGCTAATAGCTCTTACTGCAATTATATCTGTGAACCTACTGACCTGACCTGACCTGACCTAACCTAACCTGGTCAAACCAAACCTAACCTTACCTTACCTAACCTGGCATGATCTGACCTGATCTGACCTGACCTCACCTGACCTGACCTGGCTTGACCTAACCTGACCCCCCCAGGTAGCGTTAAGGTGTTTAATCATCAGGTAAAATAAGCTGGGGTGTGGCGTGTTACCTGTAGGACATTTCAATAGTAATGTAAAGCTTTAATTAATGAGTAGGAGATCACGTTGTCAGCTCATCACCACCACCATTATCACACATCACCTCTTCACCACCATCATCATCATCATCACCACCATCATCATTTAACGAATATAACAAAAGAATAATAACGTTTAGGGGAATGACTCTCTCTCTCTCTCTCTCTCTCTCTCTCTCTCTCTCTCTCTCTCTCTCTGTTCACCAGGTTAGGTCACCATGTTTCTCCACCATGTGTGTTGGATTCCATCAATAACGGGTGACTGGTGACCTCCCCCTGCCGGTACACCCTGCCAAGTTCTCCCTCTACCCTGCCTACACTCTGCTACACCCTCCCTACACCCTGCTACATCCTCCCTACACCCTGCTACACCCTCCCTACACCCTGCTACACCCTGATAAATCTGGGTTCCATCATGGCGTTGGAAGTGTGATGACCTCAACGTGTTGGAGTGGTACCTGGGCCGCCATTTTGTGCCCGTAGATGAAAACATTGTTAATTGACTAACAGTTTTATGTAGGCTGAGGTATTAAGGATATTGTCTGTCTGTGTCTGTCTGTGCGTGCGTCCCACAATCGGTCATGTTGATTGTGGGTGTTTTGTGGAGGTCAGGTCAGGTCAGGTCAGGTTAGGTTAGGTTAGATTAGGTGATGGTATCTTATTGTGTATGACTGACTTATAAATTATTAAAAACAAAGTATTTATTTATTTTTCTGAAACTTTTATGAACTAGTTTGACATATAACCATAATTTACAACATGCTTCTACAACTGACTACAACAACCACCCTTCCTATAGCTTACATCAATCTATAACCATCCTTAATCTACAACCATTCCCCTGTGTGTCACCCCTACCCCCGTGTGTCACCCCTACCCCCGTGTGTCACCCCTACCCCCGCGTGTCACCCCTCCCCCCGCGTGTCACCCCTACCCCCGCGTGTCACCCCTCCCCCCGCGTGTCACCCCTACCCCCGCGTGTCACCCCTACCCCCGCGTGTCACCCCTACCCCCGTGTGTCACCCCTCCCCCCGTGTGTCACCCCTCCCCCCGCGTGTCACCCCTCCCCCCGCGTGTCACCCCTCCCCCCGTGTGTCACCCCTCCCCCCGTGTGTCACCCCTCCCCCCGTGTCACCCCTCCCCCGTGTGTCACCCCTCCCCCCGTGTGTCACCCCTCCCCCCGTGTGTCACCCCTCCCCCGTGTGTCACCCCTCCCCCCGTGTGTCACCCCTCCCCCGTGTGTCACCCCTCCCCCCGTGTGTCACCCCTCCCCCCGTGTGTCACCCCTCCCCCGTGTGTCACCCCTCCCCCCGTGTGTCACCCCTCCCCCCGTGTGTCACCCCTCCCCCGTGTGTCACCCCTCCCCCCGTGTGTCACCCCTCCCCCCGTCTTTCACCCCTACCCCATGGCCGTCACAACACTGAACGAAAGCTAATGAAAGTGATCAATGGTTTTTGCTCGTGGGAAACATTCCAGTCTCATGTGACCTTTTTTTTTATTTATCGTTTTGTTGCAGTTAATAGTGTTGTTTGGTCCTCTACTGATAGTCTTAGCAACTGATAACAGCTCGTTATTTTGTTATTTATTGTGAATTTTCAGTTATTTGTGTTATTTTTTGCTGTTTTTTTATATTTGAGTTAGGTTTTTTTATCTTTTTTTCTTAGTTATGAGAGGGAAGATTTTTTCAGTTTATATATATATATATATATTGTAATTATTATTTAGAATTTATTTATCACTGGTGTTATTTTTATTATTATAAGCAAGTTAATTTTGTTATTATTATTATTATTGAAGCAATCGTCTCAGTTATTATTATGACTACCTTATCATCATTCTTTATTATTTTAAGTAAATAATTCATCATCATCATTATCACAGTACTCATGATGAGAACATAAGAATGGAGGAAACTGCAGCGGGCCCACCGGCCCACACCGGGCAGTCCCGTTTACACCCAACCCCTATTGCTCATATGAGCATCCAACCTATGTTTGAAGCTATTCAGCGTATTCTAGTTAATGATGATATTTGGTAACTTGTTCCATTCATCCACTACTCTGTTTCCAAACCAGTGTTTACCTATATCACGCCTAAATCTAAATTTGTCTAATTTAAAACCATTGTTACGAGTTACAATACACGCCAACAAAACCTTCTGTTGCTGGCAATGACCTGAGGTGTGTGTGTGTGTAAATAATAAACGGTTTATTGAAAAAGTTCTTCCACCCGAAGGCTGAAAATATACATTGGACATAAATGACTTATTACATACATTGGTGGTTTAACAAAAGCCTTCATTAGAGAAAGGTGAAGGAACATACAGTGAACATACAGATTAATGTAGGTGTTGAACAGCAGACACGTGGTGTAGTAACTCCCTCATAGATGGTGTTATGAGGGACCTGACGTTGTGTAGCAATTCCCTCACAGATGGTGTTATGAGGGACCTGACGTTGTGTAGCAATTCCCTCACAGATGGTGTTATGAGGGGCCTCACGTGGTGTAGTAATTCCCTCACAGGTGGTGTTACGAGGGGCCTGATGATGTAGTAGTTCCCTCACAGATGGTGTTATGAGGGGCCTCACGTGGTGTAGTAATTCCCTCACAGATGGTGTTATGAGGGACCTGACGTGGTGTAGTAATTCCCTCACAGATGGTGTTATGAGGGGCCTCACGTGCTTTAGTAATTCCCTCACAGATGGTGTTACGAGGGGCCTGATGATGTAGTAATTCCCTCACAGATGGTGTTATGAGGGGCCTGATGTGGTGTAGTAAATCCCTTACAGATGTTGTATGAGGGGATTGATGATGTAGTAATTCCCTCACAGATGGTGTTATGAGGGGCATCACATGGTGTAGTAATTCCCTCACAGATGGTGTTATGAGGGGCATCACATGGTGTAGTAATTCCCTCACAGATGGTGTTATGAGGGGCTTCACATGGTGTAGTAATTCCCTCACAGATGGTGTTTTGAGGGGCATCACGTGGTGTAGTAATTCCCTCACAGATGGTGTTTTGAGGGGCATCACGTGGTGTAGTAATTCCCTCACAGATGGTGTTTTGAGGGGCATCACGTGGTGTAGTAATTCCCTCACAGATGGTGTTATGAGGGGCATCACATGGTGTAGTAATTCCCTCACAGATGGTGTTATGAAGGGCATCACGTGGTGTAGTAATTCCCTCACAGATGGTGTTTTGAGGGGCATCACGTGGTGTAGTAATTCCCTCACAGATGGTGTTTTGAGGGGCATCACGTGGTGTAGTAATTCCCTCACAGATGGTGTTTTGAGGGACCTGACGTGGTGTAGTAATTCCCTCACAGATGGTGTTATGAAGGGCATCACGTGGTGTAGTAATTCCCTCACAGATGGTGTTTTGAGGGGCATCACGTGGTGTAGTAATTCCCTCACAGATGGTGTTATGAGGGACCTGACGTGGTGTAGTAATTCCCTCACAGATGGTGTTATGAGGGGCATCACGTGGTGTAGTAATTCCCTCACAGATGGTGTTATGAGGGGCATCACATGGTGTAGTAATTCCCTCACAGATGGTGTTATGAAGGGCATCACGTGGTGTAGTAATTCCCTCACAGATGGTGTTATGAAGGGCATCACGTGGTGTAGTAATTCCCTCACAGATGGTGCTATGAGGAACCTCAAATGATGCTGTAGCAACTCATTCACTACGTGGTGTCGTAGCATCATGGGGACACCACGAGGTTTGTTGTCACAGGACTTCACTTACTCAAGTGGGTGAGGTGTGTCCCAGGCCTCCCTATCGTGGAGTCTCAGGGAAATTATCACTGGGTACCTGGGACCTCACTGTGTGAAGGTTAACTTGGGTACGACTCAGCTGTTACTGTTGAGTTGTTCTCACTGACTTAAGCACTGTTCACCACTGTTCACCTCTGTTCAACACTGGTTCCATTCCTTTCCCAAATTCAATAGTAACTTCTGGTGAGAACTTGTTGATATTCCGGTGGGGAGGAAGGTTCAGGGGAGGGGGTTGGTATGGGCCAACATAACAGTTGACCTGGCTGCTGCTGAGCAGCGCCAGGTGCGTCTGACCCGTCTTGACCCGTCGGTGGTCAAGGATGAAGTGTGTGTGTGTGTGTGTGTGTGTGTGCCACCACCACCTCCACAATAGACTTAGGAGGGAGTAGGTGATAAAATACACCAAAATGCATAAATACAACCAATATTCCTTCTACACCATATAATAACATACAGTCACCATACAATAACACACAATCACCATATAATAATACACAATCACCAATAACACACAATCACCATATAATAACACAATCTCCATACAATAACACTCAATCACCATACAATAACACGCAATCACCATATAATAATACACAATCACCATACAATAACACCAACTCTCTTCCTTCTTTTTATCAATGATTTACTTCACACTACAACTAATTCTATCCATTCTTACGCCGATGACTCTACTCTTCACTCTTCCTCACATTTTCTCCTTCCTCCAACTCTCAAACTACTGTAGATCTGTTTCTAGAACTGATATCATTACTTCTATCAACGCGGATCTGTGCAGCATCTCTGAATGGGGGGAGGTACAAACTTGGTTATGTTCAATAGTAATAAAACTCAGTATTTACCAATTACACTTTATAAATTAGACGATCTCCCACCAATTACATTTCAGGAAGCTATCATCCTCCCAAATTCTGAAATAAATATGTTAGGCCTCACCATTTCCTCCAATATGTCCTGGAAATAACACATCCTCAGTATAACTAAAGCTGCCTCCCGAAAGTTGGGAATGCTGTACAGATGCCGCAGCTACTTCACTCCTGAGCAGTTGCTCCAAGTATATAAGGGATTCATTCGTCCTAACTTGGGGTACTGCTCTCATATCTGGGGTGGCTCTTCAACTGTTAGATAGGGTGGAATCAAAGGCATTTCGTCTTATTAACTCTCCTCCTTTAGTCGACAATCTCTCTTCCCTTTCTCTTCGCCGCAATGTTGCTTCACTCTCTCTCTTTTACAGGTACTTTAACGGGCAATGTTCGGTGGATTTGGCATCCTGTGTACCGCCGGCAAGGCCGTGGGTTCATAACACACGTCTTGCCCGCGGTGCCCACCGTTTCTCTGTGGATGTCGGTCACACTATAATAACCCGTTATAGTACCTTCTTCTTTCCTCACACAGCCAGACTGTGGAATGCTCTGCCTTCTTCTGTGTTTCCATGCTCTTACAATCTGTCTCACTTTAAAAAGCTGGTGCTCCGGCATCTTCGTGGTGTAGATTAATTCAGTATAACTTTTTTTTTCTATATTTACAATTTCTTTCCGTTCTTTTTTTCCGCTCCCCCCCCCCCCCCCCCCCCCCCAGGCTCCGTTGTGGGTCGTTTGACCTGTGCTCGGGTGGGCTAATTCCCTTAAAAAAAAAGAAAACTACAATAACACGATACTTGACGAATATAATATTTCATATATGTCAATAACCACACTATATCAAATATATTTCAAGCATTAATATATTACACTAGATATATAGACTAGCTTTAGTTTCCTTCACTATACACTAATATATCGTCTCGCCTATAACACGGGGATTATAGGTTATTCAGTTTATTTATGGATAAAGAGTACTTTCAGTGTTACATTATATCAGACAGGTAATGTACTACCTTGTGTTGTTAATTAATTTATCTGTTTAGTCACGTAATTAAATTCACCTGTGCGGGGGTAGTGTATAGAGGTTAATTTCGTTTTAGTTAGGTTAAGTTTGGTTTAATTAGGTTTGGTTTAGTTTGGTTAGGTTAGGTTGGGTTTGGTTAGGTTAGGTTAGCTTTGGTTAGGTTAGGTTAGCTTTGGTTTAGTTTGACTTGACTTGACTTGATTTGATTTGATTTGATTTGAGTCAACTGCAGTATTTACACGCTAACTTGGCCCATAAGCCACGCCCCTCTTGTATACTAATAGCTGATTTGTTCATAGAAATTTCAAACTAAATGTGCTCACAGTAGGTAAGCAGACCTGATATTATCTAAAATAAAGTTAGATATATAGATTATCAAAATACAATTGATTTCAAGGCATTAACACTTGAGAGAGGATGTTAGAAAATTGTAAATATTTATCATAAAAGGTCGATAGAAATATAGGTTAAAATACGTGCAGTCCAGGGGAGGTAAGGCGCTCCAGGGGAACCAATCAGCTGTTTGTTGCTATAGACAAGGGGAGGGGCTTGCGGGCCAGGTTAGTGCGGAAAGGGTTTAGTGGAGAAATGTTAGAAGTCCACCCTAACACTCCACCCTAACACTGGCACTCCACCTCAACACTGGCACCCCACCCTAACACTCCACCCTAATACTGGCAGTCATACAGTACCACCTGGCGTATATGTTTGGCACCCTCCCACTGTCGTATGTCACATTTTGGCACTGGCGGCGTTAGAGCTGCTGTGAGTGTCTCTGTAGTGGGGTCGAGGCACCTCCCGAGGAAAGGGCGCGCGCGCGTGTGTGTGTGTGTGTGGTGGAGCGGCTGGCAGTGGCACTAGCATCAAGAGTGCACACCACCACCACCACCATCCGGCCAAGCGCAGCATCTGAGAATTAATCTGGTGGTAACTGTGGTAGGAGCTGGGCAGTAGGGGCTTATTATCAGTGCTATGGGGCGTAGTGAAGCAAGTGAACCCATTTTAAAGAGGATCAAGTAGTAACATTTGGTTCTTGGGTTTTATAAACACGAGTGATATGTAGCCCCCTATTAACGTGAAAGAGGTTCCGATACTGTGTTGTTTTAATACATTTGAGTGATTTGAATCCTATTGAGCTGAAATAGATTGAAAGGCAATATTTATAGTTGCTTTTTTTTTTCATTTATATTGGATTAACTTGTTCCAGTGAGGTAAATCTGAAAGGGGTTCCGATGCTGTGTGTTTTAGATATAATCGAGTGAATTGAATCCCGTATACTGAGAAAAAAAAAGATTCAAATATTTTTATAGAACTGATGGAATTGACTTACTGTACTGTGATTGACTTACCGTGTTCGACTTACCGTGTTCGACTTACCGTGATTGACTTCCTGTGATTGAATTACCGTGAGTGATTTAATGTGATTGATATATGATAGACTGAGATAAATATTTATACATCTCTGCACTTTCTGGCTTCTGTATATGAATGTCTAACGTAAACAACGAAGATGGCGACCATAACTGAGCAGAAAACACGCACGCACAAATGAGAGGTTGGATAGTACCTGGGAAAAAGTTAGGATTGCGTGTGTGAGTGTATGCGTGTGTGAGCAAGAGGTTCGTCAAGCGTGGTGGTAGTGGTGGTGTGTTTTTCAGACCAAAGTGACTTATTTCCAGGCTAGTGAAAGAGTGTGTATCGCCAGCCATCATGACTCCTGGAATAGTTGCCTCTGCTCTTGGGAAAATAGGTATGACTCACAAGATAGTTATGACTCACAAGATAGTTATGACTCACAAGATAGTTATGACTCACAAGATAGTTATGACTCACCACTAGCTGCTAGGTCACCTCTTGGCTTTGTTCTATAATACCACTGGGATCCTCTGCACTGCCTCTTGAAGCACCTGGGCTATTGATCCCAGCAGGTGATATAGGCTCTGAAGGCTGTAACTACTTAATAATAATAATATCACCACCCGCTTTGCCTTCACTTTCCGCGTTTAATATGTTTTAATTAACTTACTAAGCACAAAGACTTCTCCCAACTTCACATAAGGAGACCCACGCGCGAAAAATCTTTAAACAAATATTTTTCTTCCTCGTCACTTTTGTTATTGTATCTGGTCTGTAACTTATGTGAAAAAAAATATTAGTAATTAAATAAAATAATTATTATAAGAACACCAAATATTGTAAAGGAATTAAGAGTTTGTGCTTAGCAGTTGTCGGAAATGTTAAGAATAGGTGAAGCATGTTGAGTCTTAGTTGTGTTAGGCTCCACTCTACCTCACTCCGCGCCTCCAGCTGAGAGACTCCAGGTGAGGAGGGATGAAGAGTTCACTGAAAGAGTTGTCTAAGAGTTTCAAGGGTTGTTGCCTGCTCTCTTTATCTCTGCTTTGTTCGTATTGCTCGTTGTGTCTGTATGGTTGTGCTAAGCCTTTATCGTGTGTGTGTGCGCTGCCCTCACGCTGTTGCTTCACTAACTCCCAACATTAAATATTACCCTAAATGTTTCAACTCCTCATGTACTGTACTGTACTGTACTGAACTGTACACCTATAACTGTTCTGCTTGTTCTTACACTGTATGATATACTTATAAACACAACATAGAGATAATCCTACATGGAATATATTTTATTTAGCGATAAAACGACAAAGATTTCACCCTGTAGCCCGGCACCTCTGTGTACTGTAGCCCGGCACCGCTGTGTACTGTACTGACACACACACACACACACACAGGTCATGTAAGGCAGCAAACCTGAATATAAACCGTCCACAATTTCCTCAAGAGAGACGAGATGAATAACAACTCAGGAAAACGGAGAAACATGAGAAAGACTGTATGTCGTCACCAATCAAACACCATACATTATACATCATACACCATACATTATGCATCATACATCATACATTATGCATCATACATCATACAGGTGTTGGGGGAGTGTGTTGGGGAGGTGTTGGGGGATGTGTTGGGGGAGGGTGTTAGGGGAGGTGTTGGGGTAGGGTGCTGGGGGAGGTGTTGGGGGAGGGTGCTGGGGGAGGTGTTGGGGGAGGGTGTTGGGGAGGTGTTGGGGGAGGGTGTTGGGGTAGGGTGCTGGGGGAGGTGTTGGGGGAGGTGTTGGGGGAGGGTGTTGGGGGATAATTGTCTCGTGTCACAAGATATAAAATATTATAATTCTTCTCCTGATTATAATAATTAATGATAAATTATAATAATCAGTTATTTTTATCATAATTCCGCTTCATTAGTTAATCATCTTTTCCCCGAAGCATCCTGGAAAACCAATTCACTTTGATTTAATTATTATTATTATTATTTAATTACAAGAGACTACTAGGCCATCTGTTCTGTAATTATAATGACGAATGACCAAATTATCAATTATTTCCCCCGATAATTCTGCCGAAAAAACCCACATTTCATTTTCAAACTGACGGGAATTAAATTTATTGAACGGAGAGAAATTTATATTTGATTATGGTCATCAAATTAGATTCTCTTTCCTCGTTTTTTTATATTTTTTTTTTATTTTCCTTTTTTTTTTATCTTTCATCTAAAAAAAAATAGCATTATCATTTGTACAGAAAGATTAATTTAACATATTAGCAGTGAGTCGAGTTAATTTTTTATTGGTATTTTATTTTTCCGAACAAATGAGAGAGAGAGAGAGAGAGAGAGAGAGAGAGAGAGAGAGAGAGAGAGAGGTGAGAAACAATTTTTTTTTGTGGGGGGGGGGGGGGAGGAAGGAGGGAAGTTATTTTTGTGGTCACCTTCACATTCTGTCATGTTCTTCAGTCATTTTCACGGTGCTTATAATGATTTACGATTTTTCTCGCTATAATGACTTCTGTGATGTCATCTTCACTACATGTTCTCTACGTGTTTGTCATGTTTATTGATTCATAGTCAATTGTGTCTCCATGTTCTTGCCTCTTCATTCTCGTATGTCACTTTCACTGCTTAGTTCCATCATCATCATCATCGTCATATTGTTGCGTCATTATCATTGTCATATTGTTGCATCATCATCATATTGTTGCGTCATTATCATATTGTTGCGTCATTATCATATTGTTGCGTCATTATCATAGTCATATTGTTGCATCATCATCATATTGTTGCGTCATTATCATAGTCATATTGTTGCATCATCATCATATTGTTGCGTCATTATCATATTGTTGCGTCATTATCATATTGTTGCGTCATTATCATAGTCATATTGTTGCATCATCATCATATTGTTGCGTCATTATCATAGTCATATTGTTGCATCATCATCATATTGTTGCGTCATTATCATATTGTTGCGTCATTATCATATTGTTGCGTCATTATCATATTGTTGCTTCATTATCATATTGTTGCGTCATTATCATAGTCATATTGTTGCATCATCATCATATTGTTCCATCATCATCATATTGTTGCGTCATTATCATAGTCATATTGTTGCGTCATTATCATAGTCATATTGTTGCGTCATCATCATATTGTTGCGTCATTATCATAGTCATATTGTTGCTTCATCCTCATCATCATCATTATCATCATTATCTTGGTTCTTCTATATCAGGACGTCATAGTCACGCCATGTTCACTTCCTACCGTCATGTTCACTACAATGTTTTGCTCAACTTCTCCAGTCATTGAGTAGGATTCGTTAAGTAGGATTCGTTAAGTAGGATTCGGGGAGTAGGATTCGTTAAGTAGGATTCGGGGAGTAGGATTCGTTGAGTAGGATTCGTTAAGTAGGATTCGGGGAGTAGGATTCGTTGAGTAGGATTCGTTGAGTAGGATTCGTTAAGTAGGATTCGTTGAGTAGGATTCGTTAAGTAGGATTCGTTGAGTAGGATTCGTTAAGTAGGATTCGGGGAGTAGGATTCGTTGAGTAGGATTCGTTAAGTAGGATTCGGGGAGTAGGATTCGGGAAGTAGGATTCGTTGAGTAGGCTTCGGGGAGTAGGATTCGGGAAGTAGGATTCGTTGAGTAGGATTCGGGGAGTAGGATTCGTCATGCAGGATTCGTTAAGTAGGATTCGGGAAGTAGGATTCGTTAAGTAGGATTCGTGGAGTAGGATTCGGGGAGTAGGATTCGTTAAGTAGGATTCGTTAAGTGGGATTCGCGTCACTTTAGGGTAAACACTGAATTCACACCATCAGTCGCTAATTATTCGGCCCCCTTCCTTCTTCTCCCCCTCCTCCCTCCCACTCTCCCCCTCCTCTTCCCTTCTACTCTCCCCCTCACCTTTCCCCCTTCCCCCCCCCCCTCCCAGTTCCCCCTCACCACCCCCCTCTTCCCCGGCGTTTAATTCCGACCATCTTCTAAACGTTTAATTTGCAGCCATGTTAGGCACGTTTAATTCGCTCTCTCTTGTAAAATGTTGAAGTCACGCTATCTTGCAAGTGTTAATATTACGCTCTCATGCCACCGTTTATATCACGCTATCATGCCACCGTTTATATCACGCTATCATGACACCGTTTATATCACGCTATCATGTCAACGATTATATCACGCTATCATGCCACCGTTTATATCACGCTATCATGCCACCGTTTATATCACGCTATCATGCCACCGTTTATATCATGCCACCGTTTATATCACGCTATCATGCCACCGTTTATATCACGCTATCATGTCAACGATTATATTACGCTATCATGTCAACTATTATATCACGCTATCTTGTGGACGTGTGACAGGGAGGAAAGAATAAGATAAGCTTGTTGTTGTTTGACTCTTTGTTATAACACTAAGACGCTGTTATATTGTGTGTGTGTGTGTGTGTGTGTGTGTGTGTGTTTTTGTTTGGAGCAAGAGAGAGAGAGAGAGAGAGAGAGAGAGAGAGAGAGAGAGAGAGCAGCAGGAAGGTGAGCAGCATCACCAACTTGCCACACACACACACACACACACACATGTCTCCTCCCACATTATTAACAAGGTAACCGATGCCTTGAGGTAGCGACGTGCCACACCATGGAATATTCACTCTCTCTCTCTCTCTCTCTCTCTCTCTCTCTCTCTCTCACCTACCATTCGCTAACTCTTGTTATTCCCGTATTGATTCAGATCGCTTCCCTTGGGTTAAGTCTGGTCAACACTACAGCCCGGGCCTTGGTGTTAATAAATAAGTCTTATGATATAATTGTTTTTTAGTGGTTCAAATCCTGTGGTTGTTAAATAATTGAGTAAATTTGTTTTGGTGTTTGAGGTTAATAAGTGATAAAAAAATTGTTTCTTTTTTTTTATTTTTTTTTGTGGCATATTAAATAATTTATTTATTTATTTTTATCTCTTCATTATCTCACCTCTTCTCTCCCTCTTCCTCTATACATCTTTATCTCCATTATCTCCCCTTTCGAAAATTTAGTAATTTTTTGTCATTCTTCTTCATTTAATTCTTTGTTTATTTTCCCTTTGTTTATCAGTTACTCTTCATGGCTCTATCAATCCTTCTCTCTCTCTCTCTCTCTCTCTCTCTCTCTCTCTCTCTCTCTCTCTCTCTCTCTCTCTCTCCCCCCCAATTTATCGTCCCGGGTATATTCTTTGTGCATCATCTACCTCTCCTTTCCCACACGTGACGGAAGGTTCCTGTCCCATAATTCAGCCCTGAGAGGTTCCTTTCACGGCCGCAGGAACCCATTGTGTTGCGCCCGTATGCTGGTTTTCCCATTCCTTTTATTAGCACGCGATTCTAGAGGAAATTTTCGGACTATCGTTAATCCGGACAAAATTTTCGGACTACCGTTAATCCGGACAAAATTTTTGGACCATCCTTAATCCGGACAAAAAAATTCGGACTATTGTTAATCCGGACAAATTTTTCGGACTATCCTTAATCCGGACATGAATATTGAATAGGATAATTTTGATGTATGTTGTTAATTTGGAATGGATTAGTTGGGGAAATTTGGTACGGCGTTTTGTACTACAGGCAGGATTATTTACGGTTAGTAGACCACATCATTTTATCCAGGAATCAGGGAAGCAGTGAATCATAAAGAGGATTGATTCTGATTCTTTAATGATTCTGATGTAATTACTCATAACCCAACGAGATGAATATTCCTATATTTATACACCATTGCGTATTTTAGCTTATACACCATTGCGTATTTTAGTTTCTACAACATTGCATATTTTAGCTTATAATTATACACTGTTGCGTATTTTAACCATCAAAAGTATACCACTATGAAAGACAAATACGGTAAATGATTTTTTACTGGACTTTATTGACAAAGATTACCTGAAGGGGTTACTGGCTTAAATATTTTTTCGGATTTTCGGATTTTTTTTTTTGGGGGGGGGAAATTGGTATGGAATCCACATTGGCACACAGGAAGCCAGAATCCACCCACACTAATTGTACAGAGGGTTTGAATACCACTAACATGGATGTGCTATTTTCTGTATATTGGCTCTGATTCTCCAGTTGTTTCGGTATATTTATCAATAAGTATTTGATCATCTATATGTAAGGGATTTCTTTCAGCTGGTTATTGTTGTAATTTTGTCGAGTGTTCTACAAAGGGTAATGGTTTTGATTGTATCTAAAAACTTTCTCCCATCCATCATAGAAATTTCTCCTCCTCTCCCCGCCCCACCTCCTCTCCCCGCCTCACCCCCCCACTCACATCGTTTTGGAAACTCTTGCACATCGGTGTAAAAAATATATTGACCTTCCACCTTTCTCACATCGCTGTAAGAGTGGGAGGGGGGGGGAGGAATAGGAGGGATTGAGTGGGAGTGGGAGAGGGGGGAGTGGGAGAGGAGGGAGAGATGTGGGAGGGTGAGGAGGAAAGGAGATTCTCATTTCTATCTCCCCCACTTCCCTCTCCCACATAACTCCCTCCCCCCACTTCTCCCTCCCCCACACTTCTCCCTCCCCCCACACTTCTCCCTCCCCCCACACTTCTCCCTCCCCCACACTTCTCCCCCCACACTTCTCCTCCCCCACACTTCTCCCTCCCCCCACACTTGAAGGATTTATGTGTTATTGATACGATTGAATGTCTGTCTGTCCGTCCGTCCGTCCGTCCGTCCATCTATCAGCTGTCAATCGATAGGTAGATAGATTGATATTCTCACAGGTAGATGGTTCGATAGATAGATAGCTAGATAACATTTTAAACTAATAGATAGTTAGATTACTATAGCGATTAATAAACGAGTAGATTAATAGATTGAAATAGATGAAATTGATATTGAATAATTGATTAAAAGAATTAGTGATTGTTTGTATAAATTCATGTGTTAAATTTATTAGATCAACTGGATTAAATTCTCTCTCTCTCTCTCTCTCTCTCTCTCTCTCTCTCTCTCTCCGTTGGCTCGCCTTAGCTCGTTCATCAAACGTTTAAAAATTTATTTCAATACCTGTGCTTTTGGGTGCGTTGGTGCCGTGGTTGTGTTGGTGCCGTGGTTGTGTTGGTGCCGTGGTTGTGTTGGTGCCGTGGTTGTGTTGGTGCCGTGGTTGTGTTGGTGTCGTGGTTGTGTTGGTGCCGTGGTTGTGTTGGTGCCGTGGTTGTGTTGGTGCCGTGGTTGTGTTGGTGCCGTGGTTGTGTTGGTGCCGTGGTTGTGTTGGTGCCGTGGTTGTGTTGGTGCCGTGGTTGTGTTGGTGCCGTGGTTGTGTTGGTGCCGTGGTTGTGTTGGTGTCGTGGTTGTGTTGGTGCCGTGGTTGTGTTGGTGTCGTGGTTGTGTTGGTGCCGTGGTTGTGTTGGTGCCGTGGTTGTGTTGGTGCCGTGGTTATTTTTTTTTTACCATTTGCTCTCTCTCTCTCTCTCTCTGCTGTAAGGCGTCCCTAGACCAGTGCTTTTAGTGAAAAGATGAGCCGACGTCATTGTTTGCTAATATTGATCTACAGGACGTCAACAAACACCCATTGAAACATCTTGAAGTCTAATTCGAAACCTTGTGAAACCATAAACGAAACCTCCTTTTGACGCAGGATTCGTGTATGTATGAATGATGATTCGAAACCTTGTGAAACCATAAACGAAACCTCCTTTTAACGCAGGATTCGTGTATGTATGAATGATGATTCGAAACCTTGTGAAACCATAAACGAAACCTCCTTTTAACGCAGGATTCGTGTATGTATGAATAATGATTCGAAACCTTGTGAAACCATAAACGAAACCTCCTTTTAACGCAGGATTCGTGTATGTATGAATAATGATTCGAAACCTTGTGAAACCATAAACGAAACCTCCTTTTGACGCAGGATTCGTGTATGTATGAATGATGATTCGAAGCCTTTTGATGTCGCTTGCGAGATCTAGTGAAACAAGATTCGAAACCTATTGACACTAGTTTCGAAGCCGTGTGAAACAAGATTCGAAACCTTTGGAAGTCAAAATCGTATTCTGTGATTGTGTTTTTTTTTGGAGTGCGTGGGGAGGGAGGGGAGGGGGTTGTAAAATGACAGATTTGCTGTAAGAAAATTTTTAAACGATATATTGACAAAGTTTTCCCCAGCCATAATTTTCCCCATCCATAATTTTCCCAGCCCCAATTTTCCCAGACCTAATTGTCCCCTGTTCTAATAGACCCCAGCTCGAATACACCCCAACTTAACCTTATCATTAGGATGAGGCCTTACCTAATCCGAACCTGAATCCTAAAATTTAGATTAGGTTCGATTAGGACCGAGGCACACAAGGATTAGAGCCGAGTTAACTAATCCACCAGAAATACTTAACAATGTTTACAAGACCTTTAAATGATTTTTTTGGATCACCTGAATATTAGGCACCCCAGCTTATCTCACTTCATGATGAACAACACCTTAATCTAACCTAATCTAATCCAACTAAATCAACCTTAACCTAACCTAGGTAGCGTTGGGTTAATTAATCACCAGTTACAATAGGCTGTGTGAGGGGGTCTAATCTTCATGTGATACTAACCACATCGGAGGCTCCTCGTGTTGGCGTAATAGCATAGTGAACAAAACATATAATTACTGAACTAAATAATAATTAAATATATGTATTACTGTCGTGAACGAAAGTAAGAAAAAAAGCGTATTAAATTATGTGGGAAATAGACAGGAAAGTATGTTGAAGAACGTGTTTGGTTGATCGTCGTATTCGTTCATTCGTTCGCTATTAGTTTCGTTCGCTGTTTATCGTCTTTCGGAGGGCTTTAGACGACGACATTTGACAATTAATAAAAAAAACTTACCTAAATTAATCGTTGAAGAAGGATATATCTATAACAATAATAATATAATAAAAATACTAATTATTCACCCACTTGGTTGAGACGCCACTGTATGGATAACAAGAGACACGTCAATTAGTTTATAGAGAGAATAACAACATTGAACACACAACAGCTGTCTCACACGATCCATTATCCTACTTTTTCTTCTTTTCAGATATAGAAGATGCCAATAGTAATGGATGTTTTATGACAGCGAACCATTCATAGTCACGGGGTTAATAATATAACAAGTATTACACACGTACATACATACATCAATCACTGGTGGAACTTTGGAACCTAACGATGGACATAGGAACACCTAGTGAACCACAACACAGGTCCTCGTGTTAGTTGTGACGACACCTGTGAGAGTTGAATCTATAATGGTGACAATGTTTCTCCGGGAGTGAACAGAGTGGTGGACAACAAGGATAATAATAATAATAATAAAACAGTGATAAGATAGTGTGTTTGTGTGTGTAAGAGCCAATGACTGTAACAAGCAGACAAGACACAGTATGGAGACAGCTGGAGATAGTCCCCAGGTGTTAGTAGTGTACCGCCAGTGACCCAATAAAAGCTGTAAGCGAGGAAAATAAAAGGTAAAAATAAAAAGCTTAAGGCAACAGAAAATAAGTACTTTAACACGCAAAAGAAAACTTGGAAGATAACTAAACAAAAAGAAAGTTTTAATAGTTGGGTTATTAAGACAATACTACATACATACATACATACATACATACACAACACATTCGTACCCCAATACTTACATCCACCATTCACATTATATACTTTTTATAGACCCTCACTTGTCATATACTGTCAAGCATTTTAGGTATAAGCTCACCTCTCATTTCACTCCTCATCTACCTGTTGTAAATAATCTCTCATTAACAGTGTGATAAATACATTTTGCATTACCGTAAATAAAAAAAAAATTAAATAAAAAATAATATCAGAAACAATATATATATATATATCAAATATTTTTTCCCCCCAGTTCAAACATTTATTGTCATTTGTGTTTTGTGAAGTGGAATTGTCACTTCTCTGGTGCGACTGAGTGACTGTATTAACATGAGCTGTCTCTTGTGATCATTACAAAGATACATACAGCCTTGTCAAACTCTCCTTCCCAACCTAAGAATGACTCAAAGTAACTGGCGTATCTTCCGCCTTGAGATTCTCTAGTTCACTAAACCTCCACAAGGACAGTCTCTCTTAGTAACGGAGTCCACTAACGAGAGATTCTATTAGTCAGGGAGTTTGGGCCATTGGGGGAGTCCTCTGGTTACTCAGCAGTCCTCAGCAAGTAAGACACTCCCATTGGTCACTGAGTTTCCAAAGAGAGGATTCTAGAGTGATGAATCTCAAGAGCCAACACAGAGATACTTGCTTGGTTACCTTCTCCACCTCACCACGTACAGTATGGTAGCCCAACGTTCACTACCACAGCAACAACACCACCACCACCACATCAACCACCACATCAACCACCACCACATCAACCACCAACAACAAGAACAACAATATCACCATCACCACCACCTCCATCACCACCACCACAAACACCACCACTACCACCACAACCCACAACAACCAGTCACAGTGCCGTATCCTTAACATACGTACTGCACCACCACCACAAACAACACCCAAAGCCAAACAAACTACCTCCCTCTCTCATTTAAATCCTCCCAAAACTAACTTCCCCTTAAACTAAAAACACCACACACACATACACACCTCCCAAACCCTCCCCCCCCCCTTCAACACCACACACACCTCCTTCTTAACCCCGTCTCAGTACACCTTGAGTCTCTATTTTTGGAGTGTAAGTAAGCACCAACAAATCAGGCTTTATGAAAAAAGTATGCGTCGTATTTCACCTTAGGGCCCCTTGCATGGAGTACCACACCACAAGGAAGTCTTCCTCCTGCTACGAGCTACACGTGATGTTTCGTGAGTACTCTAACCCCTCCTCTCTCGTCTTGAACCTAACCTTACCTTACAATACCTTACCTGACCTTACCTCCTCCCGCCCTCCCTCCCATTTACTGCCCTCTACCTTGAAGTTTGGAGGTCTTGTGCGTGTGTGAGTAGTTGGTATACTGTATATAAGCTGTATATATTATGATACCCAATGCCTCCTTCCCTCTTCTCCATCTCCCTCTCTCCTTCCCTTCCTCACTCAGCCGCCACCTTTTGGATTGTGTATGTAATGTATGTATGTATGTATGTATGTATTGTATTGTATTGTGTATGTGTTTATTTTATATGTACGTATGATCCTAATATAGTGTTATCTTAATAAAGCTCTATAACTCTTCAGGGTCTCTGGCTAGTATCCCTATAGAGTTTTTGAACCACCAAGCCTTTTAATTAGACCTGTATTAGACCATTTTATTATCAACTAAATCACTTATCTCTGAATTTATTAACAGGTTTCTGGTAAATAAAACAACGCATTCGAGTCAGACGTAAAAAATATCAATAAATAAACACGATAATAAATATAAATTATTTAGTATCAGGGAACTATATCCAACTTGCCCAATTGATTACTATATTTTGTCAGGATATTATTTTGCTATTTCCTATTTCGTCCTATTTTTTGGTCGTGTGTGAAGGAGCTAATGGGCAAATTTCAAACTCATTTCTAAAGTCTTTGTAGTTGAGAAATTTTACTGTGGGGATTCAGATTTTTTTTTCCTACCTTCGTCCATTACTTTTGTGAGCGCTCATGACTCGGGTCTTCCTCTGTACTGGAGAAGAAAAATGTCCCTCTGGATAATTGATAAAGGCTTGTGAAACGAGACGCGAGAGCTTTTATAACTGTTGGTGGGTAGGGTAGGGTTGGGTTGGGTAGAGTAGCGTAGGGTAGGGTAGAGAAGGGTAGGGTAGGGTAGGAGCAGGCTATGGCAGGGGTATTGGACTAAAGATCTTTCCAGCCGTGTATGTGGGTAGGGGGGGGGGGGAGGTGGTCTTAAAAGTGGCTCTTGGGGTGAATGGAAAAGAGAGTTTGAGGTCTTTAGATAATGTCTTGTGAGGGCTGGTCTTGAGGGAGTTGAGGAGGGGTGGGTGGGTGGTGTGGGAGGGGTGGGAGGGTGGGTGGTGAGTTAGGTTGGGTTAGGTTAGGTTAAGTTAGGTTAGGTTGTAGTGAGAGAGAGAAGACAACAGTTAAGTGTCTCCAAGAAAACAAAATACACATGAGATTAAAAGATCAATATTTGTAATAGAAGGAAAAAATCTTCCTTTAAAGTGTAACACGTGTTAAGGGGTGAAGGAACTCTACAGGTGTGTTAAGGATCGGTGGACGCCATAAAGCAGTACTTATAGGTGCTGGGCGTGTAGGAAGGAAGGAGGGATGGAAGGAAGGAAGGAAGGAGGGATGGAAGGAAGGAGGGATGGAAGGAAGGAAGGAAGGAGGGATGGAAGGAAGGAAGGAAGGAAGGAGGGAAGGAAGGAAGGAAGGAAGGAAGGCTGTGTGACTCCCTCAAAGATGTGTTTTAATGGTGGACGCTAAAAGACGAGGGTGAGCTGATGGTGAAGTAAACACCGTCATTGAAGGTGTGGTTAGCCAGGTAGGGAAGGCAACACACCTGGACCAAGGACTGGGAGGTAGTAAAAGGAAGGAAGGAAGGAAGGAAGGAACACAACTGGACTCCTCCTCCTTCTCACTGCCCACCCATCATCTCTACAACACCGGTAACTAAATGTAATCAACGTAATGGAACCTGTTTTTAGTATTATTATCTCTTCCCCCAAGTTCACGTACAGTCGCCGGCCCTTAATTTCACTTTTATTTAACCGGGGGGAAAATATTGTCATTAAATCCGTAAAATAAAAGTCAAAAAAATCCACCTGTCTCCAGCGGCCATGATGAGGTGTTTGGATGGCTGGGAAATCGCTGAAGGGATTTTGAAAGGGGTGTTATAAAGGGAGGTAAGGGGGGGGGGGACAAAGGGAAAGGAAGAGAGGAGGAGAAGGGTACAACAGTCACCTCTTGCCTCCATTGTCACTTCACTTCTCACTTCAATATCATTATCGATTATATTGTAGATGAAGGTGACGGATTAGAATGAGGATTAGCAACAGTACAAAGGATTTAGATTAGGATGAAGGATTAGGAACAGACATAGAGGCCTAATCACCTCGTTATTACAGGTGTGATGGCTTAGTGACGTTATGGAGGGAGAGTTTATAGCTAGTTTTAGAAGCTATTGATGGCTAGTTTGTAGAGGTGGTGTGTGTGTGTGTGTGTGGAGTGGGGGTGAGAGGGAGAAAGATGAGTGGGTGTGTGTGTGTGGAGTGGGGGTGAGAGGGAGAAAGATGAGTGGGTGTGTGTGTGTGGAGTGGGGGTGAGAGGGAGAAAGATGAGTGTGTGTGTGTGTGTGTGGAGTGGGGGTGAGAGGATCTGGAGTGTGTCTGTGTGTCTGTCTGTTTATATAAGGCTCTATAACGTTTCTGTAATAAATAACTAAATATTTATCAATATTTTCATAATTATATATTCCTTATCGGTCCAATTATCAAGTTCATTATCAATTATCATAGTCGATGGTGGTGCGGTAGTTAGGTGTGTGTGTGTGTGTGTGTATGTATGTATGTATGTATGTACAATCCAATACTGCTTTTGCATGAGTTAATAAATAGTTTGTCCAGATCATCTCAAGTCTTCAATAAATAACCCTTTCCTTTAACACGTAGTAAATGCATCTTAAACATCTAACTTTTTTCATATATATATTTTTATCTTTTCTCTACACAATAAATAGAGAAATTAATTGTTTTTTAATAATTTTTTGTCTGTTGTAAAAATTTTTCGTATAAGTGTACTTTGCATGGGCATCTTGGATCAATAATTGCATTTTTTTTAGTAATGAAGAAATGTTTACTGCATCTTGGTGTGTGTGTGTTTGTGTTTGTGTTTGTCGTGTATTTATAAGGACAATATTAGTTGTTTTCCTTCATAGGTTTACCTGGGTAATGTTTTTGTCGTACAGGTGAGTATAACTTTGATCTCTTCTTCAATATATTTATCGCCATGATTTATAATTTATTCATATATATTAATATTATTTTTTTCTGTTTACATTGGTTCTATAATTCAGTCCTATAACACAATGATATAATTATAGGAATGATTAATCTATGTCTTTCGTGAATTTTTTATTATTATTATTATTATTATTATTATTATTTATTCCTCTCTTCTTATTAGCTATCTACATTTATCTTCTCTTCTCACTGCATCGTTTTTAATTCCATTACTCGAATATTTCAGAATTTTTTGATGTAAATGAATGAGTTAATGATTTAATACGTCGATTTATTTGTATTTTTTTGAGAAATTTGTCCTAAAGTTTTGTCGTTATTATTTTTTTTGGTTACTGTTAATATCTCTCTCTCTCTCTCTCTCTCTCTCTCTCTCTCTCTCCCCGTTTTCTTATTAGTCTTATCTTTCCACGGAAAATTTAACGTATTTCTTACACCTTATTTTCCCTTTAATACGCTGACATCGTATTTTATAAATCTTTTTCCTTATTACTTCGACAAATTAACTAAAATTCCGCATTTCTTTTAATTCTTACTTAGCATTCTTTATATCGGTTATATAATTACGTAGTGCATATAACATCAATCTTATTTAATTTTCTTATTCATTAATGCACAAGAAATATGTATAATTAGTACTTTATTTTTGTCCAATTGTATTATTTTTTTTCATTTTTATTCATATTTTGTGCATTAATTTTTTGCATATGCTCTTCAATAAATAGCTAATGTAAGTATTTTTTCTCCATTAAATATTCATCTTTATCTTTCATTATTCTCTATCTTCTTTTTGTCTTTATTTTTTAATTTATTCTAAGCTTTTTAATTTATTCTAAGCTTTTTTAATTTATTCTAAGCTTTTTTAATTTATTCTAAGCTTTTTTTTCTTTTAAATTTTTTCTAAGCTTTTTAATCTATTCTAAGCTTTTTTAATTTATTCTAAGCTTTTTAATTTATTCTAAGCTTTTTAATCTATTCTAAGCTTTTTTAATTTATTCTATTTTTTTCTTTTTAAATTTTTTTCTAAGCTTTTTAATCTATTCTAAGCTTTTTTAATTTATTCTAAGCTTTTTAATTTATTCTAAGCTGTTTAATCTATTCTATTTTTTCTTTTTAAATTTTTTCTAAGCTTTTTAATCTATTCTAAGCTTTTTTAATTTCTATGTTTTTCTTTTTAAATTTATTCTAAGCTTTTTTAATTTATTCTAAGCTTTTTTACTTTATTCTAAGCTTTATCTTGTTATTAACCTTACGAGCATTTGTGAGTATTTCTTAAGGTAAACATTAACATAATACTAATTTATTTTTCTTAACTTTTTGTAGTTTTTGTGAAAGTAAAATATTATAAAAACTAAAAAAATAATGAAAACAAATAAAAAATTAATAAAAATATACAAATTAAAAAAAAAAAAATTTAAAAAGTAATAATAAAAAGTAATTAAAACTGTTTACATCTTTAATTACTCTCTCTCTCTCTCTCTCTCTCTCTTTAATATTTATCGTCTCGTGTTTTTATGTTTGTTGTTTGTATTTGTTTCTTTGTTTTAACGGTAATTTATTTTATTCTCTTGTCTCTCAGAGTTAATAGAATGTTCAATCATCAGTCCTGTTATCTCTCACTTGTGTCCTGTTATCTCTCATCAGTCCTGTTATCTCCCACTTGTGTCCTGTTATCTCTCTCTTGTGTCCTGTTATCTCTCTCTTGTGTCCTGTTATCTCTCACTTGTGTCCTGTTATCTCTCTCTTGTGTCCTGTTATCTCTCACTTGTGTCCTGTTATCTCTCACTTGTGTCCTGTTATCTCTCACTTGTGCCCTGTTATCTCTCACTTGTGCCCTGTTATCTCTCACTTGTGTCCTGTTATCTCTCATTTGTCTCTGTTATCTCTCATCAGTCCTGTTATCTCTCTCTTGTGTCCTGTTATCTCTCACTTGTGTCCTGTTATCTCTCACTTGTGTCCTGTTATCTCTCTTGTGTCCTGTTATCTCTCACTTGTGTCCTGTTATCTCTCATCAGTCCTGTTATCTCTCACTTGTGTCCTGTTATCTCTCACTTGTGTCCTGTTATCTCTCATCAGTCCTGTTATCTCTCACTTGTGTCCTGTTATCTCTCATCAGTCCTGTTATCTCTCATTTGTGTCCTGTTATCTCTCACTTGTGTCCTGTTATCTCTCTCTTGTGTCCTGTTATCTCTCACTTGTGTCCTGTTATCCCTCATCAGTCCTGTTTTCTCTCACTTGTGTCCTGTTATCTCTCACTTGTGTCCTGTTATCTCTCTCTTGTGTCCTGTTATCTCTCACTTGTGTCCTGTTATCTCTCACTTGTGCCCTGTTATCTCTCTCTTGTGTCCTGTTATCTCTCACTTGTGTCCTGTTATCTCTCACTTGTGCCCTGTTATCTCTCACTTTTGTCCTGTTATCTCTCACTTGTGTCCTGTTATCTCTCATTTGTCTCTGTTATCTCTCATCAGTCCTGTTATCTCTCACTTGTGTCCTGTTATCTCTCTCTTGTGTCCTGTTATCTCTCTCTTGTGTCCTGTTATCTCTCTCATCAGTCCTGTTATCTCTCTCTTGTGTCCTGTTATCTCTCACTTGTGTCCTGTTACCTCTCTCATCAGTCCTGTTATCTCTCACTTGTGTCCTGTTATCTCTCACTTGTGTGCTGTTATCTCTCACTTGTGTCCTGTTATCTCTCACTTGTGTCCTGTTATCTCTCATCAGTCCTGTTATC
The DNA here is from genome assembly GCA_958450375.1 of Homarus gammarus. Taxonomy (NCBI): domain Eukaryota; kingdom Metazoa; phylum Arthropoda; class Malacostraca; order Decapoda; family Nephropidae; genus Homarus; species Homarus gammarus. Next base: position 82,793 of record CAUDMG010002218.1, read on the forward strand.
TCTCACTTGTGTCCTGTTATCTCTCACTTGTGTCCTGTTATCTCTCTCATCAGTCCTGTTATCTCTCACTTGTGTCCTGTTATCTCTCACTTGTGTCCTGTTATCTCTCTCTTGTGTCCTGTTATCTCTCTCTTGTGTCCTGTTATCTCTCACTTGTGTCCTGTTATCTCTCACTTGTGTCCTGTTATCTCTCTCTTGTGTCCTGTTATCTCTCTCTTGTGTCCTGTTATCTCTCTCTTGTGTCCTGTTATCTCTCTGTTGTGTCCTGTTATCTCTCTCTTGTGTCCTGTTATCTCTCACTTGTGTCCTGTTATCTCTCATCAGTCCTGTTATCTCTCACTTGTGTCCTGTTATCTCTCTCTCGTGTGTCCTGTTATCTCTCACTTGTGTCCTGTTATCTCTCACTTGTGTCCTGTTATCTCTCTCTTGTGTCCTGTTATCTCTCATTTGTGTCTTGTTATCTCTCACTTGTGTCCTGTTATCTCTCACTTGTGTCCTGTTATCTCTCACTTGTGCCCTGTTATCTCTCACTTGTGTCCTGTTATCTCTCTCTTGTGTCCTGTTATCTCTCTCTTGTGTCCTGTTATCTCTCACTTGTGTCCTGTTATCTCTCATCAGTCCTGTTATCTCTCACTTGTGTCCTGTTATCTCTCTCTCGTGTGTCCTGTTATCTCTCACTTGTGTCCTGTTATCTCTCACTTGTGTCCTGTTATCTCTCATCAGTCCTGTTATCTCTCACTTGTGTCCTGTTATCTCTCTCTTGTGTCCTGTTATCTCTCACTTGTGTCCTGTTATCTCTCACTTGTGTCCTGTTATCTCTCACTTGTGTCCTGTTATCTCTCACTTGTGTCCTGTTATCTCTCTCTTGTGTCCTGTTATCTCTCTCTTGTGTCCTGTTATCTCTCACTTGTGTCCTGTTATCTCTCATCAGTCCTGTTATCTCTCACTTGTGTCCTGTTATCTCTCACTTGTGTCTTGTTATCCCTCACTTGTGTCCTGTTATCTCTCACTTGTGTCCTGTTATCTCTCACTTGTGTCCTGTTATCTCTCTCTTGTGTCCTGTTATCTCTCATCAGTCCTGTTATCTCTCACTTGTGTCCTGTTATCTCTCACTTGTGTCCTGTTATCTCTCACTTGTGCCCTGTTATCTCTCACTTGTGCCCTGTTATCTCTCACTTGTGTCCTGTTATCTCTCACTTGTGTCCTGTTATCTCTCTGTTGTGTCCTGTTATCTCTCTGTTGTGTCCTGTTATCTCTCATCAGTCCTGTTATCTCTCATCAGCCCTGTTATCTCTCACTTGTGTCTGTTATCTCTCATCAGTCCTGTTATCTCTCACTTGTGTCCTGTTATCTCTCATCAGTCCTGTTATCTCTCACTTGTGTCCTGTTATCTCTCTGTTGTGTCCTGTTATCTCTCTGTTGTGTCCTGTTATCTCTCATCAGTCCTGTTATCTCTCATCAGCCCTGTTATCTCTCACTTGTGTCTGTTATCTCTCTCTTGTGTCCTGTTATCTCTCACTTGTGTCCTGTTATCTCTCTGTTGTGTCCTGTTATCTCTCATCAGCCCTGTTATCTCTCATCAGTCCTGTTATCTCTCACTTGTCTCTGTTATCTCTCACTTGTCTCCTGTTATCTCCCACCTTAACAGATTATATAAACCCAATAATTATCTTTTTATCTCAGTAACTAATTCATGGTTTATTTTTCCCCCCTCTCTCTCTAGCAAACCCGGAGGGGCCTGGATGCTGTGCTATCATCTTAACCATCGCCTCTTACCTCCTCATCTTCGCCACTTTCCCCTTCTCACTATGTATGTGTATCAAGGTAAGTGTATGAAGTGTGTGTGGTTAGGTTAAGTTTGGTTTATTTTAGTCGAGTCACACCTCTATGTATACTTTCAATACAGGTGAATTTTTATGTGTTTGGTAGTTTTTTAATTTATCTGAATCATTTAAATATACTTTAGGACAACGAGTTTAAAAAAATATATATTTATTCCTCTCTGTCAAAATAAACCGAACACAACCCTACTTTAAGAACGGTGTTTACTCTTTAAATCAGGTTTATATTGTCAATTCTAAAACATTGTTGTGGAGATGAATCATATTTCCAGTTTAGGATAATGATTGACTCGCTAGATTCAGGAGTTTTAAAGCATTGATTCTGATTCTTTAATAAAACACGAGATTCTTGTTATATCCACACCAATGTATTTTCAATAGGTGTATATACAAATTTTATAAAGAGTCATATACCGTGACATACAGAGGCGTGAATTGATATATAAAATAAGATCTTGAACACATATAAAGTTTATTATATACGTGTGTGTTTATATAAAATGTAATTACCTATAAGATGCTACTATATATCATCTCGGCTCAAGGTAAGTTACTATATATAAAATCGGTATAATTTTTCGTGATTATTATATGAAACGTTGGTGTGTTATAGGAAGTATTATAATGTTATGTACTTTATGTAAGGTGTTGAAGTCTTATAGTAATGTTTATATATATATTCTTCTTTACGGTTTTGTTTATATAGATGGTTAAAAAATCGACACTTTGGAAATAACGCAAAAAAAATATTGCTTACACGTGATCTTGTTTCTATATATATATATGATGTTGTTCATATAAATTACTAAATAAATCAATATACACTTAGTTTATATAAGGTAGTGGAAAAGTCCGTGTACACCGCCGATAATGAACACTGTAGGTTTAACGGGGAACAACTGTCTTACAGGTGCACAGGGACTTCTCGATCACCTGTTGCCGACCATACAGTTGGGGTCTCTTTCTTCCGTGTGTATATAAATAAGTTGATAGATAGATAGATAGATAGATAGATAGGATGGTGTCTCTGTCTGTCTGTCTGGGTGTCGAAACTTTCGCTTGTTCAGAGAATAATTGAAGATCTGTCAGGTGTCGGGGTTAGCTTAGGTCAAGGTCAGAGCCGGAGGTCATAGGTCAATTCAATACAGGAGGTCAGAGGTCCGTGCAGGAAGTCAGAGGTCAGTGCAGGAGGTCAGAGATCAGTGCAGGAGGTCAGAGGTCAGTACAGGAGGTCAGAGGTCAGTGCAGGGGGTCAGAGGTCAGTGCAGGAGGTCAGAGGTCAGTGCAGGGGGTCAGAGGTCAGTGCAGGAAGTCAGAGGTCAGTGCAGGACTTCAGAGATCAGAGCAGGAAGTCAGAGATCAGTGCAGGAGGTCAGAGCAGGAGGTCAGAGATCAGTGCAGGAGGTCAGAGGTCAGTGCAGGAGGTCAGAGGTCAGAGCAGGAGGTCAGAGATCAGTGCAGGAGGTCAGAGGTCAGAGTAGGAGGTCAGAGATCAGAGCAGGAGGTCAGAGGTCAGTGCAGGAGGTCACATACCTAAAACAGCGGCCTCTGATCACCTGAAATATTGTTGTTGTTTTTCTTCAGGTAAAAGAAACAAATAGGCGTTTAATTCAGTAAAAGTTTCATACGTGTCTGAAATGTAATTGTGTATGTATGTATGTATGTATGTATGTATGTATGTATGTTCGTTCGTTACGGTCTAATTGAAAGGTGTTAATCCAATTATACATTTGTGCGTTGATACAATAATAATGTTAGGTGATATAGGGTGTGTGTGTGTGTGTGTGTGTGTGTGTGTGTGTGTGTGTCGCAAAATACCATTGTTTATAAGATTAAACCCGGCTTATATGTGGTAGGTTTTTTGTGTTTTAATCTGATTGGGTTTTAATTATTATTTTTTTGTGATTTATAATTCATTAGGGTTTGTACATACATACATACATACATACATACATACATACTGGGTATTTATTAATGTCCATGTGCATTTTGACTCCTGAACACCTTTATATGTACACATGGTCACAACACTTGGAAAATAACTCTCTCTCTCTCTCTCTCTCTCTCTCATAAGACACTGTTTCCCTATACGTTAAGAGCTAAAAGTTTAATTGATTTACCTTATTATTATTATTAGTATTATTAGTATTTTTATTTTTATTTTTATTATTATTATTATTATTATTATTATTATTATTATTATTATTGAGAGTAAAGTCAGATTATGTTGTGTACACTACAGTGGCCGCTTCGCTAAAGGCTTTATTAGGCCTGAATATGTTATTTAGAGTGGTCTCCCCTCCCCTCCTACCCCTCCCCCATACTCCTCCCCTCCCACCCCTCCCCCCATACTCCTCTCCCCTACCCCTCCCTCCTACCCCTCCCCTACCCCTCCCTCCTACCCCTCTCCTCCCCCTCCTCCCTCAGGGTGTTTGACTGTACGTACAAGTTACCATAACCTAGAACTGTACACAGAGTACTCATGTGCACAGGAACACGACCATACACACAGAACACATTTCATAGCAGAGAGAGAGAGAGAGAGAGAGACTGTTCACCCCCTCCCCACCGCCAATAATATTCGCGGGATGACGCAGTTGACAATAAATAATTAAATGGAAATTAATATTGAAAATTTAGGTTTTTTGATAATTGGTTTATTTTATCTGTTGTTTTCGGTTGATTATATCCAAGTGGGTTTATAATGGTTTAATATAGATGGTTTTAAATGTCTGTTTGTTTGTTTTAGGTGAGTTATAAGGTGAATTATGGAGTTGATTATCTTGTTTTGTGGTTTTAGATCATCTGAAGATTAGGCATCCCAGCTTATTTCACCTGTTGGTTCATCACCCTAACCTAACCTCACCTAACCTCACCTAACCTAACCTAATACTTACTCGGGGCCTGGGGGGCGAAAATGTAATAATAATAATAATAATAATAATAATAATAATAATAATAATAATTCAGGTAAGTAAAATTAAAAAAAAATTAAAAAATAAAAATAATAATAATAATAATAATAATAACACTGCAATAATAATAATATTAAAGAACCATAAAGAAAAAAAAAATCAAGAGTGAGAAACAATATATGTATGTTGTGTTGTCAAAGTAAGAGAAACAATTGAGGCCCTGCAACTGTGTGTAAGTGAGGCAGAAAGTCAGATCATCAACCTGGGACTTGGTCACATATGGCAGCAGGGTCTACCATTAGACAACACATTATGCTTCCAATATCTTCCCAGGCGGTAGTACCTCCCTGTTTGGTGGCTGCCTGGGTTAGGTTAGGTTAGGTTAGGTTAGGTTAAATAAATGAGTTAGACAGACTTATTGTGAACCATAAGTACACTCACGCCTTCAACTAGACTTAAATTAGTTAAATTAGCTCTCAAGAAGTTAACGATGGATAATTACCGGCCTTTAGTGGAGTTTGATTACCTGGACTCGTTAGGCCTGGAGTTAATTAGTTAAATGACCGTATGTGTAGTTTTATTCGTTTGGTTTAATGACCCTGTTTGAGTTAAATTACCAAGAGGTCAAAAATAACAACATAATTAGTTAGATAAAATTACATATGTTTCTTCTTCTTCGTCTTCGTCTTCTTCGTCTTCTTCTTCGTCTTCGTCTTCGTCTTCTTCTTCTTTAATAGATATATGGATTAATAGAACGTAATCTATTCCAGGTAAACTTGTCTATTACATAAACCGACTACGAGAAGTGCAAGGTTTAGGTTTAGTGTCAAAGGTTTTATTTATTTATTTATTTTAATTTTTGTTTTAATTTTATAATTTTTTTTATTCTCTCTCTCTCTCTCTCTCTCTCTCTCTCTCTCTCTCTCTCTTTAATTCATAAGTTTGCTTTACCTTTTGCCTCTTTCCTCTCCTACAGTCACAGTTCTCCTACAGTCACAGTTCTCCTACAGTCACAGTTCTCCTACAGCCACAGTTCTCCTACAGTCACAGTTCTCCTACAGCCACAGTTCTCCTACAGTCACAGTTCTCCTACAGCCACAGTTCTCCTACAGTCACAGTCCTCCTACAGCCACAGTTCTCCTACAGTCACAGTTCTCCTACAGTCACAGTTCTCCTACAGCCACAGTTCTCCTACAGCCACAGTCCTCCTACAGTCACAGTTCTCCTACAGTCACAGTTCTCCTACAGTCACAGTTTTCCTACAGTCACAGTCCTCCTACAGTCACAGTCCTCCTACAGTCACAGTTCTCCTACAGTAACAGTTCTCCTACAGTAACAGTTCTCCTACAGTCACAGTTCTCCTACAGCCACAGTTCTCCTACAGCCACAGTTCTCCTACAGTCACAGTTCTCCTAGTCACAGTTCTCCTACAGTCACAGTTCTCCTAGTCACAGTTCTCCTACAGTCACAGTTCTCCTAGTCACAGTTCTTCTACAGCCACAGTTCTCCTACAGCCACAGTTCTCCTGCAGTCACAGTTCTCCTACAGTCACAGTTCTCCTACAGTCACAGTTCTCCTAGTCACAGTTCTCCTACAGTCACAGTTCTCCTAGTCACAGTTCTCCTACAGTCACAGTTCTCCTACAGCCACAGTTCTCCTACAGCCACAGTTCTCCTACAGTCACAGTTCTCCTACAGTCACAGTTCTCCTAGTCACAGTTCTCCTACAGTCACAGTTCTCCTAGTCACAGTTCTCCTAGTCACAGTTCTCCTACAGTCACAGTTTTTTTGGGGGTCATGAGAGGGATTTTTGGGGGAATGAGAGGGATTTTTGGGGGGATGATAGGGATTTTTGGGGGATGAGAGGGATTTTTGGAAGATGAGAGGGATTTTTGGGAATGAGAGGGATTTTTGGGGGATGAGAGGGATTTTTGGGGGGATGAGAGGGATTTTCTGGAGAGGGTTGGAACAGTATTGTAGTTTTGGGGGAGAAAGATTGTCTCCAGATTAAAAGCTTAAAATGGATTAAACACCGACGTTGATTTGCTAAGCTGATCTAAGCTGATCTAACTTAAGTGTTCGTACTCAAGGGGTTAAGTCAAAACATACGATAGATAGATAGATAGATAGATAGACAATACAGGTATACAGTTCAACATGTATTTATAGACCGTGGCATCTGGCAACATTCTATGTGTCGTGTCTGTGTGAATGTTTGTGAATATGGATGAGTTAAAGGTGACTGGGTGAACATTTGCATATATAAAAGTATTGGTTCTGTCTGTCTGTCTGTCTGTCTGTCTGTTTGTGTCTGTCTGTCTGTCTGTCTGTCTCTGTCTGTCAGTGTACGAGTGAGTTGGACCGCGGGACGTTGCCTTAACTAATGTGAATGGAAGAATTGTGTGGCTATTTCTACCTCTTGTCTACACCTGTTTACACCTTTCTACACCTGTCTACACTTGTTTACACCTGTCTACACTTGTTTACACCTGTCTACACCTGTCTACACTTGTTTACACCTGTCTACACTTGTTTACACCTGTCTACACTTGTTTGCACCTGTCTACACTTGTTTACACCTGTCTACACCTCTCTACACTTGTCTACACTTGTTTACACCTGTCTACACCTGTTTCCACCTGTCTACACCTGTCTACACCTCTCTACACCTGTTTTCACCTGTTTCCACCTGTTTACACCTGTCTACTCTTCTCTACACCTGTCTACACCTGTCTACACTTGGTTACACCTGTCTACACCTGTCTACACTTGTTTACACCTGTCTACACTTGGTTACACCTGTCTACACCTGTCTACACCTATTTACACCTGTCTACACTTGGTTACACCTGTCTACACCTGTTTCCACCTGTCTACACCTCTCTACACCTCTCTACACCTGTTTCCACCTGTCTACACCTGTCTACTCTTCTCTACACCTGTCTACACCTGTCTACACCTGTCTACTCTTCTCTACACCTGTCTACACCTGTATACACCTGTCTACTCTTCTCTACACTAATACGTCATCTACAATATTTACTCGAGTCTGAAATAGGAAGAAAATATGAGCCAAGAATTACGATCTAGTGGGAATACCAATATAATTTTATTTATTATTATATTTCATTGTTTTTCATTATATTTTACCTTATTTGTCATTATATTTGATTGATTTTTCATTATTTTAATTGTTTTTCATTACATTGTATTATTTTCATTTTATTTAATTGATTTTCATTATTTATCATCATATTTTATAATTTTCTCATTATGTTTCATCATATTTATAATTTTTCATCATATTTCATTATAATTTACAACAGTGGCTCGTCATTCACTCTCCATTTTTTGCTACGTCACGGAAGAATAGCCAAGGTATATTTTTTCGTTTTCTTGACTTTTTCGTGTTTTTTTTTTTGTTTTTGTTTTTTGTTTCCAGGTTTTATGAGACTGGCGGCCATCATCCTGTCTTGTATGTTACGCCCCAAGTTATTTTAGTCGTGTGTGTATGTGGAGGGAGGGTGGAATAGTGGAGGGACACACACACACACACACACACGAGACGTAAACAGAAGCAGCATAAATAAAAACATGTATAAAGTGATACGAGAAGTAAGGCAGCACACCTCCTTAGCTAACTGACTCACTGCCACATACACCGAGAGATTAAGGGCGTAAGGCTCATTAGAGAGAGAGAGAGAGAGAGAGAGAGAGAGTACAAATTAACATGCCAGCCAAAAGGGAGGGAACACGCAAGCTATTTTAGACCTTAAGCCAGAGGTTCACAAAGCCTGTTTACCTCCACATCATCTCTCCATTATAGGATTTCTCCTCGCTTGTGTATTCATTTAATAAGAATCAATTAAACCATTTTCAGCTCGTGTCGTGGCTGGGGGGGGGGGAGGGTGATCATGTGTGGGTAATTTTAAACACTGTTGGTTCATTATACTAGTTTCATGGGTTAAGGTAAACTCGATCTCATCTGTGTGTGATGTAGAGGTGTTTGTTGAGTGTCCATCTGGTTGTTTTAGTTGTTGTAAAAGACACCTTACTTAATACACTAATTGGATCAGGGACACGTTGGCTTGTTTATGGCTGTGATACGGCCATTATTAACTATAGCTACTAATTATGTCTTCCTGTGGGAGGGAGGCAACGTGTGGGGGCAGGCTACGTGTGGGGGGGGGTGGAATAAGCTGGGGTGTCTAATCTTCAGGTGAAATAAGCTGGGGTGCCTAATGTTCAGGTAAAATAAGCTGGGGTATCTAATCTTCAGGTGAAATCTGCTGGGGTGTCTAATCATCAGGAGAAATAAGCTGGGGTGTCTAATCTTCAGGTGGAATAAGCTGGGGTGTCTAATCTTCAGGTGAAATAAGCTGGGGTGCCTAATGTTCAGGTAAAATAAGCTGGGTTATCTAATCTTCAGGTGAAATCTGCTGGGGTGTCTAATCATCAGGTGAAATAAGCTGGGGTGTCTAATCTTTAGGTGATCAGGAAAAAGGTATAAGCAGGTTTGTGGTGGAGGAGGTTTGGCAACACGACGGCAATGGGGAGTATTAGTCCGGATAATGGGGAGTATTAGTCCGGATAATGGGGAGTATTAGTCCGGATAATGGGGAGTATTAGTCCGGATAATGGGGAAGGGAGAGTTCGGATAATGGGAATTCAGAGTCCGGATAATGGGGAGTATTAGTCCGGATAATGGGGAGTATTAGTCCGGATAATGGGGAAGGGAGAGTTCGGATAATGGGGAATTCAGAGTCCGGATAATGGGGAGTATTAGTCCGGATAATGGGGAAGGAATAGTCCGGATAATGGGGAAGGAAGAGTTCGAATAATGGGGAAGGCAGAGTCCGGATAATGGGGAAGGAATATTCCGGATAATGGGGAAGGAATAGTTCGGATAATAGGGAAGGGAGAGTTCGGGAACCGGGGAAGGAATTGTCCGGATAATGGGAAGAGTCCGGATAATGGGGAAGTGAGCCGTAATATAGAATGAAGAATCTGGATAACAGAAGGAATAGTCCGGATAATAGGGAGGAGAGTCCGGATAATGGGGACATCATGATGAATGTGGTGAGCGAGGGAGGACTGCGTCTCAGATACTCGAGGATCGGGAGTAAATATTTGACTTTTCTGGGGAGATAGTGACCTAGGGAGGGAGAGGGGGGGGTGGAGAGGGAGTGAGAGGGAGAAAAGAGGAAGAAGCAGGGGAAGAGAGGTGTGGGAGAGAGATGATGAGAGAGGGGGAAGGAGGGAGTGTGGGATAAGAGAGGGAGGGTGAAGGAGGGAGAGTCGGAGAGGTAGGGAGAAAGAGGGTGGGAGAAGATTAGGGATGGAGAAGGTTGATGGAAATGAGTGACAGGATGAGAGAGAGAGAGAGAGTTGTGACAGCGTAACTCACCCAGTATGATAAACAAGAGCGTAACTCACTCATGACAACGCTTCCTCCTCACTTTTCTCTCCCACCTCAAGACGCCATCAGTCGTAATAAGTGATTTTCTCAGGGATGGGCATCGACAAAGCGGCCGTAAATGCGCTTAACTATTAATTTACCGCCAATTCAATGGATTCCGACTCCTTTACGGCTATTTATACGACTCGGCGCCACTCTTGCCACATCTCTGAGGCGGTGGTGCCAGTTCTCGTGATTTATCAGTTCACGGATAAAAAGATATATTTGAATGTAGTTTAAATCACGTGGTATACAGTATATATATGTGTTTGGTTATTTATGGGTTGTTGGTTATGGGAATGGTTGTTATTTATTGTGGTGGGATATTTTATGGTGATTTGTTGGTATAAAGATATAATGGTGTTTGATTATTGAAGGATTTTTAAGTTAAGGTGTAGTGGTGAGTCTTCTTCTTCTTCTTTCTTCTTCTTCTTCTTCTTCTTCGTCTTCCTTTAAGTAATCCATCACTGTTAGATAGACATTGATTTGAGACCAGATATAACGCCGTTCAGTGAAGCCTCTCTCTCCCTCTCTCTCCCACATCAACCCCCCTCCCTCTCTTATCTCACCTCGCCTCCTTCCCTCCCTCCCTCAACTCTCCCCTCGCCCGGTAATGAAACGAGAGGAGTTAATTACAGGACACCAGGTTAATTAAAAGAGATAACCCCCACCATATCGAGTGAGCAGGTGTAGTCAACCTTGATGGAATATGCAAATGTAGCGGTGCTGAGTATCTGAAGTATAAAGTGTTAAGTTCTGTGACACTTGAAGGGGGAGAAGGGGGAGGGGAGGAGAAGGGGGGAGGGGAGGAGAAGGAGAGAAAGAGGGGAGGAGGAGAAAGAAGGGATTTACTGTTAACAAATTTATTAGCAGAGCTTGTAGTACAGTTTGCCTATTCTGAGTAATTCAGTCAGGTCTTGACACTGAGGGTGGTATCACTTCTCACTGCCACACAGGACAGAGGTTCATACACAAAGAAATAGATCATATTCATTAGCAGTATATATAGGTCAGAGTCATGTGGGTGATATGACTGTTCACTGCCACGTGGGACAGTGGTTCATGTACATTAGGAGTCATATTCTATTTGAAGACTAAGCAGTGTGGGCTAGCAGCAAATTTTGGATAAACAGCAAGAATGTCCTCAAGCACTCCCGATTCAATGTAATAATTACAAAGTTCATGATACAATAAGCCAGGTGGCCTGAAGTCTTTGACAGTGTCACATTCAATATAAAATAGTGTTCAAGTGTATGCTTTAAAGGTTTACCACAAAGTTTACATGCTGAGTGTTCCGGTATGGGTACAGCTTTACTAACTTGCCAGATGTGTCTGTATCCTAGCCTAATTCTGGCTACGACTACATCACATTGTCTGGTTCTGTCCTTATGCTGGCCATACCGGTACCTCTTGTCACAAAATTTGTCATATTTACAAATGCTACAACTGCCAGGTCTCTCTGCATTTCTCAGTTCTTCTAGATCAGAGTTCATGATTCTGACTTGAGTGTTTTTAAATACTGTACAGCACTGGACAGGCCAAGGTCACGGTCAACATTTTCTTTCTTACATGCCTCATTGGCCAGTCTATCGTGCTGATAGATGGAATCCACACAAATTCAATACGAAAGTTGTTCTCATTGGCAGTTATCACATTTATTTTAATATCACATACAACTTTAGACATAGAACCTGACGGACTGTTCATTGATTTCAAAGCACTTTGGGAGTCACAGAATATCACCCCACCTCCATTTTCTTTGAGGTAGTCTGTGGCTAAGTAGATTCCAGTTAGTTCAGTTTGTGTTGTGCTGGCCCAGTTGTTCAGCCTTTGTTTGTTTGACACTATCATCTCTTTTTCTTTATATATTACAATTGCACAGCCTGTTCTACCTGTGTTTGTCTGCACAGAACCATCAGTAAAAGCATAACATTCACTTGATTTAATACTCTCTATGTGTCTGTTAATAGTTTCTAGCGTGGCACGTCTCATCACATCGGTGTTTAACATTTGCTTACTACCAACAGGAGTGTAATTAATTGGAACTGATAAATCCAACCAAGGAGGAATGGCATTAATGGGTTCGTCTGGGGTGATTGGGACATTCAGTTTCAAGAGATCTGCAACACTTTTAGGAAGCCACGCCCCAAAGAGAGTCTTTTGTGGATGGTTAGCGAGAAAGTCGGGATTACTTAGATAAAACATCAACTCAGTTTGAGCTGTAGTTTGGGGACCATTGTTCTTCAAAACTTTGACACAAAACATGGTATTCAGTGGAGCTATCCTCTCAGATCAGGAGGGCAGTCCGAGCTCTTTCCTCATGTTTACAATTCTGGATGATTTGGGGCATCCTAGAATGATGCACATGGCTTCATTTTGCACTACCTCAAGGCTGTTGAGTTGTTTAGACGGAATTGTCACAAGATGGAGAGCATGATAGTTAACTACAGAACGAATGAAGTGAAGATAGAAAGTACGAGCATAGGTAATGCTAATTCCATAGCCCTTGCCAACAAGGGTTCTGAGGGGTTTAATGCGCTGCATTAGTTTGGCACGAAGGTTGCCGACGAAGTTCGCATCATTCTTATTAATTCCAAGATATTTATAAGAGCTACATAGTTCCAAGGGCATGCTGTTTATGTTAAAGTCAAGAGGCAGAGGGTGAGCAGGACGAGGATTGAGGACCCTCGTCTTGTCAACAGATATTATGAGACCACAGTCCTCTGAGCAAATACATCCAGCAAGGCTTGGAGCCTGAGCTTGGTCTTTATCATAATGCAGATATCATCAACATAACATATTACAGCCTCATTCGGCTTAACTGGAAGGTCAGCAATAAGCTTGTGCATCAGTATATTAAAGAGCAGAGGACTTAACACTCCTCCCTGAGGCGTGCCAAGCTCAAATGCTCTCATTCTGGTAGTTTAGACTCCCCTAAACAGAACACTGGCATACCTGTTGGACAGATAACCCTTTATCCATGTCAGGAAGTTACCTTGGATGCCAAAGTTAGCTAGTTGTCAAAGACATGGACTCATGGAAACATAGTACCAATCCTTAAAGCTAACTCTCCAAATTTCAGGCCCATTCCACTCACATCCTGTATGTGTAAAGTCCTTGAAAGAGTTGTTCTCAACCATCTATGTTTCAAGTCAAAGACAAACTGGTCCCTAATCTGTATGGGTTCATGCCCGGGCACAGCACACAGACATGCTTTGCAGAATATCTTGTTCACTAAAACGATAAGACACAAACAGCCTTCACAGACTTTAAATCAGCCTTTGATGTAGCTAATAGAGACATTATACTTGAGAAAGGAGGGAGAGGAGGGGAAGAGGAGGATGAAGGAGGAGGAAGAAGAGGGCAGAGGCTGAAAACTCGGGTGTGGTTTACACGTCTGTGTGTGTGTGTGTGTGTGTGTGAGATAACAGTTCTTCCTTAAAACTCAAAATATTATCAACACAAACTTTCCAAAAACCTTAATTATTCAGAAACGAAACAAAAATTGGGACGAGCGATAATAATAATAATAATAATAATAATAATAATAATAATAATAATAATAATAATAACCTCTCAATTCACCTGAGGAAGACGACAGGTAATGGACTCTCTACCTGTAAGTAATTAAGGAAGTGACATCAATCTAAATTTTTTCCTTAAATCAAATGGGGATTTTTTTTTCTTCCCTGGACGCTGTTTCAGGGCCAGCAGGGCGTCTGTCATTAAGGGTCTTTGTATATACACCCCAGTGGTCTATCAGCGGAGTTGGCAACGATGACTTATTTCTATTTTAAGTTTGGGGAGGAAAAACACTTTACGTTGAAACAAATATTAGGGGAAAATAATTCAATTTATTTTAAAACATTGGGAAAATTTTTAATTTGATTTAAATAAAATTACCGGGGAAAATATCTATTAATTTATATACAAAAAAATCGTGGACAAAATCAACGATTAAAAGGAAATTAAAAACCTAGAGGAAAACATTGATTAAATTTAAATAGCATAAAATAAGGAACACAGATTTTATATATAAATTTTAGACGAAAAAAAAAACTTATGGTTAACTTACAATATAAATCCAGGAGGGTTTATAGCTCTCTCTCTCTCTCTCTCTCTCTCTCTCTCTCTCTCTCTCTCTCTCTCTAATGTGATTTCTTTAGGGGTGTATAATACTGTATATGTATGTGCGGCATCAACACACACACACACACACACCTGGTAAACGCACACAGACAAACGCGTCTTATAACTTGATCTTAAGCACCCGACTCCACTTCCCCCCACCACTTCTTGGCGTCATCGGTGGGGGAAGTGGACGTGGGTATCCTAGACGTGCTAAAAAGAGCCACTGTGAGAATGGCAAGTTCATCAGATAACAGCAGCCCCCCCGTGTGTTATCTCTGTTATCTTACCCACTCTCTCTGTGCCAGCAGTAGAGTGAAGGGAGAGAGAGGAGGAGGAGGAGGAAGGAAGGAAGAGGAGGAAGGGAACAATACAAATTTTAATAGCTCTCTCTCTCTCTCTCTCTCTCTCTCTCTCTCTCTCTCTCTCTCTCTCTCTCCTCTCTTCCCCTATTCCCCATCCTTCCTCCTCCCCTTTCTCCCCTTCATCCACAGGAATTTAACATGATAGCCTCATCTCTTTTGCCTCTCCTCCCCATACACATCCCTCACACCCCTTCTTCTTCTCCCCTTCTCCCTTCCTTCATCCAATATTCCTCTCTCTCTCTCTCCTCTTACTTCATTTCCTTCACCGGTTGAGAGATGCTGAATCAGTTATCTCAGAAAGGAGATTCTTCCATAACTCTTCCGCCCCCACGATTATTTTTTTTTATTAATAATGTTGCTCCATGTGTGTGTGTGTGTGTGTGTGTGTGTGTTAACGTATAAATACACATACACACACACACACACATACACACACACACTTAAGTTTAAAACAAGATAATAATTAAGGTAATTTCTCCTGTAGTGAAAAATTGATAAGGGTTTCTTCAGGTGCTGACGGAGGGAGGGAGGGAGGTGCTGACGGAGGGAGGGAGGGAAGGAGGGCATCACCAGTCACGACGTCTGCTCATAGTGAAGACATTTCCATCTTATCAAAAGGGAGAGAGAGAGTCTGGCTCTGTGCTGGAGGATTTATTTTTTATAAACTGGTATTTTTTTTAATCGGAAAACTGATAACAATTGTGCGTAAATATATGAGTGTGAGTCTTTATATAAACAGACAGACAATATAGACAGACAGACAGACAGACAGACAAATACCCCGGGATCACACTATGCTATCATTTCATCCCTTTAAATAATGTTCAGAAATATTTGGATCAAGTCTCATGGCATTTTTGACGCCATCTTGGAGTTATTTTTATCATTGTAATTCCGTCAATCTGATCCTTTATGAGAACCAAGACCTTTTGATAACGTAAAGACAGATAAGGAACTAAACAAACATAATTATCGAAAAACGAATAAAAATAAATAAATAAAAAGCTGGATAAGAAGAAGTGTTAAATATGGATGACGTGAAGAATAGACACCCCAGTTTATTTATTTTTAAGGTTAGGTTAGGTTATGTATATACAGTGTCATGGTGAGGGAGCGAGGCAGTGGAGCTGGGGGGAGCGAGGCAGTATTGTTAGCTGGGGGAGTGAGGCAGTATTGTTAGCTGGGGGAGCGAGGCAGTATTGTTAGCTGGGGGGAGCGAGGCAGTACTATTAGCTGGGGCCGTCATCAAGGGGGAAGCTGACGCCTTACACACAAGATCTGTTATACAATCCCATCTCGATATCATAATCCTCACTCAGGAAGTTCTAATCCGCTAAAGCCCGTCCCAACAAGGCTAGCAGAAAATTTGGTGAGGTGGTGGTGTGTGGGTGGGTGTGGATGGGTGTGGATGGGGTTAGTAGTGGTGATGAGGGGAGGGGGGTGATGGTGAAGTGGTGGTGATGATGGGAAAAGGCACTATAACCAGTAACAGTCGTGGTGATAGTGGTGGCACTATTATTCCTGGCACCGGTATCATAATGGTGGAGATGACAGCGATCTAAACTCAAGAGGGATAACCAAGATAGCCAAAGTAACGAGATATCAAGAACGTTAATGGTGGTGTTGACGATAACCAAATGGAATAACGAAGGGGAATAAGATAAAGGTTAAGATAGCCAAGGAGAATAAAGGAAGAAGATAAGATAAGATAAGATAGCGAAAGAATTCCAGGTCACAGTAGGCACTTGACCTCACACCATTTTCTGTTATCATTCTGGCGGTGGCGGCACGATAACGAGGGAAGGCAGGCAGTAGTATAGTGATTTAGGGGGACAACTAACTCCGACAGTCAAGCTAGCAAAGGATAGTAGCAGTATGGTGACACTATAGCAGGAATGGATGGTGACATGATGGTAATAGTGACACTGGTTATATTGTTATATCACCATCAGTAGGAGATAGCAAGATAGCAGGAGTATAAGTAGTTGTGGGTGGTGGGTGGGTGGATGGGCGGGAAGTGGGCGTTCTTTAGCTAATGGCCAAAAGTAATAACAGTCACTTGCTACAAACCCATTGTGGGCTGTCACGACCCCCGCTGAGAGCCTTTTGTGAAGCTCCCCTTCCCTCCCCTTCCCTCCCCCCTTACCCCGGCTTGGTAGAGGAGGGGAGGGGTGAAGTTCTAGGGAAGGGGAGATATGGGGAAGTAGCAAAGGGGAGTAAGAGGGAGAGGAAGAAGGGAGACGAGAGGAGAGAGAGGGAAGAGGACAGCCGGAGAGGTTCTTTTTGAGGCAGAAACTGAAAAAAATGGAGGAATGGAGAAGAAGAGAAGAAATGAGACAGAAAGAGAGGGAGAGAGGGAGATCAAAGAACAGCTGTTACAGAGGCAAAACACGGAGGAATAACGGATAAAAGAAGGAAGAGGAGGAGAGAAGGAAGAAACTAAGTGAACAATGGAGAAGAGATCCAGACGTGAGATAATTTTCAACTGCAGATGTGCCGCCGGGAGAAGAAGAAGAAGAAGAAGAAGAAGAAGAAGAAGAAGAACCTCACACAAACTGCCTACTCTGGTCAACTCAGTAATGGAACGTAAGGAAAAAAAAACTATTCTCTGCCCCCCCCCCCCCTAACTAATGTATGACGTCATTCGGTAGCATAAACAACAGTAAAACGGAAGTGGTTGTCTGACGGAAGTAAAGATAGCCTTAGGACATTAAATCCCTTACGTAGGATAAACATACATCAGTTAGGTCAGTAGAGTCTATTTATTCACAATAGTAAATAAAGATTGATTTAGAAATAAATGAAAGTTGAATTGTATGGTTAGCTTAGGTTAGGTTAGGTTAAGTTAGGTTAGCGGTATTATAGCGATAGGTTAGATTAGAGTGGTTAATATTTATTGACTATATATTATATCCATAAACGACATAGATATCGGCGTAGACAGCAACATGAATAAATTTGCTGATGACACTAAAATAGGACGAGTAATTAAACCTGACGAGGACTCCGCAAAACTACAGGAAGATCTAAACAAAAAAATCGCATGGTCTGAAAAAATGGCAGTAGGGTTCTTAAGCCAAGTAAACAATGTGTATTTGCTTGAAACAAGGCTAACAAAGTACTTGGGTTCATACAAAGGGGTGTTAGTTACAAGACTAGCGAGGTCATCCTAAAACTATATCTTGCGCTTGTGAGACCACACCTGGATTACGCAGTTCAGTTCTGGTCACCGTATTACAGAATGGATATAGAATCCTTGGAAAGAATCCAGAGGAGAATGTCAATACTAATCCCGGGCATTAGGAGCCTTGAGTACAGAGACAGGTTAAAGCATCTTAATTTGCACTTCCTCGAGAGACGTAGAGTGAGGGGCCATATGATTGAGGTGTATAAATGGAAGTCAGGGTTGAACAAAGGGGACATTACAAAGGTACTCAAACTATCCAACCAGGAGCGAACTCGTAACAATGGTTTTAAATTAGACAAATTTAGATTTAGGCGCGAAATAGGTAAACATTGGCCTGGAAATAGAGTAGTGGATGAGTGGAACAAGTTACCAAACATCATCATTAACTGGAACACGCTGGATAGCTTCAAACACAGGTTGGGTGGATATATGAGCAATAGGGGTTGGGTGTAAACGGGACGGTACAGTATGGACCAATAGTTACTGTTTCCTCCAGTCTTATGTTGTTATGAAGGAAACATGGGGGGAGGAGGGGGGGCTAATCTTCATGTCCTCCATTCACAACATCCTCACCCATTCACTCACTACAAATACTTAGAATTTGTAAGCATCGTCTTGTAACCCCATCCCCCCTAACCCCCAACAACCTAACCCCTAACCCCCATCTCCCCCTAACCCCCAACAACCTAACCCCTACCCCCATCTCCCCCTACCCCATCTCCCCCTAACCCCCAACAACCTAACCCCTATCCCCAACCCCTCCTAATCCCTAACCCCCGGATAATGTAGTTGTTCTCTATCCGGGGTTTACTGTAATAATCCTCGGCTGCTTCTGATGTCTCTTGATAATCCGTCGAGCAAACTATATATATTTATTTATTTATTTATTTATTTAGCGAGACCTTTTATTATATTTTAAGAGGAGAGGGAATCAGAGTGACGTGGGGTACGATGGTGGGAGACTACCGCGATCCTGACCTGACCTGACCTGACCTGACCTGACCTAACCTGACCTGAACTAAATTTAACCTAATATAACTTTACCTCACTTAACAAAACGGATCAAAGTTAACCAATACCAAACCAAACTTGATTAACTTAACTTAACAACATCGAATATTTTGGCGCCATGTTGACTTAAAATCCAGTTCTTACTCTTCTTGGATACACAATTATTATTTTCTTTTAATCTTAATATAATTTCTCTAATAATTTTCTTTCTTTCTTTCTCTATGTTGTTTTAGTGTGTATATTATTATTATTATTATTATTATTATTATTATTATTATTATTATTCGTCTTTGTGTTTGGAAATTCATTTGTTTGTGTTTCATCTGCAGTTTGTATTTTCTCGGGACTTTACTATTTGTTTTGGTGTTTGTGTAATTGTATTGCCTTTGGGTCTGTTTGTTAATCTTGTTTATTTTCCTAGCTGTTTGTTTATCTCTCTCTCTCTCTCTCTCTCTCTCTCTCTCTCTCTCTTTCAGGGAATGGTATTGAGAATTCCTCCTTCATAACGAGACATGTGTTAACGAGATTTTCCTGATAACGAGATGATTGTGAGCGAGATACTACCTTGTTAGAGTCATATATTTATGCATTAACGCGAGATCTTGCTAACGAGACCGATATTGAGCGAGATTATCCTGATTACGAGACTAACTTTGGGTAAAATAAACCTCGATAACGGGTTCTCTATTAACGAGACATCTTTGTTAATGAAATCTCTGTTAACGAGGCAACCTTATTTACGAGATCTATTAACGAGGCCACCCTGTTAACGAGATCAATTATGAGACCAATTAGTTAACGAGATCTATTAACGAGGCCACCCTGTTAACGAGATCATTATTAACGAGATTTCTAATAACTTGTTGGAGTCTCTTCCTTCCTTCCTTGTCCACTCTTACCTTTCCTTCCTCCCTTCCCCTCTACCCTTCCCCTCCCTTCCCCTCCCTCTTCTACCCTCCCCTCCCTTCTCCTCTACCCTTCCCTCCGTCATCTATCCTCCATCACTTTACCCTCCCCTCCCTTTCCTTCCCCCTTCTACCCCTCTCCCTTCCACTTTATTCTCCCCCTCCCCTTTTCTCTCCCCCCCTCCCCTTTTCTCTCCCCTCCTCCCCTTTACCCCTTAACCAGGAATCATGACAACCTCTGGGAATTTAGGAATCGAAAAAAGACGGGAATCATAACACCCAAGATTGACATTCAGACGGTAATCTAGGAACCCTGGAAGTTGAAATCTTGGAATCCAGGAATAACTGGAATCTTGTTATGTGAACTTTTGGAATTTTGGGGAATTTAGGAATACTGGAATCAAGGTGTTTTATATGATAACTTGGAACAGATGAGGAATACCAATTTCTTAGGATTAAAAAAACTGAACAAAATTCTGGAATAGGGAAACTCTGACACCTTCCCTCATCCCTATTATTTCCTTCACGTCCCTCATCCCTATTATTTCCTCCCTTCTCTCATCCCTATTATTTCCTTCACGTCCCTCATCCCTATTATTTCCTCCCTTCTCTCATCCCTATTATTTCCTTCACGTCCCTCATCCCTATTATCCCCTCCCTTCCTTCACACCGTTCCTTCACCTCCTCTCTTACTCTGTGTCCCGTCTCCACTCTTCCCTTACACATTCCCCACACGTTCCCACACCTCCCTACACCACCTCACACCTCCCCATCTCTCCCCACACCTTCCCACACCTCCCCACACCTCCCCATCAGCTCCCCATCAGCTCATTGAATTAATTTTCAACTCAACACAGGAGTATCGACATTAGCCCCGAGGGAAGCGAACACACATTCACAAATTCTCGTTCAGGTTTCATATTGATTCGCCAACGAGTGAACTAAACACTGTGAGAGAGGTGTAGGGGTGAGGGGTGTAGAGGTGAGGGGTGTAGAGGTGAGGGGTGTAGAGGTGTAGAGGTGAGGGGTGTAGAGGTGAGGGGTGTAGAGGTGTAGAGGTGAGGGGTGTAGAGGTGAGGGGTGTAGAGGTGAGGGGTGTAGAGGTGAGGGGTGTAGAGGTGAGGGGTGCAGAGGTGAGGGGTGTAGGGGTGTAGAGGTGAGGGGTGTAGAGGTGAGGGGTGCAGAGGTGAGGGGTGTAGGGGTGTAGAGGTGAGGGGTGAGGGGTGTAGAGGTGAGGGGTGTAGAGGTGAGGGGTGTAGAGGTGAGGGGTGTAGAGGTGTAGAGGTGAGGGGTGTAGAGGTGAGGGGTGTAGAGGTGAGGGGTGTAGAGGTGAGGGGTGTAGAGGTGAGGGGTGTAGAGGTGAGGGGTGTAGAGGTGAGGGGTGTAGAGGTGAGGGGTGTAGAGGTGTAGAGGTGAGGGGTGTAGAGGTGAGGGGTGTAGAGGTGAGGGGTGTAGAGGTGTGGGGTGTAGAGGTGTAGAGGTGAGGGGTGTAGAGGTGAGGGGTGTAGAGGTGAGGGGTGTAGAGGTGAGGGGTGTAGAGGTGTAGAGGTGAGGGGTGTAGAGGTGAGGGGTGTAGGGGTGTAGAGGTGTAGAGGTGAGGGGTGTAGGGGTGTAGAGGTGAGGGGTGTAGAGGTGAGGGGTGTAGAGGTGTAGAGGTGAGGGGTGTAGGGGTGTAGAGGTGAGGGGTGTAGAGGTGAGGGGTGTAGAGGTGAGGGGTGTAGAGGTGTAGAGGTGAGGGGTGTAGAGGTGAGGGGTGTAGAGGTGAGGGGTGTAGAGGTGAGGGGTGTAGGGGTGTAGAGGTGTAGAGGTGAGGGGTGTAGAGGTGAGGGGTGTAGGGGTGTAGAGGTGTAGAGGTGAGGGGTGTAGGGGTGTAGAGGTGAGGGGTGTAGGGGTGTAGAGGTGAGGGGTGTAGGGGTGTAGAGGTGAGGGGTGTAGAGGTGAGGGGTGTAGAGGTGAGGGGTGTAGAGGTGAGGGGTGTAGGGGTGAGGGGTGTAGAGGTGTAGAGGTGAGGGGTGTAGAGGTGAGGGGTGTAGAGGTGAGGGGTGTAGAGGTGAGGGGTGTAGAGGTGTAGAGGTGAGGGGTGTAGGGGTGAGGGGTGTAGAGGTGAGGGGTGTAGAGGTGAGGGGTGTAGAGGTGTAGGGGTGAGGGGTGTAGAGGTGAGGGGTGTAGAGGTGAGGGGGGTAGAGGTGAGGGGTGTAGAGGTGAGGGGTGTAGAGGTGAGGGGTGTAGAGGTGTAGAGGTGAGGGGTGTAGAGGTGAGGGGGGTAGAGGTGAGGGGTGTAGAGGTGTAGGGGTGAGGGGTGTAGAGGTGTAGAGGTGAGGGGTGTAGAGGTGAGGGGTGTAGAGGTGAGGGGTGTAGAGGTGAGGGGTGTAGGGGTGTAGAGGTGAGGGGTGTAGAGGTGAGGGGTGTAGAGGTGAGGGGTGTAGGGGTGTAGAGGTGAGGGGTGTAGAGGTGAGGGGTGTAGGGGTGTAGAGGTGAGGGGTGTAGAGGTGAGGGGTGTAGGGGTGTAGAGGTGAGGGGTGTAGAGGTGAGGGGTGTAGAGGTGAGGGGTGTAGAGGTGAGGGGTGTAGGGGTGAGGGGTGTAGGGGTGTAGAGGTGAGGGGTGTAGAGGGTGTAGAGGTGAGGGGTGTAGAGGTGAGGGGTGTAGAGGTGAGGGGTGTAGAGGTGAGGGGTGTAGGGGTGTAGAGGTGAGGGGTGTAGAGGTGAGGGGTGTAGGGGTGTAGAGGTGAGGGGTGTAGAGGTGAGGGGTGTAGGGGTGTAGAGGTGAGGGGTGTAGAGGTGAGGGGTGTAGAGGTGTAGAGGTGAGGGGTGTAGAGGTGAGGGGTGTAGAGGTGTAGAGGTGAGGGGTGTAGGGGTGTAGGGGTGTAGAGGTGAGGGGTGTAGAGGTGAGGGGTGTAGGGGTGTAGAGGTGAGGGGTGTAGAGGTGAGGGGTGTAGAGGTGAGGGGTGTGTAGGGGTGTAGAGGTGATGGGAGTAGAGGTGAGGGGTGTGTAGAGGTGAGGGGTGTAGGGGTGTAGAGGTGAGGGGTGTAGAGGTGAGGGGTGTAGGGGTGTAGAGGTGAGGGGTGTAGAGGTGAGGGGTGTAGAGGTGAGGGGTGTAGGGGTGAGGGGTGTAGAGGTGAGGGGTGTAGAGGTGAGGGGTGTAGAGGTGAGGGGTGTAGAGGTGTAGAGGTGAGGGGTGTAGAGGTGAGGGGTGTAGAGGTGAGGGGTGTAGGGGTGAGGGGTGTAGAGGTGAGGGGTGTAGGGGTGAGGGGTGTAGAGGTGAGGGGTGTAGAGGTGAGGGTGAGGGGTGTGCAGGTGAGGGGTGTAGAGGTGAGGGGTGTAGGGGTGTAGAGGTGTAGAGGTGAGGGGTGTAGAGGTGAGGGGTGTAGAGGTGAGGGGTGTAGAGTGTAGAGGTGAGGGGTGTAGAGGTGAGGGGTGTAGAGGTGTAGGGGTGTAGAGGTGAGGGGTGTAGAGGTGAGGGGTGTAGTGGTGAGGGGTGTAGAGGTGAGGGGTGTAGAGGTGAGGGGTGTAGGGGTGTAGAGGTGAGGGGTGTAGAGGTGAGGGTGTAGAGGTGAGGGGTGTAGAGGTGAGGGGTGTAGAGGTGAAGGGTGTAGAGGTGTAGGGGTGTAGAGGTGAGGGGTGTAGAGGTGAGGGGTGTAGAGGTGAGGGGTGTAGGGGTGTAGAGGTGAGGGGTGTAGAGGTGAGGGGTGTAGAGGTGAGGTGTAGAGGTGAGGGGTGTAGAGGTGAGGGGTGTAGGGGTGTAGAGGTGAGGGGTGTAGAGGTGAGGGGTGTAGAGGTGAGGGGTGTAGGGGTGTAGAGGTGAGGGGTGTAGAGGTGTAGAGGTGAGGGGTGTAGAGGTGAGGGGTGTAGAGGTGAGGGGTGTAGAGGTGAGGGGTGTAGAGGTGAGGGGTGTAGGGGTGTAGAGGTGAGGGGTGTAGAGGTGAGGGGTGTAGGGGTGTAGAGGTGAGGGGTGTAGAGGTGAGGGGTGTAGGGGTGTAGAGGTGAGGGGTGTAGAGGTGAGGGGTGAGGGGTGTAGAGGTGTAGAGGTGAGGGGTGTAGAGGTGAGGGGTGTAGAGGTGAGGGGTGTAGAGGTGAGGGGTGTAGAGGTGAGGGGTGTAGGGTGTAGAGGTGAGGGGTGTAGGGGTGTAGAGGTGAGGGGTGTAGGGGTGTAGAGGTGAGGGGTGTAGAGGTGAGGGGTGTAGAGGTGAGGGGTGTAGAGGTGAGGGGTGTAGAGGTGTAGAGGTGAGGGGTGTAGAGGTGTAGAGGTAAGGGGTGTAGGGGTGTAGGGGTGTAGAGGTGAGGGGTGTAGAGGTGAGGGGTGTAGAGGTGAGGGGTGTAGAGGTGAGGGGTGTAGAGGTGAGGGTGTAGAGGTGAGGGGTGTAGGGGTGTAGAGGTGAGGGGTGTAGAGGTGAGGGGTGTAGAGGTGAGGGGTGTAGAGGTGAGGGGTGTAGGGGTGTAGAGGTGAGGGGTGTAGAGGTGAGGGGTGTAGAGGTGAGGGGTGAAGAGGTGAGGGGTGTAGAGGTGAGGGGTGTAGGGGTGAGGGGTGTAGGGGTGAGGGGTGTAGAGGTGAGGGGTGTAGAGGTGAGGGGTGTAGAGGTGTAGAGGTGAGGGGTGTAGAGGTGAGGGGTGTAGAGGTGAGGGGTGTAGGGTGAGGGGTGTAGAGGTGAGGGGTGTAGAGGTGAGGGGTGTAGGGGTGAAGGGTGTAGAGGTGAGGGGTGTAGAGGTGTAGAGGTGAGGGTGAGGGGTGTACAGGTGAGGGGTGTAGAGGTGAGGGGTGTAGGGGTGTAGAGGTGTAGAGGTGAGGGGTGTAGAGGTGAGGGGTGTAGAGGTGAGGGGTGTAGAGTGTAGAGGTGAGGGGTGTAGAGGTGAAGGGTGTAGAGGTGTAGGGGTGTAGAGGTGAGGGGTGTAGAGGTGAGGTGTGTAGAGGTGAGGGGTGTAGAGGTGAGGGGTGTAGAGGTGAGGGGTGTAGGGGTGTAGAGGTGAGGGGTGTAGAGGTGAAGGGTATAGAGGTGAAGGGTGTAGAGGTGAGGGGTGTAGAGGTGAAGGGTGTAGAGGTGTAGGGGTGTAGAGGTGAGGGGTGTAGAGGTGAGGGGTGTAGAGGTGAGGGGTGTAGGGGTGTAGAGGTGAGGGGTGTAGAGGTGAGGGGTGTAGAGGTGAGGTGTAGAGGTGAGGGGTGTAGAGGTGAGGGGTGTAGAGGTGAGGGGTGTAGGGGTGTAGAGGTGAGGGGTGTAGAGGTGAGGGGTGTAGGGGTGTAGAGGTGAGGGGTGTAGAGGTGAGGGGTGTAGAGGTGAGAGAACTGAAGTAATTCTCTCCTCGTTGTGAGACTGTAGACTCTACTTGTTAACATCGTCCTATTAGTAAAACACTGACCCCTAAACATGGCCTCGTTAAACACTGACCCTAAAACATGACCTCGTTAAACACTGACCCTTAAACATGGCCACGTTAAACACTGACCCTTAAACATGGCCACGTTAAACACTGACCCTTAAACATGGCCACGTTAAACACTGACCCTTAAACATGGCCACGTTAAACACTGACCCTTAAACATGGCCACGTTAAACACTGACCCTTAAACATGGCCACGTTAAACACTGACCCTTAAACATGGCCACGTTAAACACTGACCCTTAAACATGGCCACGTTAAACACTGACCCTTAAACATGGCCACGTTAAACACTGACCCTTAAACATGGCCACGTTAAACACTGACCCTTAAACATGGCCACGTTAAACACTGACCCTTAAACATGGCCACGTTAAACACTGACCCTTAAACATGGCCACGTTAAACACTGACCCTTAAACATGGCCACGTTAAACACTGACCCTTAAACATGGCCACGTTAAACACTGACCCTTAAACATGGCCACGTTAAACACTGACCCTTAAACATGGCCACGTTAAACACTGACCCTTAAACATGGCCACGTTAAACACTGACCCTTAAACATGGCCTCGTTAAACACTGGCCCTTAAACATGGCCTCGTTAAACACTGACCCTTAAACATGGCCTCGTTAAACACTGACCCTTAAACATGGCCACGTTAAACACTGACCCTTAAACATGGCCACGTTAAACACTGACCCTTAAACATGGCCACGTTAAACACTGACCCTTAAACATGGCCACGTTAAACACTGACCCTTAAACATGGCCTCGTTAAACACTGACCCTTAAACATGGCCACGTTAAACACTGACCCTTAAACATGGCCACGTTAAACACTGACCCTTAAACATGGCCACGTTAAACACTGACCCTTAAACATGGCCACGTTAAACACTGACCCTTAAACATGGCCACGTTAAACACTGACCCTTAAACATGGCCACGTTAAACACTGACCCTTAAACATGGCCACGTTAAACACTGACCCTTAAACATGGCCACGTTAAACACTGACCCTTAAACATGGCCACGTTAAACACTGACCCTTAAACATGGCCACGTTAAACACTGACCCTTAAACATGGCCACGTTAAACTCTGACCCTTAAACATGGCCACGTTAAACACTGACCCTTAAACATGGCCACGTTAAACACTGACCCTTAAACATGGCCACGTTAAACACTGACCCTTAAACATGGCCACGTTAAACACTCACCCTTAAACATGGCCACGTTAAACACTCACCCTTAAACATGGCCTCGTTAAACACTGACCCTTAAACATGGCCTCGTTAAACACTGACCCTTAAACATGGCCTCGTTAAACACTGACCCTTAAACATGGCCTCGTTAAACACTGACCCTTAAACATGGCCACGTTAAACACTGACCCTTAAACATGGCCACGTTAAACACTGACCCTTAAACATGGCCACGTTAAACACTGACCCTTAAACATGGCCACGTTAAACACTGACCCTTAAACATGGCCACGTTAAACACTGACCCTTAAACATGGCCACGTTAAACACTGACCCTTAAACATGGCCTCGTTAAACACTGACCCTTAAACATGGCCTCGTTAAACACTGACCCTTAAACATGGCCTCGTTAAACACTGACCCTTAAACATGGCCTCGTTAAACACTGACCCTTAAACATGGCCTCGTTAAACACTGCCTCTTAAACATGGCCTCGTTAAACACTGACCTTTAAACATGGCCACGTTAAACACTGACCCTTAAGGCAAGGTTGGTTAATAGGCGTGGGCGGTTAGTGGGCGTGGACGGTTAGTGGGCGTGGACGGTTAGTATGTGTGGGCGGTTAGTGGGCGTGGGCGGTTATTGGGCGTGGGCGGTTAGTGGGCGTGGGCGGTTAATGGGCGTGGGCGTGGACGGTTAGTAGGCGTGGGCGGTTGGTGGGTGTGGGCGGTTGGTGGGCGTGGACGGTTATTGGGTGTGGGCAGTTAGTGGGTGTGAGCGGTTAGTGGGTGTGAGCGGTATTGGGCGTGGACGGTTATTGGGCGTGGGCGGTTAGTGGGTGTGGGCGGTTATTGGGCGTGGGCGGTTAGTGGGTGTGGGCGGTTAGTGGGCGTGGGCGGTTAGTGGGCGTGTGCGGTTATTGGGCGTGGGCGGTTAGTGGGCTTGGACGGTTAGTGGGCGTGGGCGGTTAATGGGTGTGGGCGGTTGGTGGGCGTGGACGGTTAGTGGGCGTGGGCGGTTAGTGGGCGTGGGCGGTTATTGGGCGTGGGCAGTTAGTGGGCGTGGGCGGTTAGTGGGCGTGGGCGGTTAGTATGCATGGACGTTTAGTAGGCGTGGGCGTGTGGGCGTGCGGGGACATGAGCACAACCTTGCCATCTTCCTCTTATTTTTCTGTCGCTGCCAAAAATAACTTCTCATATCCTCGTAGAGGTCTGAGCCAGCTGTATGAGGGAGGGTCTGAGCCAGCTGTATGAGGGAGGGTCTGAGCCAGCTGTATGAGGGAGGGTCTGAACCAGCTGTATGAGGGAGGGTCTGAGCCAGCTGTATGAAGGAGGGTCTGAGCCAGCTGTATGAGGGAGGGTCTTAGCCAGCTGTATGAGGGAGGGTCTTAGCCAGCTGTATGGGGGAGAGAGCCAGCTGTCTGAGCCAGCTGTCTGAGGGAGGGTCTGAGCCAGCTGTCTGAGGGAGGGTCTGAACCAGCTGTCTGAGGGAGGGTCTGAGCCAGCTGTCTGAGGGAGGGTCTTAGCCAGCTGTATGAAGGAGGGTCTTAGCCAGCTGTATGAGGGAGGGTCTTAGCCAGCTGTATGAGGGAGGGTCTTAGCCAGCTGTATGAGGGAGGGTCTGAGCCAGCTGTATGAAGGAGGGTCTTAGCCAGCTGTATGAAGGAGGGTCTTAGCCAGCTGTATGGGGGAGAGAGCTAGCTGTCTGAGGGAGGGAGGGAGGGAGGGTCTGAGCCAGCTGTCTGAGGGAGGGTCTGAACCAGCTGTGTGAGGGATGGTCTGAGCCAGCTGTATGAAGGAGGGTCTTAGCCAGCTGTATGAAGGAGGGTCTTAGCCAGCTGTATGAGGGAGGGTCTTAGCCAGCTGTATGAGGGAGGGTCTTAGCCAGCTGTATGAGGGAGGGTCTTAGCCAGCTGTATGAAGGAGGGTCTTAGCCAGCTGTCTGAGGGAGGGTCTTAGCCAGCTGTATGAGGGAGGGTCTTAGCCAGCTGTATGAGGGAGGGTCTTAGCCAGCTGTATGAGGGAGGGTCTTAGCCAGCTGTATGAGGGAGGGAGGGTCTGAACCAGCTGTATGAAGGAGGGTCTGAACCAGCTGTATGAAGGAGGGTCTGAACCAGCTGTATGAGGGAGGGTCTTAGCCAGCTGTATGAGGGAGGGTCTTAGCCAGCTGTAAGAGGGAGGGAGCCAGCTGTCTGAGGGAGGGAGCCAGCTGTCTGAGGGAGGGAAGGTCTGAGCCAGCTGTCTGAGGGAGGGATTCAGCTGTATGAGGGAAGGAGCAAGCTGTCTGAGGGAGGGAGCCATCTGTCTGAGGGAAGGAGCCATCTGTCTGAGGGAAGTAGCCAGCTGTCTGAGGGAGGGAGCCAGCTGTCTGAGGGAAGTAGCCAGCTGTCTGAGGGAGGGAGCCATCTGTCTGAGGGAAGGAGCCATCTGTCTGAGGGAAGTAGCCAGCTGTCTGAGGGAGGGAGCCAGCTGTCTGAGGGAGGGAGCCATCTGTCTGAGGAAAGTAGCCAGAGTAACAGACAGTGACAGGAGTGGCGAAGTACATACACTTAATAGACAGACAGACAGGGAAACGGACAAACAAGACACAGAGAGACAGATAAACAAGACAGATAAATACAGATTGACATAAAGAGACAGTGAAATATACAAAGACAGACAGACAGGGACATAGACAAAGAAGACAGACAGACAGACAGAAGCCGTTCATACAATAACAGTAAAAAACTCCGTGAACGAAAAACTCAAAATTGAATATATCTCTTCTGCAACCTCACAGTAATTACCCCCTTCTCCTTCTTCTCCTCTCTTCTCTTCCTCCTCCTCCTCCTCTTCCCCACTCTTCTCCTCCTCCTCCTCCTCTTCTCCCCCACTCTTCTCCTCCTCCTCCTCTTCTTCCTCTTCTTCTTCCTCCTCCTCCTCCTGGGTGAGCTAAAGGCCAAGGTGAACAATTTAAACAGCCTGACAGAAGCTCTTGAAGGTAATCGGTGTTGTCATTTTTTACACTACCAGACAAGACCAGACCTGAGAGAGAGAGAGAGAGAGAGAGCGAGAGAGAGAGAAAGAGAGTCGTGTGTGCTAGAGGGGGATAGGTTTACTAATGTGGGAGGGGGGGTTGGGAGTGTGGGGGGAAGGGATGGTTTTGCTAATGGGTGTGAGAGAAGTGGAAGGGGAGATGAGAGAGGAACGGTGAGGAGTGAGTTACCTGAGTCTTGAGAGAAGGGAGAGAGAGAGAATTGTAGGGTGTGGGATAAGGGTGTGTGTAATAATGATAATAATGATAATAATAAACGTTTATTGAAAAAGCTCTGCAGCCTGAAGGCTGAAAATATACATAAGACAAAAGTGACTTATTACATACAAAGACATGGGGTGGGTGGGTCGTTTAACAAAAGGTTTCATTACTGAAAGGAGAAGGAACAATGACTGAACATACATTATAGTTTACTATTGATGGTCCGGGCCTGGGCTGGTCATGGAGACACCAAGTGGTGAGGTGTTCACGTGGTGTAGTAACTCGTCCTCGGGTGTTGATATGAAGGACCTCACGTGGTCATGGAGTCACCAAGTGGTGTGGTGTTCACGTGGTGTAGTAACTTGTCCTCGGGTGTTGATATGAAGGACCTCACGTGGTCATGGAGTCACCGGGTGATGAGGTGTTCACGTGGTGTAGTAACTCGTCCTCGGGTGTTGATATGAAGGACCTCACGTGGTCATGGAGACACCAAGTGGTGAGGTGTTCACGTGGTGCAGTAATTCGTCCTCGGGTGTTGATATGAAGGACCTCACGTGGTCATGGAGACACCAAGTGGTGAGGTGTTCACGTGGTGCAGTAACTCGTCCTCGGGTGTTGATATGAGGGACCTCACGTGGTCATGGGGACACCAAGTGGTGAGGTGTTCACGTGGTGCAGTAACTCGTCCTCGGGTGTTGATATGAGGGACCTCACGTGGTCATGGGAAATTTCTTGAATCAATTATAGCAGATAGCATCCGATCGCATCTAAAGAAAAGCAAATTAATCTACGACTCTCAACATGGGTTTACAAAGGGAAAATCTTGTCTAACAAATCTGCTGACATTTTTTAGGAAAGTCTTCGAGGTAGTAGATAATGACGAAAATTACCATGTTATTTACTTAGACTTTTGCAAAGCATTTGACAGAGTACCGCATCAGAGGCTTCTGAGAAAAATTAAGGCTCATAGTGTCGAGGGGAAAGTTTTAAATTGGATAAAATCATGGCTCACCGATAGAACGCAGAGGGTCAGCGTAGATGGTGTTCAATCTTAATGGGGCCGTGTAACCAGTGGGGTTCCCCAGGGGTCAGTACTAGGCCCACTCTTGTTCATAATCTACATAAACGATCTAGATACTGGGATCAGCAGTGACATAAGCAATAGGGTGTGTCAATTTAGGGGGTGAACTGGCTAAATTGAAAATCGAGTAATTTGGTAGCAATTTATTGTAGTCTTTAAGCATGCAAAACAATATTCTGGCATAAATTTTTTTTTATAATAAGTCCTACCTACATCAAATGGATTTTTAAATGTACATATTTGTGAATTTATAACATAACCAGCGTTTGCACACATGTTACTGTTTCAAGTTTCAAATTATTATATTTTATTATCCGTAGTCTATTTGAAAGTAACCAATGCCTTCATACTCTCTTTGCTTTGGTTTCTTGTCATCAGTAGTCTGCTTGCTATTTGTGCTTTGATGTAACCTTCTCGCCTCTCGTGGCTGTAAACATGGCCCGCTGCTTCTGTGACCATTTTCACACATCTCTCCACACTTTGAGTGTGGGAAGGCCACTTCGGCACCTGCATTGGAGTCTCTTTAAGGTTTCTCAATTCTTGGCTAGTTAGACTTGTTGTCAATGGTGGCTCTAAGACTTCCAAACTCAAGTCAACCAATTCTGACAATTTGGTGGCATTGACGTTTATTGGGGGAACTTTTCTTGAATGAAACGAACAGTCTCCCAACTGGTCGTCATCTATTAGCGTTCCTCTAATCTTTAGAATGACTTCTACAGCCTCGGTTCGGAGATTGGTACATTGACTGCAAAGCATTGCTTGCAAAACTGCTTCTGATCGAGCATACCAAGCGGACCTTCTTGCCACAGGTAACACGATGTCCCTCACTACCTTCCTCTGTGTTCTTACTAGCTGCAATTGAAACAAAAGGTGATTGGGCCCATCCACCCACATAGGATTAAGTTTCACACTAAACCACTGGGGAAGATAAACTCCAATAATAAATTCAACAATTAACCTCAAATTCTTCAGCACTTTGCCCTTCAATTCGTGTTTGGAAATCCAAATCCTGCAGAAACGAAGAGCTGTAGTTAACCAACGGCTGTGACTGACAGGTCCAATCTCCAAGAGAGCCAATGACTGAGGCACTTCTCCTGATCTTATTGCTTGGGCAATACGATAAGCATAGGATTGATCTGTGCTGAGATCTTTGATGACTCCTTCAGACAACGCCGGAAGGGGAGGGCCAACTTCGACCTTTGGAAAGGTTGTATTTATTTCTAGTTGTGTTGCTTCATCCAGCATGATGCCAAGGGGACCTGACCACTTGTTGTTGCTCTTTGTAGGACCATCAAGTTCCTGGATGAGATGACGAAGAGGTAGCTCGCCTGTATGTAAATCACATACAATCCAAACAAGTCTTCTTCCTAGTTTTTTCTCTAAATGCGTCATTACACCCCCCTGCCATCCGGTGTTCACTGCAGTTGAATCTCCACCAACAGCCTGCAGTGAACTGCCAAGTCCTCTCTCCTGAACCCAACATAAAATATGATCAGCAATGACCTCTGCATGTTTCTTCCCTTCTACTTCAGTTTCGGGAGCAAAGTGAAACAAAAACCGACCACCAGGCTCAGAACAGACAGAGTAGTGTTCTTCTTTGATGAGACCTGGAAACTTTCTGTTCACTCCCTCTACTTCTAGCAAAACTTTTGTGTCATCTATTCTTCCATCAAACAAAAGACAGGAGAGCCCTCCCTCGCTTAAATCTTTTTCATGCTGATCAGATATTTCCTTCATTATTTTTTCTTGTGCTCTTCTAATTTTATTATGATCTATCACCAAAGATACATCCTCTCGGCTGATGAGGCCTGCATCTATCCAAGCGGCAGTTGCAATTTCTGCAGCCTCACGAAGTCCAGCATGGTGGCGAATACTAGCTAAAGCAATGTTTGAAATATTTCTTGTGTTGTATTTCATTTTCTTTGGTAAAGGTTCAGATGGCTCTTTGCATCAGAAGAACTATCAAAGAAGTGATAAACATCTTGACACAGCTCTTCCTCTCTTTGGATGGCTTCTTCACTCTTCATTTTCTTCTTTTGTTCCCTCTCTCGGATTTGTTCTCTCTTCTTGGCATTAGCAATCTGCTTCTTTGTTTCTGAATAATCTATTGAACCCATTTGCATACTTCCTTGGCCTTCTGCCTTTGTCCTCTGTGCCTTTATAAATTCAAGCTCTAAAACAGGGATCTTCTTTTCATGAGGACAACCACAATCAATGTGGGAATTATTTTCTCTCTTACCTGAGTGAGAACAGTTGGATTCAGAACATAATTGTATGGAGCACTTGCAGGTCAAAATGTCAAACAGAGTATCAAGTGTGTGCAGAAATTCATTTTTCCTGGCCAAGTTCCTT
>CAUDMG010002220.1:0-215000 GCA_958450375.1 Homarus gammarus
TATGATAATCTACTTCGCAAAATTAGGTAATATTTCCCCCAAAATTCGAAAATCTACTTCCCCGAAAAGTCGATAATCTACTTTCCCGAAAAGTAGAAAATCTATCTACTTTTCGGGAAAGTAGATAACCAACTTTCCCGGAAAGTAGATATTTCCCGTTTTTTATGATACGAATTTCCCGTTTTCTATGATAATCTACTTCGCAAAATTAGGTAATATTTCCCCCAAAATTCGAAAATCTACTTCCCCGGAAAGTCGATAATCTACTTTCCCGAAAAGTAGAAAATCTATCTACTTTTCGGGAAAGTAGATAACCAACTTTCCCGGAAAGTAGATATTTCCCGTTTTTTATGATACAAATTTCCCGTTTTCTATGATAATCTACTTCGCAAAATTAGGTAATATTTCCCCCAAAATTCGAAAATCTACTTCCCCGAAAAGTCGATAATCTACTTTCCCGAAAAGTAGAAAATCTATCTACTTTTCGGGAAAGTAGATAACCAACTTTCCCGGAAAGTAGATATTTCCCGTTTCTTATGATACAAATTTCCCGTTTTCTATGATAATCTGCTTCGCAAAAATAGGTAACATTACCCCGAAAATTCGAAAATCTACTTCCCCGAAAAGTCGATAATTTACTTTCCCGAAAAGTAGAAAATCAATCTACTTTTCGGGAAAGTAGATAACCAACTTTCCCGGAAAGTAGATATTTCCCATTTTTTATGATACTAATTTCCCGTTTTCTATGATAATCTACTTCGCAAAATTAGGTAATATTTCCCCCAAAATTCGAAAATCTACTTCCCCGGAAAGTCGATAATCTACTTTCCCGAAAAGTAGAAAATCTATCTACTTTTCGGGAAAGTAGATAACCAACTTTCCCGGAAAGTAGATATTTCCCGTTTTTTATGATACAAATTTCCCGTTTTCTATGATAATCTACTTCGCAAAATTAGGTAATATTTCCCCCAAAATTCGAAAATCTACTTCCCCGAAAAGTCGATAATCTACTTTCCCGAAAAGTAGAAAATCTATCTACTTTTCGGGAAAGGAGATAACCAACTTTCCCGGAAAGTAGATATTTCCCGTTTCTTATGATACAAATTTCCCGTTTTCTATGATAATCTACTTCGCAAAATTAGGTAATATTTCCCCCAAAATTCGAAAATCTACTTCCCCGAAAAGTCGATAATCTACTTTCCCGAAAAGTAGAAAATCTATCTACTTTTCGGGAAAGTAGATAACCAACTTTCCCGGAAAGTAGATATTTCCCGTTTCTTATGATACAAATTTCCCGTTTTCTATGATAATCTACTTCGCAAAATTAGGTAATATTTCCCCCAAAATTCGAAAATCTACTTCCCTGAAAAGTCGATAATCTACTTTCCCGAAAAGTAGAAAATCTATCTACTTTTCGGGAAAGTAGATAACCAACTTTCCCGGAAAGTAGATATTTCCCGTTTCTTATGATACAAATTTCCCGTTTTCTATGATAATCTACTTCGCAAAATTAGGTAATATTTCCCCCAAAATTCGAAAATCTACTTCCCCGAAAAGTCGATAATCTACTTTCCCGAAAAGTAGAAAATCTATCTACTTTTCGGGAAAGTAGATAACCAACTTTCCCGGAAAGTAGATATTTCCCGTTTTTTATGATACGAATTTCCCGTTTTCTATGATAATCTACTTCGCAAAATTAGGTAATATTTCCCCCAAAATTCGAAAATCTACTTCCCCGGAAAGTCGATAATCTACTTTCCCGAAAAGTAGAAAATCTATCTACTTTTCGGGAAAGTAGATAACCAACTTTCCCGGAAAGTAGATATTTCCCGTTTCTTATGATACAAATTTCCCGTTTTCTATGATAATCTACTTCGCAAAATTAGGTAATATTTCCCCCAAAATTCGAAAATCTACTTCCCCGAAAAGTCGATAATCTACTTTCCCGAAAAGTAGAAAATCTATCTACTTTTCGGGAAAGTAGATAACCAACTTTCCCGGAAAGTAGATATTTCCCGTTTTTTATGATACGAATTTCCCGTTTTCTATGATAATCTACTTCGCAAAATTAGGTAATATTTCCCCCAAAATTCGAAAATCTACTTCCCCGGAAAGTCGATAATCTACTTTCCCGAAAAGTAGAAAATCTATCTACTTTTCGGGAAAGTAGATAACCAACTTTCCCGGAAAGTAGATATTTCCCGTTTTTTATGATACAAATTTCCCGTTTTCTATGATAATCTACTTCGCAAAATTAGGTAATATTTCCCCCAAAATTCGAAAATCTACTTCCCCGAAAAGTCGATAATCTACTTTCCCGAAAAGTAGAAAATCTATCTACTTTTCGGGAAAGTAGATAACCAACTTTCCCGGAAAGTAGATATTTCCCGTTTTTTATGATACGAATTTCCCGTTTTCTATGATAATCTACTTCGCAAAATTAGGTAATATTTCCCCCAAAATTCGAAAATCTACTTCCCCGGAAAGTCGATAATCTACTTTCCCGAAAAGTAGAAAATCTATCTACTTTTCGGGAAAGTAGATAACCAACTTTCCCGGAAAGTAGATATTTCCCGTTTCTTATGATACAAATTTCCCGTTTTCTATGATAATCTACTTCGCAAAATTAGGTAATATTTCCCCCAAAATTCGAAAATCTACTTCCCCGAAAAGTCGATAATCTACTTTCCCGAAAAGTAGAAAATCTATCTACTTTTCGGGAAAGTAGATAACCAACTTTCCCGGAAAGTAGATATTTCCCGTTTTTTATGATACGAATTTCCCGTTTTCTATGATAATCTACTTCGCAAAATTAGGTAATATTTCCCCCAAAATTCGAAAATCTACTTCCCCGGAAAGTCGATAATCTACTTTCCCGAAAAGTAGAAAATCTATCTACTTTTCGGGAAAGTAGATAACCAACTTTCCCGGAAAGTAGATATTTCCCGTTTTTTATGATACAAATTTCCCGTTTTCTATGATAATCTACTTCGCAAAATTAGGTAATATTTCCCCCAAAATTCGAAAATCTACTTCCCCGAAAAGTCGATAATCTACTTTCCCGAAAAGTAGAAAATCTATCTACTTTTCGGGAAAGTAGATAACCAACTTTCCCGGAAAGTAGATATTTCCCGTTTCTTATGATACAAATTTCCCGTTTTCTATGATAATCTACTTCGCAAAAATAGGTAACATTACCCCGAAAATTCGAAAATCTACTTCCGCGAAAAGTCGATAATTTACTTTCCCGAAAAGTAGAAAATCAATCTACTTTTCGGGAAAGTAGATAACCAACTTTCCCGGAAAGTAGATATTTCCCATTTTTTATGATACTAATTTCCCGTTTTCTATGATAATCTACTTCGCAAAATTAGGTAATATTTCCCCCAAAATTCGAAAATCTACTTCCCCGGAAAGTCGATAATCTACTTTCCCGAAAAGTAGAAAATCTATCTACTTTTCGGGAAAGTAGATAACCAACTTTCCCGGAAAGTAGATATTTCCCGTTTTTTATGATACAAATTTCCCGTTTTCTATGATAATCTACTTCGCAAAATTAGGTAATATTTCCCCCAAAATTCGAAAATCTACTTCCCCGAAAAGTCGATAATCTACTTTCCCGAAAAGTAGAAAATCTATCTACTTTTCGGGAAAGGAGATAACCAACTTTCCCGGAAAGTAGATATTTCCCGTTTCTTATGATACAAATTTCCCGTTTTCTATGATAATCTACTTCGCAAAATTAGGTAATATTTCCCCCAAAATTCGAAAATCTACTTCCCCGAAAAGTCGATAATCTACTTTCCCGAAAAGTAGAAAATCTATCTACTTTTCGGGAAAGTAGATAACCAACTTTCCCGGATAGTAGATATTTCCCGTTTCTTATGATACAAATTTCCCGTTTTCTATGATAATCTACTTCGCAAAATTAGGTAATATTTCCCCCAAATTCGAAAATCTACTTCCCCGAAAAGTCGATAATCTACTTTCCCGAAAAGTAGAAAATCTATCTACTTTTCGGGAAAGTAGATAACCAACTTTCCCGGAAAGTAGATATTTCCCGTTTTTTATGATACGAATTTCCCGTTTTCTATGATAATCTACTTCGCAAAATTAGGTAATATTTCCCCCAAAATTCGAAAATCTACTTCCCCGGAAAGTCGATAATCTACTTTCCCGAAAAGTAGAAAATCTATCTACTTTTCGGGAAAGTAGATAACCAACTTTCCCGGAAAGTAGATATTTCCCGTTTTTTATGATACAAATTTCCCGTTTTCTATGATAATCTACTTCGCAAAATTAGGTAATATTTCCCCCAAATTCGAAAATCTACTTCCCCGAAAAGTCGATAATCTACTTTCCCGAAAAGTAGAAAATCTATCTACTTTTCGGGAAAGTAGATAACCAACTTTCCCGGAAAGTAGATATTTCCCATTTTTTATGATACAAATTTCCCGTTTTCTATGATAATCTACTTCGCAAAATTAGGTAATATTTCCCCAAAATTCGAAAATCTACTTCCCCGAAAAGTCGATAATCTACTTTCCCGAAAAGTAGAAAATCTATCTACTTTTCGGGAAAGTAGATAACCAACTTTCCCGGAAAGTAGATATTTCCCGTTTTTTATGATACAAATTTCCCGTTTTCTATGATAATCTACTTCGCAAAATTAGGTAATATTTCCCCCAAAATTCGAAAATCTACTTCCCAGAAAAGTAGAAAATCTATCTACTTTTCGGGAAAGTAGATAACCAACTTTCCCGGAAAGTAGATATTTCCCGTTTTTTATGATACAAATTTCCCGTTTTCTATGATAATCTACTTCGCAAAATTAGGTAATATTTCCCCCAAAATTCGAAAATCTACTTCCCCGAAAAGTCGATGATCTACTTTCCCGAAAAGTAGAAAATCTATCTACTTTTCGGGAAAGTAGATAACCAACTTTCCCGGAAAGTAGATATTTCCCGTTTTTTATGATACAAATTTCCCGTTTTCTATGATAATCTACTTCGCAAAATTAGGTAATATTTCCCCCCAAATTCGAAAATCTACTTCCCCGAAAAGTCGATAATCTACTTTCCCGAAAAGTAGAAAATCTATCTACTTTTCGGGAAAGTAGATAACCAACTTTCCCGGAAAGTAGATATTTCCCGTTTTTTATGATACAAATTTCCCGTTTTCTATGATAATCTACTTCGCAAAATTAGGTAATATTTCCCCCAAAATTCGAAAATCTACTTCCCCGAAAAGTCGATAATCTACTTTCCCGAAAAGTAGAAAATCTATCTACTTTTCGGGAAAGTAGATAACCAACTTTCCCGGAAAGTAGATATTTCCCGTTTCTTATGATACAAATTTCCCGTTTTCTATGATAATCTACTTCGCAAAATAGGTAACATTACCCCGAAAATTCGAAAATCTACTTCCCCGAAAAGTCGATAATTTACTTTCCCGAAAAGTAGAAAATCAATCTACTTTTCGGGAAAGTAGATAACCAACTTTCCCGGAAAGTAGATATTTCCCATTTTTTATGATACTAATTTCCCGTTTTCTATGATAATCTACTTCGCAAAATTAGGTAATATTTCCCCCAAAATTCGAAAATCTACTTCCCCGGAAAGTCGATAATCTACTTTCCCGAAAAGTAGAAAATCTATCTACTTTTCGGGAAAGTAGATAACCAACTTTCCCGGAAAGTAGATATTTCCCGTTTTTTATGATACAAATTTCCCGTTTTCTATGATAATCTACTTCGCAAAATTAGGTAATATTTCCCCCAAAATTCGAAAATCTACTTCCCCGAAAAGTCGATAATCTACTTTCCCGAAAAGTAGAAAATCTATCTACTTTTCGGGAAAGGAGATAACCAACTTTCCCGGAAAGTAGATATTTCCCGTTTCTTATGATACAAATTTCCCGTTTTCTATGATAATCTACTTCGCAAAATTAGGTAATATTTCCCCCAAAATTCGAAAATCTACTTCCCCGAAAAGTCGATAATCTACTTTCCCGAAAAGTAGAAAATCTATCTACTTTTCGGGAAAGTAGATAACCAACTTTCCCGGAAAGTAGATATTTCCCGTTTCTTATGATACAAATTTCCCGTTTTCTATGATAATCTACTTCGCAAAATTAGGTAATATTTCCCCCAAAATTCGAAAATCTACTTCCCTGAAAAGTCGATAATCTACTTTCCCGAAAAGTAGAAAATCTATCTACTTTTCGGGAAAGTAGATAACCAACTTTCCCGGAAAGTAGATATTTCCCGTTTCTTATGATACAAATTTCCCGTTTTCTATGATAATCTACTTCGCAAAATTAGGTAATATTTCCCCCAAAATTCGAAAATCTACTTCCCCGAAAAGTCGATAATCTACTTTCCCGAAAAGTAGAAAATCTATCTACTTTTCGGGAAAGTAGATAACCAATTTCCCGGAAAGTAGATATTTCCCGTTTTTTATGATACGAATTTCCCGTTTTCTATGATAATCTACTTCGCAAAATTAGGTAATATTTCCCCCAAAATTCGAAAATCTACTTCCCCGGAAAGTCGATAATCTACTTTCCCGAAAAGTAGAAAATCTATCTACTTTTCGGGAAAGTAGATAACCAACTTTCCCGGAAAGTAGATATTTCCCGTTTTTTATGATACAAATTTCCCGTTTTCTATGATAATCTACTTCGCAAAATTAGGTAATATTTCCCCCAAAATTCGAAAATCTACTTCCCCGAAAAGTCGATAATCTACTTTCCCGAAAAGTAGAAAATCTATCTACTTTTCGGGAAAGTAGATAACCAACTTTCCCGGAAAGTAGATATTTCCCGTTTCTTATGATACAAATTTCCCGTTTTCTATGATAATCTACTTCGCAAAAATAGGTAACATTACCCCGAAAATTCGAAAATCTACTTCCGCGAAAAGTCGATAATTTACTTTCCCGAAAAGTAGAAAATCAATCTACTTTTCGGGAAAGTAGATAACCAACTTTCCCGGAAAGTAGATATTTCCCATTTTTTATGATACTAATTTCCCGTTTTCTATGATAATCTACTTCGCAAAATTAGGTAATATTTCCCCCAAAATTCGAAAATCTACTTCCCCGGAAAGTCGATAATCTACTTTCCCGAAAAGTAGAAAATCTATCTTCTTTTCGGGAAAGTAGATAACCAACTTTCCCGGAAAGTAGATATTTCCCGTTTTTTATGATACAAATTTCCCGTTTTCTATGATAATCTACTTCGCAAAATTTGGTAATATTTCCCCCAAAATTCGAAAATCTACTTCCCCGAAAAGTCGATAATCTACTTTCCCGAAAAGTAGAAAATCTATCTACTTTTCGGGAAAGGAGATAACCAACTTTCCCGGAAAGTAGATATTTCCCGTTTCTTATGATACAAATTTCCCGTTTTCTATGATAATCTACTTCGCAAAATTAGGTAATATTTCCCCCAAAATTCGAAAATCTACTTCCCCGAAAAGTCGATAATCTACTTTCCCGAAAAGTAGAAAATCTATCTACTTTTCGGGAAAGTAGATAACCAACTTTCCCGGATAGTAGATATTTCCCGTTTCTTATGATACAAATTTCCCGTTTTCTATGATAATCTACTTCGCAAAATTAGGTAATATTTCCCCCCAAATTCGAAAATCTACTTCCCCGAAAAGTCGATAATCTACTTTCCCGAAAAGTAGAAAATCTATCTACTTTTCGGGAAAGTAGATAACCAACTTTCCCGGAAAGTAGATATTTCCCGTTTTTTATGATACGAATTTCCCGTTTTCTATGATAATCTACTTCGCAAAATTAGGTAATATTTCCCCCAAAATTCGAAAATCTACTTCCCCGGAAAGTCGATAATCTACTTTCCCGAAAAGTAGAAAATCTATCTACTTTTCGGGAAAGTAGATAACCAACTTTCCCGGAAAGTAGATATTTCCCGTTTTTTATGATACAAATTTCCCGTTTTCTATGATAATCTACTTCGCAAAATTAGGTAATATTTCCCCCCAAATTCGAAAATCTACTTCCCCGAAAAGTCGATAATCTACTTTCCCGAAAAGTAGAAAAGTATCTACTTTTCGGGAAAGTAGATAACCAACTTTCCCGGAAAGTAGATATTTCCCATTTTTTATGATACAAATTTCCCGTTTTCTATGATAATCTACTTCGCAAAATTAGGTAATATTTCCCCCAAAATTCGAAAATCTACTTCCCCGAAAAGTCGATAATCTACTTTCCCGAAAAGTAGAAAATCTATCTACTTTTCGGGAAAGTAGATAACCAACTTTCCCGGAAAGTAGATATTTCCCGTTTTTTATGATACAAATTTCCCGTTTTCTATGATAATCTACTTCGCAAAATTAGGTAATATTTCCCCCAAAATTCGAAAATCTACTTTCCCGAAAAGTAGAAAATCTATCTACTTTTCGGGAAAGTAGATAACCAACTTTCCCGGAAAGTAGATATTTCCCGTTTTTTATGATACAAATTTCCCGTTTTCTATGATAATCTACTTCGCAAAATTAGGTAATATTTCCCCCAAAATTCGAAAATCTACTTCCCCGAAAAGTCGATGATCTACTTTCCCGAAAAGTAGAAAATCTATCTACTTTTCGGGAAAGTAGATAACCAACTTTCCCGGAAAGTAGATATTTCCCGTTTTTTATGATACAAATTTCCCGTTTTCTATGATAATCTACTTCGCAAAATTAGGTAATATTTCCCCCAAATTCGAAAATCTACTTCCCCGAAAAGTCGATAATCTACTTTCCCGAAAAGTAGAAAATCTATCTACTTTTCGGGAAAGTAGATAACCAACTTTCCCGGAAAGTAGATATTTCCCGTTTTTTATGATACAAATTTCCCGTTTTCTATGATAATCTACTTCGCAAAATTAGGTAATATTTCCCCCAAAATTCGAAAATCTACTTCCCAGAAAAGTAGAAAATCTATCTACTTTTCGGGAAAGTAGATAACCAACTTTCCCGGAAAGTAGATATTTCCCGTTTTTTATGATACAAATTTCCCGTTTTCTATGATAATCTACTTCGCAAAAATAGGTAATTTTTCCCCCGGAAATTTTCCCAAAAATATTTGTAAAATTTCGAGAAAATTAGATAATTTACTTTCCCGAAAAGTAGATACTTACGATCTTTTGAGAATCCGAACTTACTTTTTTTAATTGTCGTAAGTTCGAACTTAAGAGAAAAAAATGACAAAAGTAGATATTTAAGAGAAAAAAATAACTTACGATTTTTCTAATTCTCAAAAGATCGTAAGTATCTACTTTTCGGGAAATATAAAAATTGGCTCTTATCATTTTTGCCTTTGGAACCATTTGGTTTTCAACTTTTTTATTAGGATTATTATAAACAAAGAAAAAGGTTTTTTTTTTCATTTATACGACACATTAAGTTCCTATACAAATATTTATTGTTATGATTGACACCAGATTACTGCTAGGTTAGGTTGCCGTTATGGTACTACAACCTGTGCACACAGAGTCCCATAAAGGCGACACAACCTGGGCCATGCAAGGCTACCAGTGTACCTTGGTCGACGTGTCTCGCCTATCTCATGAGTAGGGGGCTCAGACAAGCCTCGGCACCCAGCCCTTGGCAGCTTCACTGTCCCTAGCAGTGACAGACAGCCTTTAATGTCATCACATAGCCCTTACTAGCTGTACACAACGAGCTACTTATAAGCCCCCTAGAAGCAACATGTAGATCTTAGGGGAGAATCAATCAGCCTCCTCAGAGAGACAGATAGCTCTTAAGAGCAGGGCTGTGGAGTCGGAGTCGGAGTCGAGGAGTCGGAGGAAATTTCGGCTTGTGGAGTCGGAGTCGGAGTCGAGGAGTCGAAGGAAATTTCGGCTTGCGGAGTCGGAGTCGGAGTCGGTAAAATTGTCCAGACTCCGACTCCGACTGAAGCTATTCTGTTCCTAAGAACAAATATATGAACTCAGGCATATTCATTGCAGTGATTCCACTGATCCCACTAATTTTCTTAAATTATTAAAAGAATTTATTTCCATTTTATAAGCATTATTATGAATTTATTGTAGCAAGCACAGTATAGCACTATAATTTTGGACGATAGTCTCTTCTTTACCATTTGAAATTTTGAATTATATCAAATATTGTTTCGTTGAAAACTGCACAGAGGCTCTCAGCTACAAAACAATTAGCTACAACCTGTTTTTGGTGAGATTAAGGCAAATTTAATTTAATAACTTAATCATGTAAGGTTTATCCATTTTCCTTAATAAGGTATTCATTTCTTTAATGTACATAAATATATAACTTTACTTTAAAAGGAATTGTAAGATCATCATTTAGATCCACATCAGATTATGAGCTTAAACAAAATTCATATGCTGAGATCGAACTTTTAGATATACATGTAAATGGTGTTTTCTAGTTAATATCTTGAATTCTTAATAAATTTATTTTTCTTTTGATTGAAACTTTGAAAGACAAGCCTATCATCTTTTTGTAGTTCTTAAATATCGTCCAGATCATTAATAAACCTGTAGCAGTATAGCCACGGTGTTTTACTTTTTACCTACGCAGGTTACAACAGACAAATTACAATTAGGATGGTAGAAATAGTTGTTACAAATAGGCCAAGGAGTCGGAGTCGGAGTCGGAAGCATAAAAATTTGAGGAGTCGGAGTCGAAGGTTTTGTCTTCGACTCCACAGCCCTGGTACCTATACTGAAATTTTGAACAAAATCCATTTTTTGGCAGAAATGACAAAAATTGTAAGTCTAAAGCCTTAAAGGATTTTTGGCCAAAAATACTTTTTTTCTCTGAACTAAAATTTAATGCGCCCAACTATTTAAGTACATCCAGAATAATACACAAGCACCAAGAAATGACCTCGAAAACCCATAAATGGCGAGTAATTAGCATTGCAAAAGTAATTAAAATATTCTAAAAATCATTTGAACATTTTCTAAAAGCCATTTGATCAAGTTATAATCAAGATATCAAATTTTGGTTAACAGATCCTCAAGCAGCACATTCAGGAGTACCTATACTGAAATTTTGAACAAAATCCATTTTTTGGCCGAAATGACAAAAATTGTAAGTCTAAAGCCTTAAAGGATTTTTGGCCAGAAATACTTTTTCTCTCTGAACCAAAATTTAATGTGCCTAACTATTTAAGTACATCCAGAATAATACACAAGCACCAAGAAATGACCTCGAAAACCCTTAAGTGGCGAGTAATTAGCATTGCAAAAGTAATTAAAATATTCTAAAAATCATTTGAACATTTTCTAAAAGCCATTTGAACAAGTTATAATCAAGATATCAAATTTTGGTTAACAGATCCTGAAGCAGCACATTCAGGAGTACCTATACTGAGATTTTGAACAAAATCCATTTTTTGGCCGAAATGACGAAAATTGTAAGTCTAAAGCCTTAAAGGATTTTTGGCCAAAAATACGTTTTCTCTCCGAACTAAAATTTAATATGCCTAACTATTTAAGTACATCCAGAATAATACACAAGCACCAAGAAATGACCTCGAAAACCCATAAGTGGCGAGTAATTAGCATTGCAAAAGTAATTAAAATATTCTAAAAATCATTTGAACATTTTCTAAAAGCCATTTGATCAAGTTATAATCAAGATATCAAATTTTGGTTAACAGATCCTGAAGCAGCACATTCAGGAGAACCTATACTGAAATTTTGAAGAAAATCCATTTTTTGGCAGAAATGACGAAAATTGTAAGTCTAAGGCCTTAAAGGAATTTTCGCCAAAAATACTTTTTCTCTCTGAACTAAAATTTAATGTGCCTAACTATTTAAGTACATCCAGAATAATACACAAGCACCAAGAAATGACCTCGAAAACCCATAAATGGCGAGTAATTAGCATTGCA
Source organism: Homarus gammarus (assembly GCA_958450375.1). Taxonomy (NCBI): domain Eukaryota; kingdom Metazoa; phylum Arthropoda; class Malacostraca; order Decapoda; family Nephropidae; genus Homarus; species Homarus gammarus. The sequence goes on from CAUDMG010002220.1 coordinate 11,895, forward strand.
AAAGTAATTAAAAGATTCTAAAAATCATTTGAACATTTTCTAAAAGCCATTTGAACAAGTTATAATCAAGATATCAAATTTTGGTTAACATATCCTCAAGCAGCACATTCAGGAGTACCTATACTGAAATTTTGAACAAAATCCATTTTTTGGCCGAAATGACAAAAATTGTAAGTCTAAAGCCTTAAAGGATTTTTGGCAAAAATACTTTTTCTCTCTGAGCGAAAATTTAATGTGCCTAACTATTTAAGTACATCCAGAATAATACACAAGCACCAAGAAATGACCTCGAAAACCCATAAGTGGCGAGTAATTAGCATTGCAAAAGTAATTAAAATATTCTAAAAATCATTTGAACATTTTCTAAAAGCCATTTGAACAAGTTATAATCAAGATATCAAATTTTGGTTAACAGATCCTTAAGCAGCACATTCAGGAGTACCTAAGGGCTGTGGAGTCGGAGTCGGAGTCGGAGTCGAGGAGTCGGAGGAAATTTCGGCTTGTGGAGTCGGAGTCGGTAAAATTGTCCAGACTCCGACTCCGACTCCGACTGAAGCTATTCTGTTCCTAAGAACAAATATATGAACTCAGGCATATTCATTGCAGTGATTCCACTGATCCCACTAATTTTCTTAAATTATTAAAAGAATATATTTCCATTTTATAAGCATTATTATGAATTTATTGTAGCAAGCACAGTATAGCACTATAATTTTGGACGATAGTCTCTTCTTTACCATTTGAAATTTTGAATTATATCAAATTTTGTTTTGTTGAAAACTGCACAGAGGCTCTCAGCTACAAAACAATTAGCTACAACCTGTTTTTGGTGGGATTAAGGCAAATTTAATTTAATAACTTAATCATGTAAGGTTTATCCATTTTCCTTAATAAGGTATTCATTTTTTTAATGTACATAAATATATAACTTTACTTTAAAAGGAATTGTAAGATCATCATTTAGATCCACATCAGATTATGAGCTTAAACAAAATTCATATGCTGAGATCGAACTTTTAGATATACATGTAAATGGTGTTTTCTAGTTAATATCTTGAATTCTTAATAAATTTATTTTTCGTTTGATTGAAACTTTGAAAGTCAAGCCTATCATCTTTTTGTAGTTCTTAAATATCGTCCAGATCATTAATAAAGCTGTAGCAGTATAGCCACGGTGTTTTACTTTTTACCTACACAGGCTACAACAGACAAATTACAATTAGGATGGTAGAAATAGTTGTTACAAATAGGCCAAGGAGTCGGAGTCGGAAGCATAAAAATTTGAGGAGTCGGAGTCGGAGTCGAAGGTTTTGTCTTCGACTCCACAGCCCTGCTTAAGAGCCTCACACATCCCCAAGTTGCCACAAACATCACTTATCCCCTTGAAGATACACTGTCTTGTAATTAATTTTTAATATATATAACATTTGAAAAACAAAAACAAAATACAATTACAAAAGTTTGTCCAGAGGAAAAATTCATTGGTTACAAAGTAAGTTGTGAACACGTAATAAATAACTAAATGATAATTAAGGTAAATTCTTAAACTGGCATCTTATATTTCAGTGCTGTGCCAGCTAGAGTAAGACATTGTGTTATACAAATGAAGATGAAACTACTGTACAAAATAGCGTAACTTCAGCAATGTTATGACATTGTTGACTTATTTTGTACTTCAGATTTATTTCCACTTGTATAACGAACTATTTTACTCTTGCTGGCACTGGATTAAAAGATGCTAGTTTAAGAATTTACTGAAATTTTCAGTTCTTATTAAATCATTACAACTTGCTTGTAACATTATGTCACAAGTTCTCTGCATTTTAAGTGAGCTGAAGTCACCTTAGGCATTCCATAGGTGGACCACAGCAGTGACATCACCATTAGTAGTCTAAGTCAATGGTGGAACAGACCACAAGAGCAATGACGTCATCACAAGTAGTCTGCCTCATTGGTGAGACAGAAGCCCTTCACTTTACACCTCAAGGTCAGTCCTTCCCTCACTCCTACACCTCTCAGTGAGTCCTTCCCTCAATCCTACACCTCAGTCAGTCCTTCCCTCACTCCTACACCTCACAGTGAGTCCTTCCCTCACTCCTACACCTCAGTGAATCCTTCCCTCACTCCTAAGCATCAACGTGACTACTTCCCACACTCCTACACATCACAGTGAGTCCTTCCCTCACTCCTACACATCACAGTGAGTCCTTCCCTCACTCCTACACATAACAGCGAGTACTTCCCTCACTCCTACACATCACAGCGAGTCCTTCCCTCACTCCTACACATCACAGCGAATCCTTCCCTCACTCCTACACATCACAGCGAGTCCTTCCCTCACTCCTACACATCACAGTGAGTCCTTCCCTCTCTCCTACACATCACAGCGAGTCATTCCCTCACTCATACACATCACAGCGAGTCATTCCCTCACTCCTACACATCACAGCGAGTCCTTCCCTCACTCCTACACCTCACAGTGAGTCCTTTCCTCACCCCTACACCTCAGTGAGTCCTTCCCACACTCCTACACATCACAGCGAGTCCTTCCCTCACTCCTACACATCACAGCGAGTCCTTCCCTCACTCCTACACATCACAGTGAGTCCTTCCCTCACTCCTACACATCATAGGGAGTCTTTTCCACACTCATACATATCACAGTGAGTCCTTCCCACACACCACAGTGAATCCTTCCCTCACTCCTACATATCACAGCGAGTCCTTCCCTCACTCTTACACATCACAGCGAGACCTTCCCTCACTCCTACACATCACAGCGAGACCTTCCCTCACTCCTACACATCACGGTAAGTCCTTCCCACACTCCAACACATCACAGTGAGTCCTTCTCAAACTTCTATACATCACAATGAGTCCTCCCCTCATACTGCACAATATTGCATGTCCTATCTTTGCTCCTATAAAACACTGCAAATCCTCCGCTCACTCCTTAAGTCAGTATGTCCTCTCACTCCTTAGGTTAGTAAGTCCTCCTCTCACTCCTTCAGTAAGTAAGTCCTCCTCTCACTTCTTAGGTCAGTAAGTCCTCCTCTCACTCCTTAGGTCAGTAAGTCCTCCTCTCACTCCTTAGGTCAGTAAGTCCTCCTCTCACTTCTTAGGTTAGTAAATCTCCTCTCACTTCTTAGGTCAGTAAGTCCTCCTCTCACTCCTTAGTTGGTCCGTAAATCCTCCTCTCACTCCTTAGTAGGTCAGGAAATCCTCCTCTCACTAATTTGCAGGTCAGTAAGTTTTCCTCTCATTCAATAGGTCAGCACGTCCTTCCCTCATTTACGAACATCACTACATATCCTTCCCTAGGTCCTACACAACACTACAAGTCCTTCCCTCATTCCTACACAATACTGAAGTCCTTCCCTCAATACTACACAATACTGCATGTCCATCCCTCAGTCCTACAGTTATCAGTAGATAAACTTTCAATACACCTTTATAATCAATTTTTAGCATTTATAAAGACTTGTCGAACCAACAGTAAATATTATACACAATACAACTTCCTGTCATGTCGGGTAGACTGACTTTAGGATATATTCATCTTTTTCTGTACACAGACATTAGGAGCATCAATTAACCCCCTCAGTCACAAGTACAGTCTAGGAGCCTCACACATCTCCAAGTTGATATTCACAATATAGCCACAAACAGCCTCTGGTTGGATCAGACTACCCCTGACAACCTTACATAGTCCTTAAATCCATTATACAACCACCTATGACCATCACACAGCCCTAATTAGCCAAAAAGTCCGTGGCGGAGGCATATAAGCCCTGGGGGCCTCACATAGCCCCTAGGAGTGACATAATGCCTCAGAACATTTACAACAAATACAATCTTTTTTGTTTACAATTTCAAAAGTTTGCCCACAGGAAATGCTCATTGGTTACAAGTAAGTTGTAAAGCTGTAATAATTACTTAATTTTACAGTAAAATCATAAACTAACATCTTGCATTTCACTGCCAGGAAGAATAAAACATTTTGTTTTGCAAATGAAGATGAAATTAAAGTCCAAAATAATTAAGTTGAACAAAATACTTCCTGACTGTATAGTTACAAATTCACATAAAAGATTACAACAGTGTATTAGAAGTTAAAAGCATCGCAACGCCACAAGTCTACATGGTCACTCCTATACAAGTCCTTCCCTCACTCCTGCACCACACTACAAGTCCTTCCCTCACTCATACACCACACTACAAGTCCTTCCCTCACTCATAAAATACACTACAAGTCCTCCCCTCACTCCTACACAACACCACAAGTCCTTCCCTCACTCCTACACAATACTGCAAGACCTTCCCTCATTCATACACCACAGGTCCTTCTTTCTCTCCTACATTGCACTAAAGTCCTTCCCTCACTCCTACACAACACTGCAAGTCCTTCTCTCACTACTTCACAACCCTGCAAGTCCTTCCCTCACTCCTACACCACACTACAAGTCCATCCCTCACTCCTACACAACACTGCAAGTCCTTCTCTCACTACTTCACAACCCTGCAAGTCCTTCCCTTACTCCTACACCACACTGCAAGTCCTTTCCTTACTAATACACCACACTACAAGTCCTTCCCTCATTCCTACACAGCCCTGCAAGTCCTTCCCTTACTCCTACACCACACTGCAAGTCCTTTCCTTACTCCTACACCACAAGTCCTTCCCTCACTCATACATAACACTACAAGTCCATCTCTCACATCTACACAACACTACAAGTCTTCCCTCTGTCCTACACCACACTGCAAGTCCTTCCCTCACTTCTACACAATGCTACAAGTCCTTCCCTCACTCATACATAACACTACAAGTCCCTCTCTCATTCCGACACAGCTCTGCAAGTCCTTCTCTCACTCATTCATGACCCTGTAAGACCTTCCCTTACTCCAACACCATAATACAAGTCCTTCTCTCACTCCTACACAACCCTGAAAGAGTTTTCCTTACTCCTACACAACCCTGCAAGTCCTTCCCTCACTCCTTCACAACCCTATAAGTCCTTCCCTTACTCTTACACAACCCTGCAAGTCCTTCTCTCACCCCTACACAACCCGGCAAGAGTTTCCTTCACTCCTTCACAACCCTGTAAGTCCTTCCCTTACTCCTACACCACACTATAAGTCCTTCTCTCACTCCTACACAACCCTGCAAGTCCTTCCCTCACTCCTTCACGACCCGGTAAGTCCTTCCTTTACTCCTACACCATAATACAAGTCCTTCTCTCACTTCTACACAACCTTGCAAGTCCTTCCCTCATTTCTACACAACACTGCAAGTCCTTCCCTCACTCTTACACATCACTTCATGTCCTTTCCTCACTCCTACACATCACTTCATGTCCTTTCCTCACTCCTACACAACACTTCATGTCCTTCCCTCACTCCTACACAACACCGCATAACCTTTCCTCACTCCTCCACATCACCGCATGTCCTTCCCTCACTCTTACATAATATTGCTTGTTCTTTCCTCACTCCTACAGTGCTATAGTATCTCTACAGTAGTCAGTAGATAAGATTTCAACACACTGTTATAATCTGTTTTAGTATTTATGTGGACGTATTTAACCAACACTTACATATATACAATACAACTTCCTGTCATGTTTGGTAGACTGAGTTATTTAGAAAATGTTCATCCTTTACTGTACTCTTGATCGTTTCTCTTGTCCATCTTGATGTTGCCTCGTCATCTGTACACCAAGTTATGGTCCTCATCCTCCCTGGAGTAGTATTTTCTGTTAATACCTGTGAAATTAAAATTTTATTAATCAAAAATAGTTTTTTGTATATAATGCAGGGCGACAAGAATTAAAATCACTCTTTCTTCATACTGTTATGACAGCACCAATCTTTTTTTCAAGAATTTACCACTAGTCAAGTCACAAGTCACACGAGTGGTCACAACAACAAGCAGGGTAAACACTATAATGACTCTTATATTATCTCCACCAGGTTCTCAATAATAACCCTCAGATTAACTCAAAATATAGGTATCATGTTGAAAATGAATCATGAAATGCATAACTTAGCATTATAAAGTTAAGAGACCACAAACAAAGGTCAAGTAAAGGAACAATTTAAGTACAGTACAGATGACCACAGCCTAAATTAACCCAAACCCGAACCTCAGCCTCACCATACACTCGAAAAGTACAAAAGTATACACCACTTATCTCCATATAAATATATCCTGAGTCCAGGCCAATTGTACCACACTTGCACCACACACTATCACCAGCCAGGCTCGTCTACCTCCCTGCACTTGCCGTGACCCACACAATGTGGATACCATGCTGCCAATTACCATACTATTTTACCTAACAAATGCACAACGTTAAGCTGATTTACTTATTACATACTTATTATAAATTAATATATATAACATACGAGACAATGTTTACATACAGGAACATATATAAAATATAGTCCTACCTACTGAAGAAGCGGTGTAATTACCTCTCAATCAAATATATTCGGTGCCTTATAAAACTCCTTCCCCAAAGATAAAACACTTGTGTTTTATTTTCAGTCTGGTGAAGGAGATGGAGCATTTGCTACGAAATTCTCTCACTCCTACACAACATACCAAGTCCTTCCCTCACTCCTACACAATACTAGAAGTCCTTCTCTCATTTCTACACCACACTACAAGTCCTTCCCTCACTAATATACAACACTACAAGTCTTTCCATCACTCATGCAATACACTACAAGTCCTTCCCTCACTCCTACACCACACTACAAGTCCTTCCCTCACTCCTACACCACAAGTCCTTCCCTCACTCATACAATACACTACAAGTCCTTCCCTCACTCCTACACCACAAGTCCTTCCCTCACTCCTACACCACACTACAAGTCCTTCCCTCACTCATACAATACACTACAAGTCCTTCCCTCACTCATACACCACACTACAAGTACCTCCCTTACTCCTACACCACAAGTCTTTCCCTTACTCCTACACAACACTAGAAGTCCTTCCCTCACTCCTACACAACCCTGCATGTCCTTCCCTCACTCCTACACAACAGTGCAAATCCTTCCCTCACTCCTACATCACACTACAAGTCCTTCTCTCACTCCTACACCACAAGTCCTTATCTCACTCCTACACCACACTACAAGCCCTTCCATCACTCCGACACAGCCCCACAAGTCCGTCTCTCACTCCTACACAACCCTGCAAGTCCTTCCCTCACTCCTACACAACCCTGCATGTCCTTCCTTAACTCCTACACAACCCTGCAAGTCCTTCCCTCACTCCTACACAACCCTGCATGTCCTTCCTTACCTCCTACACAACCCTGCAAGTCCTTCCCTCACACCTACACAACCCTGCAAGTCATTCCGTCACTCCTACACAACCCTGCAAGTCCTTCCCTCACCCCTACACAACCCTGCATGTCCTTCCTTAACTCCAAACCAACCCAGCAAGTCCTTCTTTCACTCCTACACAACACTGCAAGTCCTTCCCTCACTCCTACACAACAGTGCAAGTCCTTCCCTCACTCCTACACAACATTGCAGGTCCTCCCCTCACTCCTACACAATCCTGCAAGTCCTTCCCTCACTCCCACTCAACCCTGCAAGTGCTTTCCTCACTCCTATACACTGCAAATCCTTCCCTCACTCCTATACCACACCACAAGTCCTTCTCTCACTCCTACACCACACTACAAGTCCTTCCCTCAGTCCTACACATTACTACAAGTACTTCCCTCACTCTTACACAACCCTGCAAGTCCTTCCCTCACTCCTACACAATACTACAATTCCTTCCCTCACTCCTACACAACCCTGCAAGTCCTTTCCTCACTCCTATACACTGCAAGTCCTTCCCGCACTCCTGCACAATACTAGAAGTCCTTTCTTCACTCCTACACAACCCTGCAAGTCCTTTCCTCACTCCTATACACTGCAAGTCCTTCCCTCACTCCTACACAATACTAGAAGTCCTTTCCTCACTCCTACACAACCCTGCAAGTCTTTTCCTCACTCCTATACACTGAAAGTCCTTCCCTCACTCCTACACAGCATACCAAGTCCTTCCCTCACTCCTACACAATACTACAAGTCCTTCCCTCACTCCTACACAATACTACAAGTCATTCCCTTACTCCTACACCACACTGCATGTCCTTCCATCACGCCTACACAATACTGCAAGTCCTTCCCTAACTCCTACACAATACTACAAGTCCTTCCCTCACTCCTACACAATACTACAAGTCCCTTCCTCATTCCTACACAAAACTACAAGTCCTTCCCTCACTCCTACACAAAACTACAAGTCCTTCCCTCACTCCTACACAAAACATCAAGTCCATCCCTCACTCCTACACAACATACTAAGTCCATCTCTCACTCGCACACAACATACCAAGTCCATCCCTCACTCCTACACAACATACCAAGTTCTTCCCTCACTCTTACACAACGTACTAAGTCCATCCCTCACTCTTACACAACATACCAAGTCCTTCCCTGCAGAGTTAATCACTATCTGTTAAGTCTCTGATTCTTGTTTTTCATTCGACTTCTGAACTGTAATAAATTATGGTCACTGTAAACTACAATTCTCTGGTAGGTGTTGCCAAGATATATGTTCAGCTTTTCCAGTGCCAAAAGCAGAGCCACAGCTTCTTTCTCTATAGTAGAGTAATTCCATTGTACCAGCCCCAACATCACTAGTAAAACATAAATTTTACTTACGAACCATTCAAAATCCTGTCTCTGCCTCGTCCAGTTCAACACGACTTCAATCCATCTGGCAGTCGAACCCGAGGCCTCCATCATCCACAACAGGTACCTTGCCAGTGAGCCACCATACTGTGTTGAATAGTATATACACCAGTGTCAACAATAGATCGGGTCAAAAAAGGCATACATATTTTAAATTGCAATTTAGAATTTGTAATATTCTAGAAAAGTTGTTCCTATATAAAGTTTATCAAACTCCTACATATGGTATTAGTATTTTATTATTACAGTAAAAGATGGCAACAATTTGCAGCCCTTACCTAATACTACGTAAATCTATCCATACCATTAATACTGAAATGTGCTCCTTAATTTGGGTTACTTGATCAACAAACACCTTTCCCTCAATACCAATATTTTCTTCTTTTTTCCATCAGTATATAATACAGTTATCTCTTATTTTTCCTCTTCAGTGTACAACAGTTTACATTACCCATCATCATCTCTGACGTTTGCCTCGAGCTGCTGGAGGCTGCCCACCATCCGTGCCTCCACACTCGCCTATTTTATTTTTCTAAGTCGTGCATTTTCACCTATATGAAGGCGCCAATTCATGATATAAGTGTTAACAAATTATGTTTGATGAATATTGTTCACTTCTTTGATAATTGCCCTGTTCACAAGGCACGAGAGACGAAGCGCTGGTCAGAGGAAAGGTCGAATGAAATTGACCTTTTGGACTGGCCATCTAAATCTCCAGGTCCATATTCAATAATATACAAAAGTATATTATTCTACTTGTCGAAAATATCACCTTTACACTGGTGATTGGAGGTTGGCAAGTGAGTTACCTACCACCACCATAGACACTTCCCCGCCACTATAAACACTTCCCCACCGCCACCACTACAGACACTTCACCACCGCCACCACTACAGACACTTCACCACCACCACCACTATAAACACTTCCCCACCACCACCATTCCTCCACAGTGACCAACTGATGTACTCAAGATGGATCTGATTGTTCCTGGCTACAATATTTGACTGTCAGGTGAACAAGTTAACACCGCCTCTTACACTGGGATTTAAAACGCTCATAGAATTCGTGTTTGGTTTAAACAAGATCAAATTATGAAATCACGAAGATATGGCAGCAGCCCATCTTATATCACCTGAAGATTAACTACCCGAACACACCCCCCCCCCCCACCACAAGTGGCACTTCTGCATATAACAAGTAAAATCTGATTGGGTGCCTAATCTTCACGTGGTGGCTAATGTCGAGCTGAGTTTGGCTGCGCTGAGTGGTTAGTTGCTTATATTGTTACATACGTTTTAGCCTAAAAGTGCCGTTTACATTTTGTTCCCGACAATCATAGACCACTTAGAACACTTATGAATACTGTACACCATTGGGCTATGCTGACAAATTAATGTGACATACCTGTTAGTGACGACGACGGTAGGAATGAGACCTCGGCATGTTTCAGTGTTCGACATCACCTCTTTCCCCTGGTGTGGGTGGCGGCAACCTTGGTAACAACCTGTGTATTCTCCATGACTTCCAGTACTGGTAGTCACGGAGAATTAATTACTGGTGTGCCCATCAGTCGCACAGTCGTAGCCATGAACGGTAGAGATATGGTCGTTGTAGTGCTTTTATTTACCCGTTACACATCTCTCACCATGCTTAACAATATTAACTATCTTCATGACATTCTTATTGTTATCAGTGATTGCGGAATTTATGATGTTATGCTCCACCTACACACAGCCTGTTACTAGACTAGCCCCCCCACCCCCCCACACACACACACACACTGCAGTGGGTGACATCTGTTGGCTTACCATAGCATTTCCCCCAGCTGTTTCGAAACTTCAGACTCAAGGCAATTCGAACCCTCACTGTGGCTGGGTAGTGGACACGACTTTGGTGCATGATAGTACATGTATACCTTTTAACTTGTGCATTTTGTCAGATTACGTGTATACTGTACAGTACATACTGTACTTCAACATCTATAAAATACAATTAGGTACTTTTTAAATCTCTGAATTTTATAAGTTATATTGTACTGTACACCATTCAGTCTGCTAAATTGCTAAACAAAATTATGTGTACCTTTAAGTGAACGATTGCCAAACGACGGTTATCTTTCCCCAGGTAAGTACTACAAAAGGATAGCAAACACAATATATTTATATATATATATATATATATATAAGCCACATTTATTTGTGATGATTAAAAAACATGAGGCTAATACATTCAAATGATAAAAAAAATATCGTCTTTTTAATCATGCTTGGCGGCCTAATTGCCATTACAAAAGGCAAAATAATATTGTTTCGCTAATGGGTTTCACTGCCTAGAAAGAATTTAACATTTCTACGATTTGTGCAAGGCATATAGGTATTAAATACTGACCAACAGCAAGATCCACATGATGCAACTTTCTTTGTACATTTTAATAAGATCCAACTTACAGTATTTGTCTACAATGTGGTGTACGATTTCTAAAGAGAATAAGATATAAATTAACAAAAACACTTCAGTACTTACTGAACAAAATCTCTTGAATATCCTTTATATCTGCTGAGTACTCTTTAACTATTACCTGCCATAAGATATTCAAATACTGTACTGTATATTTTAAAAATTTCAAGGAACATTCACTACTTATATACTGTACAGTATCCCCAAATGAATCTGCGAGATATTGTGGAATGGTTTGTGCTATGTCCATGCCCAGCCCTTCATGTGAAACTAGGGGTTTGATAAGAAGCATGAGCCATTTATCTTTACTGGGGACTGAAGGAAAATGCATACAAGCAATATCTACAATAGTACTTGTAAATTGGAATGTATTATACAAGCATCCCCCGGGTTACGGAAGGGTTCAGTTTCTGAAAATCTTTCCGCATCGCAAAGCCATTTTTCCCACTGACTCCCATTAAATAACTTGAGATGCATTCCTATGGAAATATTTTGTGGAATCTTTTAACACCACTGCTTTCACTTGAACTTGAGGGTCTTTTACCACTCATCTTGAATAAGGGTACACAGTAACACAGATGCATAACTGAATACAAAGTGAGGAAAGAATTAAAATTGAAGAGCACCATTGTTGTGGTGGCTGCTGGCAACTGGGGAGGTGAACTGCCCTCTAACCATTTTGTAGCTACCACCAGAATCCACACAAAAATAAATGTTATAATTTTGGTAAATTTTTGTTATACATCACGAGTTTTATGTTTAAAATTTGTTAAAAATTCCATAAAGGCAAGCTTTTTGTCCTTATCACAAATTTTTTGGTCAGAATTTCGAAATTCCGTAAGGACGAATTTCCGTATTCCATATCGCGGGGGTTGCCTGTACCGTATTTTACTGTAAGGAAGAATTGAAATCATTAGACCACACTGGCCAGATATGGATCATTATCATCTTGTCTGGAGTGGAAAAAAAATGAAATTTGGAGCGTGTTTTGATAAAATATATGAAAAATTTTCTAATTATTCTCCAGATAAAACATTTAAATCACTTCAATTTTTGTTAATCTATGAAATGAGTTCTCTTTGGGAAAAAAAAATTGTGAATTCTGAGTTGAATGTTTAGAAGTGAAGCATTATTCAATATACAGTACAAGTACCAGAAAGTGAATTTGAAAGTTTGCATTTTGGTCACTGTTTTCACTCTGGTCTTTCAATAGCTCATAGACAGCTACCCTTACGATACAGCAGTTTTTAGAACCTTATTATTAAGATCCCAGCTTCTTTTGTCGATCACTAAAATACTTTAAAGAATCTCACAAATTTTTAAACCTTAGTGAGTCCTTTTCTATTGTAATGCTGGATAATTGGAATTAAGATGTATAATATCACTATCATTATTATTTCACAGCCATTTTCCACATCTGAGTGGGTTAGCCATCATTAACTGATGGCAGCTCTCCCTGATGCTTGATCTCTTGCAGCCTCTCTCATCAGGTTCTTATCTGTGAGGTCATTTCTCACAATTTCTCCCCATGTGGCTATGAGGTATAATATTTAAATTACTTTTATCAAATACAGTAAATAGTTTCCAGTTCTTACAGATAGTGGGTCTACAAAGACTCATCTTCAAGTATTGTGGTTAAAACCTCAAGATATACAGTATATTTACAGGTATATATAAATAATAAAAACACTACCCGGTAGTTATTTGTATTCTACACCAGCAAAGAAATAAAAAATTTCTTGTCAGTGTGTGAGTCACATACGAAGTTAAATATAGACTTATCAGTGGTTAAAAAACCCACAGAAAGTGTGTTATCATTGTCTTTGCAATTAACTGTACAGTTTATCAATAAACTTTTGCACTCACTAAAAAATTCCATAACTACTGTATACCTGTACCTATCTAATGGGTGAGTGGTCATGGTAGATCAAAGTACATATACCAATTGCTTAAATATAAAAGGAATGTTGGTGCTCTCTATAAAAATGAGAGAAAAGTGGGCACAAGCTGGGAGTAAGATCTTAATAACTGGGAAGAGCCAATAGCTGGAAGGATGTCCTAAGAGAAACCATGTCAACTGAACACGACTTCAATTACATGTCATGAAGATTAAAAAACATTAAACTATGAATGGAGAGGTCATAAGAAAAACTTGATAAACTAAAGCTTCTAACACAAGACTATTAAGGCTAGAAATACATATAAGTACAATATATGTACTGCATTAAGTTTTGTTGTTGCTACTAGGTTTTATGCAACTTATAGTTTGGCAAGGAAACCAAACTTTTAACACAAACTACATGGTCATTAGTTACTGGTTGTTGCAGTAAAATTATCATTGATATTAAATCATCACATCAATGCTGCTCTACAATTGATCTATAAAACTAATATTTTTCAATTTATATTTTCATCTCAGTAATGAAAAAAATCCAAAACATTAATCACATTACTAAGAATTACGATGGAGAGCAATAAAATGTCCTGTCATGGACACAAAACTTCAAAGCCTCATGTGCCTAGAATATATTAACATATATAAAGTTATGAATGACTACAATATGGCATTGGCAATGTCTACAATGCAACATTTCCAAACATAATTTAAAGCCTAAATGAGACTAGGTACACATCACAAAAATCTTCTCTACAGAACTTGTGTATATAAACTCTTATATTATACAGCCACTCATGGCAATAATTAACAGACTTACATGTTACACAGCACGCAAATAGTTTGTAGTCATTATGAGATTTATAGATTCATAATTGAATATCTGTGACTAGGAGCAGTATACACTTAAAATATTTCTGAAGACAGGATTGTTGGCTTACATAACATAGAGATACAAGATTAATGTGTGGTACAACACCAGAGACCAAAAAAAGTAGATAAAATACTCATGGGATTCAACTCTGGTTAATCACTGCAAATGAGGATCACTTCTTATCACAGGCATAATGCATCTCAGACTGTATATACCCTAAAGCAAATTAACGTCGGTAAAACATGTTAAAAACCGTACTTTTATAGCCTTCATGGCAAAGAATTTATACAGTACAGTACAGGTATTGAAATTTTAATAGCAAGAGATTTTTTATCTTGGGAGCTTCCTTACACTGTAGCAAGGCATCCCAAAAATCTAAATTCTTCAACCACTTGTGACAATGAAGACCTCACTCACAAGATGTCCCTCACCTTCCTTTGAACAAGTACATCTCATTAACTAAATATTAAATAAATTGAAAGCTTTGCCAATATTAAGTATAAAAATTCTTGGATCTACTATACTCTTTAGTTAAGCAAAATTATATTTAATCCATCAAAAACTAAAAAAAACAAAAAACAAAAAGTTAAAATATAATTTAAATAAAACAAATAAACTAGAATTCAAATGTTAAACCAGTCCTTATGTGTTCAAGGGTTATAGATCATACATATATATGCTTTACACACCGTACATTAAACTTCAATAAAACCATAGCAGAAGTAATGTTCATTTATGTGGACACATGAGCTACCAAGTACAGTACAGGTATAATGCTGTATACACATATTTCCCTAGACATTCACTGAAAGCAAAAACAAAACAGGGCATATCCTACTTTGATGTTTTAAAATTCACTTAGACTGGAGAGCTGACATTTGATGACAGAAAAAAACAAATAAAACTTTAATGTTGTTCCCTCCAAGAGCAAGTTAAATTCCTCTCTTTAAGTAAACATGAAGATTATCATACAGCTCATGTAATACTGTATGCAAAATAAGATCTAACAGAAATGAAGAATACTGAATTACTGAGCATTTTTTAATAAAGAGCCAATGCCTCCACTTAATAACGACATTAAATTTCTCGTAACATTATATTTTTAATTCAATTTACTTAGTACCCCAAATTTTTATTTATATAAATTAAAACATACTTGAAAAATTTAATAAAATACTGTTAATAAATACTAATGGACTATGGGAGACAGGGAATTAGATTAATCTAATAAATTGCATACAAACCATTAGAAAAAGATGGCAATATGACACGACAATATAAGACTGGTTTGCAAACATTCTAACATCTGCAAATGCAAACTACCGATTTTCTAAAAACATTTCATGTGACTGTGATCTGACACATGGAACTCCAACACTCTCAGAATATTACCTGTTTATTAAATCTTACCCTCAGCATAACATACGAAGGCTCATACCTCTTACCTCTCACATTCATTTGTGAAAAAAGTGACTAAATCTCCTAAAAGTATTTCACTGACTTGATTATATTCTAATACAGTAATAAATTGTGGAAGCATATTTACAGTGAAGTTAAAACTGTTTAGTGGGTCAAAAGTTGGAAAAATAAACATAATTTTACAAATCTGACTAGATCACATTCAAATGACACCACTAACAACATATTACAGTACCTAATCATCACCAACAGGAAAAAATAATCATAACTCTATTCAGTAATGTACATACATTTAACATTGTGATATTTACACTTCTGTTATTATATGATAACTGGAAATTGCAATATTTAAAACAACATACAATTGTATCCCATGTGAATTCTTTCATTATACAGCAGGGTAGCAAATACCTTACCTTTTCATACATTCTTGTCTAACCAAACTTATACACTCCTATGAGCTCATAACCTACAAGCTGTACAGTACCTCAAACTTTCTCTAATACTCAGTCCTCTTGCCTTCACTACATCTCTTAACCATCTCTTCCATGTGTAAATGTCATCGAACAATTTCAGCCTTCACTCTACAGATATGTCCTATATTCTACGCACAGGTACAGTACAGTATTCTACCATCCTCACTTCATGTTACAGTATTTACTCCCCATCTCCACAGTTTCTCATTCAACAACACTTTTAAAGATCAAAGTTTTATCACCATCTATTAATGAAAGATGATTTACTCTGCCATACTTGCAAACACATATACATGTACAGCACAGTCTCTCCTCGACTTACGGCGGGGTTCCGTCCCGACGACCAGGTCGTAAGTCGAATTGATCGTAAGTCGAAAAGGCGAAAATGATACATAGAAATTCTAAAATGGGTCTCTTTTTCTTCTCAGCACCACGAGAACTCTCACTTTTACGCTTGCCAGCAATTTTAAAGGGAATTACAAACGAAAAATTTTTCAGTACACAGCGCGATCACTAACGTCAGGACTCGAAAATACGTAAAGTGAAAAATATTATATACGACCATGGCCGTCACATGTCCGAGTTGTCATAAGTCGAGTATGTCGAGGAGAGACTACTGTGTTTTTCCCTTGTATTACAATTTTCAGAGTACTATTAGTTCTCCCCTTCCAGTTCCTTTCAAAGCTTCATTTTCCATCCCCCTACTTTCTAAAAAATTTTCCTTGTTTATTAAGACTGTGCAACCTTTACATCATCAAACTTAAATACTTGCACAAGAACACATACAGTATACTGTACAATAGTTTAAAATATCTTAACCTAACCACACATAATGTAAAATACCTCCACATGACTTTACAGAACATAAAATACCTCTACATGACCTTACTGAATATAAAATACTTCTACATAACCCCATAGAACACAAAATACCTCCACATGACCATACAGTACATTGCATTCACTTTTAACCATTTTTTTAAATAAAACTCCTCCCAAATTCCCTACATTGTCCTATGGCAGGTTTATTGAACCAGGGATGCCTGCACCCCTTGAAGGTGCATGAAGTATTTAGCGGTGAAAACTGTAGTGCTACTCCTTCTGTGGTAAATTAGCAAAACCTATAGTGGAGCTATATTTCAAAGGTATTCTAACTGCTACTCACTACTTTTATAATGCTTTGTTTGTGGCAGTGCATTCTTTAGAAAACAATGCTAGAACTTGTCTGCTCCAAATCTGCAGTGATGAGGATGTGGCTGCACATACAGTACAGTACTGTAATAGGTTCTTTGCTCCGACCTTGGGATCTTTAATATTTTATTATGAATAGTCCATGAATATTGTGTTTCTGAACCATTCATATCGTTGAGTTGACTGATAGACAATTCATTAATGAAATACAAGTCATCAAACCAGGAGAGGGACAGTGTAGAGAACATCCACGCCTTACATGCGGTCAGCCAGTGGACATTTAGCTTGGTCATGTCCATGGTTTTGTAGGCATGCGGCTTGCGTGCTGTGTGGATCACCGATAACTTGAGCTTACAGGTACCGGAGGCATTGGTGGTAAACAGGACGGTGTTGCGTTCCTTCTGCATCTTCCGGCCCCGAATCTTGCTGGCATTCTTTACAACGAAGGACTTGGAAGGTAGCTTGTTCCAGAAAAGACCAGATTCGTCCATGTTAAACACCTGGTCGTCACTGTACTGTCCTTCCTCCATAATCTCACGTAAAAACGGAGGAAATTCCCTAGCCGCAGCACGGTCAGCACTTGCTTCTTCACCACCAATGTTTATATTGGTGATCTTGTTCCGGATCTTAAACCTCTGTAACCACCCAGAGGAAGCATTAAAGGGTTTGGGCTCTGTAATTCCCATCTTTCGTGCCACTGCAATGTACAGTTCACGTGCGTACTCCTTAACAGAGCGCGTGTCGACCGCCATGTTCTGTCGCGCCTGATGCACCAAGTACCTCACAAGTAATTTTTCTGTCTTGAGAAGCACCTGGTTATGAAAATACTTGATCATAGAAGCACCTGTAGACTTTGTGATCTTCATGTGCTCCTTTATCTTGGCTGCATCCTTCTTTATTGTTCGAATCGTAGATTCATTCACACCATGCTGGCGCACCAAATCAACCTGCCTTGTTCCTTTCTCCAACTCTTGGATGATGGTATACTTCACCTCGTAGCTTAAGGAACGTCGTGTCTTCTTTGGCTTAGTGCCGCTGGGTCCAGGTAAGGAAAGGTTTCTCTCTGGGGGCGGTGGTCCGGCGGAAGCCATTTTACAGAACAATGGATACACGTCTACACGGTCTGGCATGGAGGGATGAAACTGGCGCGGCTAGGTCAAGCATCGTCTTTCCTCCCTCCCTAGGGTGGACACGTCATAATACTTTAAGCCAATTACAGCTAGCAGCAGAGGGGGGTAGGGATGCATGGCCAATCACAGTCCGATACGTCACATGACGTCAGTGATAACGCAACAAAGACACACACTGCGCAACCTTACTGCGCGGCTTGCCCAGGCAGAGGGAGGGAGGGAGGGAGGGAGGAGGAGGGAGAGGCGAGAGCACAGGCAGGCAAGCGGGTGGGGCGAATCTAAAAATAGCGTCGCGCCGGACACTCTCCGCGTAATGGGGCTCACGCACCGCGTAATGTGAGCACGTTAGGTTCTGGCAGGGCACCGCGTTAACGTGGAAACGCGGAATGTGGGACCGCGTAAAGCGAGGGTTGACTGTACAGTGTACCTAAATTATTTGTTTGCCTTTTTTCTATCTATCATTAGAAATTCAACAATTCTACAACCTTTAAATTTATATCGTTGTACATATGGTATATCTACTCTCATTCCCTTCACCCATTATTTTTTTAGTGCATGTTATATGACTTGTGTGAAACAAACTAACATATATAATTCTTTAGCAGTTTTTCCAAAAAATACCATCGTATTTCCTCTGCAGTTTTGAAGATGTGTATATAGCTACCAGAATGAGTTAAGAAGACTGAATGTACCACCCTGCTGTAAGTTTTTAAACACATATGGCCAGCAATAACATTAATGAAAATGACTCTGCATGTACAATAGGGGGCAGTGAAATTTTGCTCAAAGCTACACTCTTCAGGCATTGTTCCTTATACATATCTAAGACTCCATGCCAAATTTGAAGCTGATATGTCGAGGTTTAGTCTGCCGCATTTTCTACTGAAATTTTTAAATTTACCTCTGACAGACACCAGTTCACAGAACCGGACAAGACTCCCTACACTGGCTGCCGCTTGTGACCGATACTTGATAAGTGATTATGCTGGAGCTGCCATTGCTACTGCCACCTTAACTGACTATGGCATTATCACAAAGGATGACAAGAGTCAGGTTATTGGACCACATAAGCTACGGGATGCGAGACAAAAATACCGATTTAAGAGGCAAGAAATTGAGATGGCTAGTTTAGATAATTTGACGTCACTCTATTTTGATGGTAAGAAGACCGCCACTCGTGTGATGATAAAGAATGAGAAGACCGAGAAATGGAGTTCGAGGATGATGGTGAAAGATCATTATGTCATCATGGTTGAGCCTGGCAATGAATATCTCACACATGTGACTCCCAAGACTGGACACGGAAAGCAGATTGCCAAAACTATTCACGAGTTTCTGGTGGAGAAAAATCTAACCCAGCAGCCCATTGTGTGTGTTGGTTGTGATGGAACCAATGTAAATGTAGGATCAGAAAATGGAGTCATTCATCATCTTGAAATGTTACTTGGTCACCCGCTCCATTATTTCATATGTCAGCTTCACAGAAATGAGCTGCCTTTCCGCGCAGTTTTTTATCACTATGATGGTAAACCAAGTGGTCCTGAGCATTGGCGTGGTCCCATTGGAAAGCAGATCAAGGAGTCTTTGTCTGAGCTTCCAGTTGTCGCCTTCCAGCCAGTCAGTTTCCCTGATTTCCCTGTGTTTAATGATGAAGCGGAGAAAGATCTGTCCTGGGATCAGAAATACCTGTATAGGATTTGTAAAGGAGTTATCACAGGTGTTGTTGAAGATGACTTGGCTGCTATTGAGCCAGGTCCTCCCTGTGTGTCAAGGTGGAACACCTTATGGAGTAGAATCCTCAGGCTGTATGTAGCAACATCAAGACCCAGCCATGAGTTAAAAAGAATTGTCATTACAATAATAAAGTTCAGTGCTCCAATGTGGTTTTACATCAAGATACACCCTTACGTAACACACGGCTCAAGGAACGTATTCCAGTCCCTGCTATATATGAAACACCTGAATAGTGAGGAGGAGACGATAGTGAAGAAGGCTGTCCAGAGAAATGCATACTTCGCCCACACAGATCAACTTCTTCTTGGTATGTGTGCAGATGAGGACATGACTGTTAGAGAAAAAGCTGTCTCAATAATAAGAAAAATTAGAGAGGAGAATCAGCAAAAGGAAGAATGCACTGGCAGATCTGAAGAGGAGGAGGAAGATTCTGATGCTGCTGTTGACGAGAATTTGTTAAACTATACTGATGAGGAGGGTAAAGATGGAGATGGGAATGAGGATGTGCCTCCTGTAGTCAACATGAGAAAGGTGGTGACTCCGAAACTAAAGTGGCAAGCAAAATACTATCATTCCATGATTAACTGGAGGAATGAACTCAAGACTGAGCCTCCTTACATTGCTTCTCTGTCAAATCTACAGGTTAATGACATTCTTGAGACACCATTAGTGGTGCCCAAGTGGCCAAACAGCACTCAGGCGGTCGAGAGAGGCATAAAAGTGATGACTGAAGCTTGCACTGAAGTGACGGGATACGAATCGAGAGATGGATATATTAGGCAAAGATTATTGTCTAGGAAAATGATGCCAAGGTTCCGCACAAAAAAGAATTTCAATATGAACTTGTAATAATTTTCTATACGGTGTACCTGTAAAATAACATGTGAATTAAATCGATGTCACCCATGTAAAATTCATCATTATCCTGGAAAACATTAAATGACACCTAATTTTTGGTATACACTAAAAGTTGACAAAAAGTCGTTCGCGATGCGGCAGGGTAAGTATGCATGAAATGGCATGAAATTTTGCACAGGTGTTTGTTACAGCCATACAAACGATGCCTGAAAAGTGCAGCCTGCAACTCAAATAAAAGTGTTTTTTCCCTGCCCCCTAATGTACAACCCTATTAAATATGTTTTCATATACAAACATGATACTTAGTGAAAGGGATAGAGAAAGCTCCTGACCCTTACTCCAGATCAAAGCTTCCATAAAACTTAAAACCTGTACTTTTAGGCTAGTGGAAACTAAGTCGAGTATCCTATCACCAAAATAAATTATAGCACTACACAATCATATCACATATCAACTAACTCTTGTATTCTACTGTACTACTAACATCCAATTTCCCCCAAAGGTCACATACAAATAACTCAGGCAGAACTTAAAACTAAATATGATAAACAATAAGACCCATTTGACCTGAAAGTTTGTGTATAATCTCATTAATCTTGTTTTATGTGTCATAGTTCACATTATGTACTTACAAGACCTCCCAAATGAATAATGTACATAGCAGATGCCACTAGAAATACATTACAAAATCCTAACAGCACCCAACTGTTACTAAGATGAGAGAGCAGTAGTGATGACTGTCTTTGTAGGAGTACCGCTACCCAAATATTAATCATTGTAAGGCAATAAACACACCTAAACAATCTTATTGTGTAAACTGTCTTTTCTACGTGAACTATACAATATATTCCTTGTCAGTGCTTAGCTCTTTGAGTTTGGCTTTACAAAATGTCAAATATGTGGTAAACATCAATTCTGTTTACTTACACTATGAGATATGAGCACAATCAAAATGTATAATAACTATTGAAAAGACACTAAAAAGAATATCCTTAGTCTTCATAATCAGATTATATAGTGACATAGGTAACATGATATTGTTGGCTGCAATTAAAATTTTGCTACATCTCAAATGAAAGAGCCATAAAACTATGAAATACTTGCATTTAGAGCTCCATCAACAGAATTGTAACCATTGCTTAGATTCACTGCCACCATTATGTGTCATGATTTATGCAAAGCTGCTTCCTTAATATTTTAAATGGAGTAATACTTAGCTTTTTTTCTATTTCTAGTTCTTCTCTGCTTGAGTTAATTTTCACACTCACCAGGAAATGGAAGTGACAAGTATGAGGCACTATTTTTTTTCTATAATGATTCCATCATGATCACAGTGGTGTCTAAGTGTCAAGCTCAGGTTCAACTGGACCAATAATAATTACTGCATAAACATACTGTACTATATAATAATACTCTATACTGATAATGCTCAGCAATGTGAAGAAAAATGGGTGCATTCCCCTCTCAAGTGCCTGTCGTTTCACTACCTGTTTCAAAAACCAATGAATAAGAAGAGAGCATTTTTTCCCCTTTCAACCTCAGAAAAAAATAACATAAGATTAAGAAGAGGAGTTCCCTGAATGTGCCATCACTCCACAAGAAAACTATGATCACCAACAAGATTAGATAATCCCACCAACATATGTAAACAGCAAACTACAGTATAGAGGCTGTGGGAACACTCAAAATATTATGCATTACACAACCTCGTTTTTGTTAACTTCACATACATTGGTAGTATCCAATTAAGAATAAAAAAAAAAAAACTGAGAGGTTGATAATCAAATTTAGAAACTGCTTTTAAAATAATGAAATAAATTACTATAGATAATCATCCCCTGAATGACTGCAACTCTTAAGCTGAAGATTTAAACCATCATGAGACATTATTGTAGACATAATATCTATGAGACTCGACTTCAAACCACTAACCTCATAAGTTTGTGACCCATGTCATCAGTAAGAGGGAGGAAACTCTGCCAACTAGTGTTTGTAACACTTCCCTCAAGCTGCTGGGACATGTCATGATCAGTCACACCCTGGCAGCCATTAATTATTCTAATTTCAAAGAAAAAAGAATTACCAATTTGTGTGTGAAGTGTTGAGGTCTTCCAACTTTCCAGCATTTTACTATAAAACCTTGTCTTTTAAGATGTCATCTACTTTTGACCAGAAATATATAGTTGATGATTCAGCAAATTTAATCAAGAAGTTCCAGAAGAGGACTCCCTGCCTTAATGTCCCAAAAGTAAAATTGTTGGATCACTTGGCACTTAATTACAAATCACAATATACGGTATATACCGTATATTGTGAAAATTCAAGGGTTTACTGTACAAACAAATTCACGTATGCTATTACAGATATCTAGGATATAACAAAATTTACGAGTCTGACTCACAACCCTTTCCTGTAGGTAAATGACTTCAATCTACTGCAAATCCAAATATCTCAACACCTTTTGGTTCTTCACCTGGAGATTGTTTCAGGGAACAGTTTTACATACCTTTGGTGATGGTTATGTAAACTAATCCATGCAATATTACATAACTGAAGGGTTCAATAACTGTCCATTGGGATGTACTGTATATAATCATGTGAAATGATATTGTAGTTAATTCCTAAAAACATTGTCTAAATGTTGCAGTAAGATTTAGTGGTGGTTTGTGTAACTCATTCATTTAGTCTGTCATCTGGAAGAATATACAGAGACGAGTAGAAAACCAGCTGCATTAATATATCCTCAAACAGTCGGCATGAACGTGATACAGAAAGCACTTCTTCTAAAACTCAAGGGCTTAATCGAATGTTCCAAGATTAACATCTGTTTTCAGTAATGATGCAATGATGTTACAACAAAACCAAAATCAACAGTGTTTATCAACTCTATATGAAGTACTGTACTTTACTTCTAAAATTTAATTAGACTGCACTCAATAGAACTTTAGCCATTGTGCAAAAATATTTTATCTAAATTCAGACAAAAAGTTCAAAATCAATAGGGTTCATCAACTAAGTAAAAGGAACTTGCATTCTGGTAAATAGTCTAGTTGCCTCTGTCAGTCAGGAAAAATAAAGATTAATGGATAGATAATCAACAGGAAAATTGACAAATGAAAACACGCATGCACGCGCACACACACACACACAAAGACAGTTGGGTGGCCAACAGCATGACGACCCCCAAAAAACATTTGTTCTTAAATGGAAAAGGATTATATAAATGTTACTAAACTATTTTCTATCTATAAAAGTAACAATGTTGAAAAGCTCCATTTCAAAACCAGAGTTTAACAAGACCAAATGTGTATAAAGAACTTATGAATGAAGTTTAGTTCAACCAAATTACCTGTAGATACAAACCAAATAGTAATAAACCTAAGAAGAGTGTGAGCAGAAATCAATGAAAAGATCCCAAACTTTTGAGGGAAGTTTGTGCCTCTCCATGAGGGAAAATTTTGTGATAATTTTCAATGGATATGCTGAAAACTAGCTTCACTATGGACACACCAGCAACCTATGAATGCAGGTCAGCAATAAGTAGTGACAAAGTCCATTTTGTATAATAATAGCTCAGTTGTCTCTAAAGAAAGCAAAGAGCTATTATCACCACCATTCGACCTGTCTTTGTCACTGTCTGGTTTAATTTTCATTTACCTCAGTAGCTTAAATGATCTAAAGGAGCATTTGCATCTGCTCACAAAGTTGTCAATGTACAGTATTGTTTATTCAATCCTATTAATGATCCAGATGAACATGTAAATGGACCTGCTCCAATATGAACAAGAGGACACTGTAGAAAAAAATATAACACAGATTCTTGTGGCTTTCATTTTTCTAATATAATGAGTCCCTGCTTTAATTGTATTTCGTACAGTAAAACCTGCACTAGAAATTACCTACATTTTATTTACCTTAAGCATAAGATCATTCAGTGTGTTACTAATTATCTTTTTCATGCCACACAACACTCACAGTATATAGCACTCCCATGTACTGTATTATAGGCCCATGGTTGGCTATATTCACATACTACATTCTATGTACTCACGAGAAGTTTAAAAGAGTATTATTAAAAAAAATTATTTTACTAAAAAATAATCAACATTTACTGATTCCCTTAAGTCTTGAAATGATCCCTTGAGTATTGCTTAACTATTTTACATGACCACAATTTCAGCAAAAAATCAGGCTTTGAGTTTCACAATGATCAGGCACCCACAGTCATCAAACACTAATCTTTGACTGGCACAATATACCCTTTTCATCACATTGTGCTGTGTACCTCTTCTGTTTTTAACCATCTTGTCCTTAGTTGTGAATTTCCCAGCCTGTTAAATGGTCAGTTTTGTGGAGGTTAATACAGTAATTAGTTTCTTACTTGTTTAGAAACTGGTTCTTCAACTTATAATGATGTGTCTAAAGTTCAAATTTAATAAAAACACACAGGAAGAAGAACACCATACTAGTGTATATGTTAGTCTTTTTTTTGCGAAATTGGGTATTTTGTAAAATTCCCGGCATATTTTGTGAAATAACTTACAAACAGACAACCTAAACTAACCTAACCTTATGGTTAGGTTAAGTGAGAGGTGAGGTTAGGTTAGGATGGCTCGTATAGATTGATACACAGTTAAGTGGTCCTGTTCTTTGTTTTTTTTTAACTTTGGTTAGCCTGTTTGTAAGTTATTTTGCAAAAAAAAACGTAAAACAGCCAGTATATATATAAAAAAAAAAATTTACATCATTACTGTAACCTGTTTCTTATTCCTATTAAAGTTAAAATTCTTGAAAACCAAGTGGTATTGAGTATTGCAGTACAGTACATAGTTTAATTTATATAATACTTCTACTCTGACAAAATCACACAATTAACTGTTGAATTAAGTAAGTGAAATTCCCTCTAGCCAAGAAGACAAATCTGCTGTGCCTTCAACATCCAGAACCACCTCAGGAGGAGTGTCAGGCATACACAGTACCTGTGCTGCATCTCGACCAGAGAGGTAAGCTCCATGGACCGTTGAATAGAAGCTTGGGTGGCAGTGTTCACCAGCAAACAATACTGCTGGCTGTGAATAAAAAACAATTATATTTATCGAGTATCTTACTGGAAATTAAAGGAATGCCAAATATTGTATCAATAAACAACAGTCTCTTCTAAACTCTATACTAGTCCTTCATTAATTTGCTCTTTCTACTATCAGGGAAAAAGAAGAAACAAACCACAAAGTACAAATAAATTGAAGGGCAAACACTAGAATCATACAGGTTGTGTATTACTAAGAATTATTTTCTCAAAACATACAAGAATAGCCCGGGTTGGCTACCCCCCCCCCCCCCCCCACACACACACAAAAAAAGACACCAGGTATAATCCTGACAACTACTTACGGAATATTGATTATCATTTATATTCAACTGAATCTCTGCTGTCATGATACAATGATGTTAATAGTATAAACGCCAGCTCAAATTCAAAATAATTAGAGGAATTGCACTAATATGGCCGGATACATGTCAGACATTGTTACAGTCAGTGAACTGTTATTTGTCAGGGTTACGTCCTAAAAAATAGGAATGATTAATGAAACAACAAATTGTGGAGAGTTTTCCCCATAAAAATTAGTGGAATAAGAGGGGTCATGTTCCTATGCGAGAATATTTTCAATTTCTATAAATGTTTGTTTCTAGGTCAGCATCCACACTTGCATGAGAAGGCAGCAATTTATGCATGCTTACATCCATAAACAAACATTCAAAAGGTCAAAATGGACTGAACAATGACAATCTACACTTCATTTTGTGACTGGTGACAAGGAATTTTATCCGAATATCAAAATATCCAGGACAGTACAGTACATGTATTTGTTTCAGAAGTGCAGTAGGTATTCCCCTATTTACAATGGGGTTATGTTCTTGAAAAACCCATCACAAGTTTGAAATACATTATCGTAAATCATGATCATTATAATATGGGGTTCAATGGGATAAGTTCCCAGCCAGTCAGACATCCACATGTACAGTATTACAAAAAATAAAATCAATTCCTCTACTAATAATATACTACAAAAAAACAATATTAAACAACACTCACCACATCATTAAGAACAAGTCTGGTCATCATCATATGTCCCCTTTGAGGCTAATGGGACTCTTGAAGGTGGAGTGGAGGCATCACTCTGACTCCCACACAGCCTCTGGGGAGTCAGTCCCATGCCACTTCCCAATGTCAAGCTTCTCCTCCAGAGACACAGTTTTCCTGGGTGTCTTGGCCTTCCCAGACATTTTCAAAGTTACACTGCTCACTTCACAGTCATAAAAACAGAGCAAAAAGACTTGCCGCAAAAACAGTGCGAACAATGATAACGTTATTGTAGCCGACACTGCTCACATCATGTTCACAACAACAGAGGCAAAGCACTTTACAGTCACAAAAAAACATAGCAAAAATCGCTTCACAGTCACCAAAACAGAGTAATGTCTTCTCACTGTAAGATGCGATCACCATAGAACAAAGCATCAGTTGACCATGTGGCAACACATGGGTAGACCGCAGCTGACAAGTGCACAGGGATAAGCAGTCCATATTCAGCGTTGGCCAGACAATGACTATCACTCATGCAAATTTTTTTATTGTATGCCTGTATAGGGAGGTGATCTTAATATATCACCATCGTTCAAGCAAAATAATATCGTAAATAAATTATAAATCGGGGTGTACCTGTATTATACCAAAAGTCAATATAAGAAGTATTTTTCTCAATTGTGAGGTTAATTTTCTTTTTTCACTGCACAATTTTAAGTAATGTATAATGAATAAGAAAATAAGACTTAACAGGTATCAACAATATATTACTAACAGGCTATTTTTTACAAAAAGACTATCCAAAAACTCTCCTTATATACAGGCATACTGTATAAATAATGCTAAAATTGCAATTGGTCTCAGTCTTGACTTCTAAGGGCCTCGGTATCTGTTTTAGACCCAGTGGTATCAACTCAAGTGGCAATGAATGTAAAGCCATATTAAAACAGTGTATCATGAGTTATCCACAAAGCCTGAAGACCATAAAACATTCAAAGGTCTTGTTACCTTCAAGGTTAATGTCTAAATAGCTTACCAGAATCATCAAAAAATCAAACAATACTTTTGCAATATATTAAGGTAAATTTTCTAAGACTTACCCAGAGTAACAAAATAAATTAAAACAATGCCACAGTGCCAAATATCTTCAGTGTTTCTTAGAGCATAAAACTGAGAAATAAAGTGATGCAGTCCTTCTTACCTTGCTGCAGGTGGGCTGCATGTATAGTGGGTGGGAGATGTTGGTTATGTCCACCTGTGACGCTCCAATTCCTAGAGCCGAGTACGACCCTCGAGTGAAAGGTTGTGACCACCAGGTTGTGCTACAATAACAAAGTCTCTGAATAAATTTCTAAGGAGATGACTGTTTAGCCATCAAGAGAATAAAGTAAGGAATAAGAAATTTTTCTGAAGCTTCTGTTACTGTGAACTGCAGCTCAATATCACAAAAATGTAACTCTAAAGTACAGTACGTGTACAGGGCACAAACAAAGAAAAGACATGAACAAATTAATAGGGGTGTACTGTACTGGATTTCAGATCTTATTATGCAGCCACATAATGGAAAAATATTCAGCCAGATACAAGATAATTAGATGCACAACTCCCCTATAATGTACCTTGCTGAATGCTCAGTACTCCTTGAAACAGCATTTAATTTTTGAGGAATTTCTCTTAATCATATAGGGCATACTACAAGTACTGTAGACAGATTTTATGATAATCAAATACTGAGACAGTAGGTAAAGGTTGGGATGGTCAGAAAACATGAGGAAGATCAGTTGGTTGATGTTGGGTTGATCAGAAGATGTGGGCAAGTTCATGTGTTATAAAGATTAACCAGCAGATGTGTGGGTGATCAGTAGATGTTAGAACAATCAATCAGAAAATGCATGGATTATCAGATATTGGAGTGAAATAGAGGTGTTTCACACACACACACACACACACACACACACACACAAACACACACACACACACACACACACACACACACACACACACACACACACTCTTCAGAGCTGATAGGATACATTAGCCAGATCTGTGAAACATAAAGCAGTCATACAAATTCAATGTACTGTTCTGTACAGTAGTGAAGAGAAGATTGAAGATACCCCAGAAATAAGAGAATTTCTTCTTCATGTACTAATTCATTGTATATGAGTCATCTGGACAGATGGGAGTATGATAGCAAAGGAAACACAAGATGACACTGGGAATTTTACTCTTGATACATGTTTCAACCTTAGTCTCCCTCAGAGTAAAATTCCCAATGTCGTCTTGTACTTTTTTCTACCATGCTCCACACTAATTCATTCTTCTACAGGCAAAAAAAAATGAAATAAATAAATATATATATCACACGCACCTACAGTGATTTACTTGCATATATATATACAGGTTGACAATCCCTTATCCGAAATCCTTGGGGCCAGAGGCATTTCGGATTTCGGAATTTTTCGGTTTTCAGAATGTTTAATTATTATTATTATTATTATTATTGTCTTTGGTTTTGTTTTTTGGCCTACCCGGGCACAAGTCACTGACCCACATTGGGGCCTGGGTAGCGAAAATATAATAAAAATTATAATAATAATAACAATTCATAGGTCTAGGTCGTGTTTCTTACTTTTGATCTTTTTTTCATTCTTTTATTTCTTTATTATTATTATTATTTTCTTATTACAGTATTATTGTTATTATTATTATTAATTTTATTATTATATTTTATTAATATTATTATTATTATTTTATTTTGGTGTATTTTTTATTACAATTTTTATTTACTATGAATAATTATTATAATTATTATTACCATTACATTTTCGCCCCCAGGCCCCGATGTGGGTCAGTGATCTATGCCCGGGTGGGCTAATCCCTGTTTATAAAAAAAAAAAAAAAAAAAAAAAAAAAAGTTTGCCCACAAAAAAAAAACACTTTCGGTTTTTGGAATTTCGGATAAAGGGTTGTCAACCTGTATATATATATATATATATATATTTTTTTTTTTTTTTTATTTATGCAGAAGATTGCATACTGTGCAATATATATACACACAGTATATTCAGCACAGTATGCAATCTTCTACATAAATAAAAATTGGCATACAAGAGACAACTCCTTGGTATTTTTGGAGACATCATAAATCCTCTCCATTATAACCAAAATTAACTTACTTGATACATCTCTTTGGTTTGGGTATGAAAGGATCATTCAAAAACTGACGAAGGATTTCAGTACATTTCTCAGAGACGACATCAAATGCGAGAGTTTCCATATATTTGGCTTCCTCTCCAGAGATCCATGCTAAGAGAAGTGTTTCAGACACTTTGGTAAAAGAGTAAATCTTCTTAAACCATCGCTCACTCACTGGTTCCTTAAGGTCTATTGGATCCCACAAACACAGCACTTCTGATAAACCAGGGTTCAAAAATGGCCGTTCATATTCTAAATATATTTTGTCCACTACACCAAAGCATAATCTGTTAATAGAATCAACCTTGTAGTCTGGAAGCGGTGGGTCAAATAGTGTCTTTCCACTTTCCTTCAACACTCCTAATGGAATAGTACAAATTACATGCTCAGCATAAAACTTTTTGCCATTTTTACAAATCACTTCCACCTTAGGTCGAACCTTCTTTGATGGGGATGTAACTACAGAGGCATGTCCACTCCTACAGCCAGGAAGGTGAATGTCAGAATTTAGTAAGGTTTTGTTTGTGATATCTTCTCCCAGCCCTGAATCTGTGGTGTTAAATCCCTCCAATCCAGCTCTCCATCTGATTGATGTAACCGGGTGTCCTTTCAAGAATTTTTCATCTGGGATGTCTTTAGTAAGAGGGCCAAGAATACTGCTGTAACCCCCTGGCAATATTATGTTACCTCCTGGGAGCTCTGTGTAACTACCAATTTCCATGAGATCAATTTCTTCCATCGAATCACATCCACTTATACAAGTTTCACGGTTCAGGAGGTAGTTAAATATGAGGTTTCTGATGTGTCTCTCGTGTCCAGAGAACTGCTCAAGATATATGGACATCTCTAATTTGAGGTGAGCTCCTACACTTTTAACACCATCTGGAGGAAGATACTTGCATAGAAAATATTCCTCACACCGTTTGAAGAACCAGAAGTATGCATCATATATCTCCTGAAAAGAGGAAACATAGAAGTAAAGCAATAATCCTTAAACTATACTCAGCAAGAATTATCTTCCAGACTATTCTGATGGTGAAAGTAACAAGGTTAAACAATTTAAATCCGCCATTTCCTTTGTTCATATTATACTTAGGCAGAAACATATACAGGGAACTAATATAATAGAAGGTCTACTTATGTCTGTAAAAATTCTATTCAAACATATTTACATAAAACTGTACATACTTTACATTGCCTGCCCAGTCTACAGCTGATAACAGATACATTTTCTGAAGGTTATAGCTTAGAGTTGGTTAATGGCCCTTAATCTTGGAACCCTGACCTGTGACCAACCTCACCGAAACAGAAGCTTCCAGGAAAAACAAAAAGTAGGAAAAATCTCCAAATACTGTACTGCATTAATTACAGTACTCACACTGGAAGGGTTGAAATAGTGTGATCCAATACTTCATTTCACTTTGAACAAAACATTTTGAATTTATTGTTTGTACAAAACAAAAATACTGAACAAAAAATATCAACATGTCAGAAATGCTGGGCATGAATAGGCTCTAGAATGTACAGACACCTGCAGTCCATACATTGAGTTGCCAGTTACTCTTTATCTTCTGTTTTCTATAAGGCGTTTAAATTGTGTCAGTGAGCATACTTGGTTTCACATAATACGAATAGCTAAAGCAATGAGCATGATTTCTTATCATGTGGTTACTGTATAATAAAGAGGTTTTCTAAGTTCGTTTCATAACACAACTTATAAAACTTACAAAATATAGTATTTTATAGTGTTCTTCCTCTTGGATGATGTCTTATGTTTCATCCAATACTGTAACTTTAGATCAAATATAAGTCAAAAGACTGAGGGGTAAAAGAAACCTCACTTCATCTCATGATACACAGAATTCTATACGACAACTCGCTTCTTATAGCAGAAAACATTTGTTATTTGGGTAATACAATGTAGTACTGTACAGTATATTCAGTATATAATAACAAAATAATGTCTTTTTCGTCAAGGTCTTCTGTATATTATGGTTAATTTCTCTATTTTAACTATACTATATGACATACAGGATACAGTAATATATTTGTTACACAATGTTTCACACAATCAGAAATACAGTACTGCACCATTACCAAATGTCAGTCACAATGACCATTTTGAAGGCCATCAGACCAGGGGTGAAAAACCTTTTTTTACTGACTGTACCTGAACAAGTGCCAATGTTGATCAAGTCTGACCTTAAAGGAGCTCACACTCAGTGCTGTCTTAATATTTTTTGGCTGGTAATTCCAAGAGTTTACAACTCCTACTGTTACAACATTCTTTAGCAAGTTATTACAACAGTTCACAACTCTTGCGGTCACAACATCCTCTAGCAAGTTATTACTGTACAACACTTCAGAACTCTTACTCAAAAGAAGCTAGCTCTTACAATTTTCTGTATTCGTGGCTTGTTTAACTTGAGGCTGTTATGTTTAGTGCAAGACCATCATATGTTTTTAATGTTTCTCCCACCCTCAATACCACAGAAAATGACAGCCGAATGTGTCATCTGCTACCACTGACCAGTAGTATCAATGCAGATCACACTGACAAAGTTCTACTGCTCCATCACTCACCTTGAGTCTAAACAACTGCTAGTCCAGGAAGCAATTGTTCACTCATGGTGAGTTATACTGTAATATGTTAAAAAAAAAAAATT
This sequence comes from Homarus gammarus, assembly GCA_958450375.1. Classification (NCBI taxonomy): domain Eukaryota; kingdom Metazoa; phylum Arthropoda; class Malacostraca; order Decapoda; family Nephropidae; genus Homarus; species Homarus gammarus. The sequence goes on from CAUDMG010002220.1 coordinate 44,646, forward strand.
TAAATGATGGAATTAGTGGTGAAGTGAGGAAAAGGTGTCTTTACGGAATTTTTTGGTGAATACAATATTTTGAGGCTGCAATCCCATACTCTATATTTCCTACTGAAACACATAATGACATAATGCGACAATTCTCGGTCTTACTCTTGCATTACTGTACATCAAGGGTCTACTGTAGTTTAACCTTCATAGGTATCTGGCACACTATAATAGTCTAAACAATTCCCTATCAATTCTAAATGTGAGTTTGCTGGGGTCGTTTATGTCCCAGTTGCTTTTTGCAAGTCATGAAACTTTGTGAGTAGAGGAGTTCATAATTAATTATTGTCTGATTGAAAAAATGGCCCAATACATTCAGCTGAATTTGTGTGAGTGTGTGTAAACAAAATACAACATAGCCTACTGGCTGGCCTAAAGCAACAGATGGCTACCAACAAGGAAGAAAACTTAACCACACCCTAGGAATCTCTGGTTTTCTAAGATCCAGTTTCAAGAGTCTGTACCAGTGCAACATTTACACTGTATAGTCTCTCCTCGACTTACGACAACCCGGAAATCCGACGGCCATGGTCGTATAAAATATTTTTCACATTACCGGTACGTATTTTCGAGTCCCGACGTTAGTGATCGCGTTGTGTACTGACAAAATTTTTGTTTGTGAATTCCCTTTAAAATGGCTAGCAAGCGTAAAAGTGAGAGTACTCATGGTGCTGAGAAGAAAAAAGACACCCATTTTAGAATTTCTATGTATTATTTTCGCCTTTTCGACTTACGCCCAATTCTACTTACGACCTGGTAGTCGGAACGGAACCCCATCGTAAGTCGAGAAGAGATTATACTTGACACACACATTCACCTTGTCAACCCCTACAACTGATGCATTATTTAGTTGCAGTAATATCTTTCAAAGATTTGGCACTGAAGTACAGTCTAAGTGTTACAATGACACTTTAATCTCATTAGTACAAGACCTTGACTTTAACCTTCAACAAATGTAAACCCAAAAATATGAGTTTCCATGGATGACCTTTAGAAATCTAATCAGAATGCTTGAAGGCAACAACAGAAAGAGTCTGACAGTTATTGTTTGGGCTGAAAAACAAAAAGAATAATAAACTGAGAAGTAAAGGCAGATGTGGAAGTTCTGTTATGACATGGGTATGGTCTGGATTGTGAAAAACACTCATACAGGGTGCATGAAAAAATCTGCCCCATTTTATTATGTTCCAATAAAGTAGACTTAGGGTAATTAACCAGCACCTCAATACATTTAAAAGATTTCTGAGAAAATACAAATGCCCTGTATCACAAATCATAAAAGCATTACAATAAGATTTTACCTGCAATATATGGAATGGCACCCTTTTACCATCTGGAAGTGTGGCAACAACATTGTGTGGCTTGTTTTCTTGGATGATGTTGACAAGTCCATGTGAGGAGGCCAGCTCATAGATAGGATTGCCCAATATACCATGTATCCAATTGGCACCTAGTTCCATTCTCCGTCCATCTATAGCATATAGCAAAAAATAATTAACTCCAGGACAGTCCAGTATATAGCCACTTCTGACATGGCAGGCAGATTTTAGAATAAAATTTTAGTTTCAGTCATCCCTGTAGTAATATCTCCATTAGCCGGAATCCCTCTTAATCGGAACTCTCCAATAACTGGGATTGACATTTTTTGGGGGAAAATCGTCCCCAAAGCTGGAAATTTCTGGAAAATTCTGAGAAAAATTTCCCAGTACCCAGAAAAATTCCAGGGATGGGGGATTTCTTTCCAGGTTTGAGAGGTGATGTACTGTAATGCACAATTTCTGGAACTTCCAAGAAAAATTTTCCGTCACCCAGAAAATTCCGTAAAATTCTGGGGATGGGGAAATTTTTCCAGCTTTGAAAGGGTCGTCTTGTCACCTGGAAATCTCTCATTCCCAAAAGTGCTCTGCACTAATTGTTCCAGCTAATGGAGATATCACTATTTACATATGCAACCTAACCTAATGTAACCTAACTCACCCTGACCAACCTAACCTAGCCACAAAACCCAGGAACTATATCTAACCAAATTGGGAGGGCTTCACCCACCAGACCCAACCTTTCTAATGGGGATTAAGTTCCTAAGATTCCCAGGATGATCAAAACTAAAATAATATCACCCAAACTATATGATTTCCAACATATATGAAGGTCCAAATCATTCAAAAAACATAAGAAAACATTGGAATAACAAACTTTGGATATCTTATCTTACCTAACCTAACCTAATTCCTAAGTTTCCCCTGGATGACCGAAACTGAAATAATACCGATTTTAGAGTCCTCTCTGCAAACATGACATAAAAAAGTGTAAAAGTGATATTATACAAAACTTATTGCTCATGCACTTTTTGTCAATTTCATGAGGTAACACAGTGGCATGTTAAGGCATGTAACTCATTAAGACTAATACCAAACAAAAAAAATAGGAAATATGCAATTACGCCAACATTTTTATGGATATTAAGGAAAGAAACTAAGATTTCTTGTTTCTTGTGAAGCGGGATAAAGTACAAAAAATTAATAAAAATACAGTAAAGGTGTAGAAGAGGGTGACCACCAGAAGGAATTGTGTTTAATATCATGGTAAATTTGCATAAGCGCACCACACTCTGTTAGAAAGTAAAAAATATATTTTTATAGTGTATTTGTGTGTTTTGACCGAATATGACTTTCATTTCCGTCGGAAATTGGCAGTTTTTCTTTAATCGACTTTTTTTCGTGGGACGTTTTTCGAAAAAAAATAATGGCTAAGCGAATAAAAAATACACCAAAAAACACTAGAAAAACAAAACAAAACAAAACAAACCAAACCTAACCTAACTGACTCACCATATGATGGAATCACCTATTTCTTACCTTATTGGCCTGGTTCTTGTTCGTCGTTGGATTCTGAGATTCTTACAGGTTGCTGACGTTGATTAGAGACCCAAAATAAAAATCGAATTTGATTGGGCCAAAAATACCGCGACTTAAATAAAAAATCATTTTAATGGGTTGCAAAAAAAAAAAAAAAACGCTTTTGATTGGCCACGTGACGTGTACAGGAACACATGAGCGTGATGATTTATGAAAGAGACACGCAGTGTGGGAGGTGAGGTAGGCGATAATGGCGTTAGATTAATGGAAGAAAATAGAGAAAATTTTGGATATGCTATCTACGTTATTATACATTTGCGACGTTAATATATTAGACGAAGATTATCTTAGAATTAGACGTCTTACTCGAATATGGTAATAGATTAGTGGTAGGAATGTGTGGTGTGAAAACGCAATACAGTAATACTAATATCATGATATTAAACACATAAATGGAATTGACAATGCATAGAACCTAATAGAACCTGACCTAACATACCCATAGGTTGGCTATGTTAGGTAAGATTTTATTAGGTTCTATGCATTATTTTGTATTTATTTTTTATATAATGCTAATAACATTATATCAAACACAGAAATGGAAACGACAATGCATAGAACATAATAATCTTTTTATTTACTTTATCATGCTTCACAATTCTCCTCCCGACGCCATTTTTGGGGGTTTACCTTACTGAATCCCTTTTCAGGAGACGTTTCCTGAATGACGGTGAATGCTTCCATGTATTCGTCCTCGCCATTACTGTTGTATATCAACCTCAATATTAAGGTAAGTTGTTTAACACATAAATTAACACGATAATGCATAGAATCTAATAGAACCTGACCTAACAAACCCATAGATTGGATATGTTAGGTCAGGTTCTATTAGGTTATATGCATTGTCGTTTCCATTTTTGTGTTTATTATCATGATATTAGTGTGTAGGAATTTGTCAACCAATTCAGACAATTCCTTCTGGTAGTCACCCTATTCTACACCTTTACCAAAAATACTTAAAATCATAATTGAAAGTTGTCGTTTCTTTTAACATACTTAAAATCATCAAAACAATAAGTACAGCAAAAATAAAGAAAATTAACAAACAACTTATGGTGTTAGCCGTTATCTATACCTTTACCCATTTAACAATGCTTAAGTGTCACTTAACATAATACACACCAAACAATACTTGATTTCTGTGATTTTTTTACCTATGGTAATGGCGATAATCCTTCCTCCAACTCTGTTTCTTCCTTCAATGATCACAAAATCGTTTATGTTGTTTTTTAACAAGTGGTTGGCCGCCGATAATCCTGCCATGCCTGCACCGATAATGACAGTTTTGCAGGTGCGTACATTATCAGGATTATTGCCATCCCCGCCAGTGTCGTCTGCCTTCACCTCCGACATGTTTACATTTCTTAACTGAGACAGTGTTGCCAGCGCCCAGATTCTCGCTGGGACAGTAGTGCAGCCTCCCTACTGCTAACTGTAGCGGATCATCAGTTTCATCACTCCTCCGGAAATCCTTGATAGGCGTATTCATAAATATGTATTGTACAATTTACATTCTGCAGTATTAATTACTCGGATCACCTGAAGAATCGTCACCCCAGATTTTGACAGAGTGATAATTCTTCGGGTGGGACTGTGGAGTATGGGATGTTTGTGTTCACACTCAGGATGGGATGGAGAAAGGAAACTCACAATGTGCTCTCTGTATACATGTTGTATTGGATGTACAATGCAGCTTGGTGCTGGGAAGGCAGCATGGTTACAAGCGTGATGTAGAGAGAGCTGGTTGGTGAGGATGCTCAGAGGAGGACAGCTCGTGGGTCGCCATGCTCGCCAGCGGGAGAGAGGACCGCCAGGCAGCGGCGGGGGAGGTGGTGTAGCTTGCTGCGGCTGTAGCTAGAAGAAGAGGGAGGGCACCACGAGGTCAGGTCTTAAATAGCGGAGGTAGGCGTGGCTTAGTAGTTGACCTCCGTGATGTATGGCGGCGCTGGTTGACCCAGACCACGAGGCATACACTGGGGAATTCGCGGGGTCGGCTACTCAGCGACAAACAGCGTTTGTAGGGGAGAAATCCACTACAGGACAACCGGGGGTGACGAGTCTTCAGATGGTAAAGCCCTCCACGGTGGTTCATCTTCAGGCATAACCTAACCTAACCTATCCATTATAATACGAGTCGTGTATTTTGAAATATTGAGTAAAGTAAAGTATTTTATATTCAGCCGTGATGATTCTTCAGCTGGAGCAGGCTGAAGTGATGATTTTTCACATCGAGCGGGCTGGGGTGATGATTCTTCAAGTGGGACAACCTGGGGTTATGATTCTTCAAGTGGACACTCTGGGATCACGATTCTTCAGGTGATCCAATTACTCAATTGTTTTCACATTACAGCCGTAATTACGAGCATTTCAGCCTCTTTAACTTTGAACTTAGAAAACTGAACAGCATGAGAAGACAGAGTGTAGAACTGCACACAGAGTTCAATCTCTTATAATTTTTAAATTTGTTGGAATAGTGTATTACTACCCTTGTTACGCGCTATACCAAGTAGACCTGCGGTAGTAATCCTCCAGCCTTGGATAGTCCAAGCGAAATGTAATCATTACATTTCGCTTGGACTATCCAAGGCTGGCGGATTACTACCGCAGTTCTACTTGGTATAGTGTTATTTTGCATGTTGAATTCTATCAAATAAACTTTCACTAACACTCCTGTAGATATACATTACTGATTGGAGACCAAGCGTAAGCTTAAGCAAAGGACCCTCCTGGAAATAAGTACCTGACAGCTTTGGCAGCTATCTTTGGTCATTTCTTATTGTTTACCATATTGTCATTTACCTGCACTTTCTCGGCACACAGGAAACTGTCTACTCCACGGACTACGTGCATGTGATCTATGTTACGCACAGTTGGCAAATACAAGGCATGCACTGGATCCAAAAGTATAATTCTGTACTTGGTCAAATAAGTCCAGTCTGGTTGGGGATAACAGTGTGAGATTGTAGTGGCACACCAGCTCCTCTTCCTGCCCCAAGCACCATGTCCTACCGACCCCAACACACCCGTCCTGCCTCAGACACCGCCCCCTGCCACTGTCCTGGACCCTCCTCCTGACGCGGACCCTCCGCTCCTGCCTGTCAGTCCCTGCTCCCGACGCGGCCCATGCGCCTGAGTGCGGCCCCACACACCCTTTTTTTTCCCTCAGGTACTCCCTGCTACTGTCCTGCACCCTGCTGCTGTCATAGACTCTCTTTCTGACGCAGTCCCTGCTCCTGACCTAGGCCCACACACCCCAGCAGGCGCATCTGACGACTCTGTACCTGCCGTGAGGGAAGCACAACATTCATCGCCTCCACATACCCTCCTTCTCCCACAGATCTCGTGTATCTAGACAGAGTTGCCCCCTACCCCCCCCCCCCCCCCTAGCGGCCGGCTCATCCACGCCCTCGCCGTTAAGTCTCACATGTGGCATGCACAGCCCGTTCTTCCTCACATGTGCAATGCAACCCTGCAGACAACAAGTCTCCTACATCGCCTGGAGGGAAGGGTGAGTATTGTAGTGGATTCCTCCCCTACAAACGCTTGTCGCTGAGAAGCCGACCCCGCGAATTCCCTAGTGTATGCCTCGTGGTCTAGGTCAACCAGCTCCGCCACGCCTACCTCCGCTATATAAGAGCTGACCTCGTGGTGACCTAGCTCTCTTTTCTACCTACACCAACCAGCAAGCAACACCTCCCCCTCCTGCCTGGCGGCCCTCGCTCCCGCCGGCGAGCATGGCGACCCACAAGCTGGTCCTCCTCTGAGCATCCTCACCAACCAGCTCTCTCTACATCACGCTTGTAACCACGCTACCACTTCCCAGCACCAAGCTGCACTGTACATCCAATACAATATGTATACAGAGAGCACATTGTGAGTTTCCTTTCTCCATCCCATCCTGAGTGTGAACCAAACAACCCGTACCCCACAAGATCTTTCAGCTCCACACACTTGAGCCACTAGATATTAATTTTTATACTGAGCTTAAATCTTTAAAATCTACAAGAAATATAATTTCTTTAATTTTCCTGTACAGTATAGTATTCGGCTATAATTTGCACTGCAATGAGCGAGAAGTGCTACAAATGACACTCCTACATTACTAGAGTTAGCAGCACTAGCTGTCTTTGGTAATATTGTCTGGTTTGGTCGCTTACGATTCCATTCAATATTTTACAGCTGATGTCAAAACATACATAGAAACTGGTAACTTTCACAAGAGTTTACCGTTGTGTTTATTCAAATTCTTCAAAGTTGGTCATTTAAAAGTAAATGAAAATGCACACGGCTAATTTATGCCAGATAACAAGACAGGATATACCGGTATTATTGACCCATGAACTAGCAGTTGATTAATGCTTCCAATTTCTTGAACTGTACATAAGGGATAAACTAAGTCAAAACTGATCGAGCACTAACTCTAATGATTTGCATAGACTATTGGGTGCAATTGACTTATTCTTCCATAGGAGACTGACCGGGATGATTGTGGCAGATTCCCTGTCTGCGCGTCAGGCTCTCTCCTTCCCTGAGCTTACAGTAGTTCAACGTATCAGTTAATCACACTCCTCTTGGATTTAGCTCGTGAAAACTCGTTATAAATTTCCTGATGAATCCATCTAATATTCATTTAGTTTAAAATAGTACTGTTGACTCTCGTTAAGATTGACTCACAGCTGACCAGTCCACGTAGGTGTTCTAATTTTCATGCTTATGATGCAGGATTGTTTGTAAATTCATCACACTCTTAACAGATGATCTTAAGCACAATCTACCTATGAATACACCTGCAACAAATAATGTGTTAAAAAAGGATACAAAAAGTACACTAAAATAAAACAATTACTAATGTTATATCATAATAAAAAGGTAGAGAAGTCCTCGCAACTTAAAAGTTCTATTTTCTTTTATCATAACAACATGTACGGTAAATAAAGTTTCATGAATGAGTTTAAATGCGGAACTTATATGACTTTGAATGAGTTTAAAGGTGTTACCGTAGTATTAAAGAGATCAACCGAGTATTATTTTAATTAAATGGCTAGTAATAATGATAATAATATAGGTCACATGCTAAGGAAACGTCGTTGAAGAAGTCTTGTTTGAACTATTGATTGCAAAGATAAAATTCTTTTGTCAGTTGTTGGGAACAACAACAATAATAATAATAATATTATTATTACAGGGTATTAACTCTGCATAGAATAATTATCATGTACTTAATTCAGGACACTTACTGAACATTAAAGAAATTGACCTTAGCTATAGTAAAAGTTCACATAATAGTACTTTAGTAAATTTTGGCACAATGAATTTTACGTTACTGCATATATTACTAGTCAAAAAATTATAATAACAGTACAGTATATGGATTGCAGGATTACAAGTATTAGGAATCTTGGCATATTGGTTTGGTACAGTATGTTAGGTTAGGATAAGCTAATATTACGACCAGGCATGACTTGAATAGAAAATTGTTCTTTAATTTGTAAAAAAAAAAAAAAAAATATCCAATCAAAATAATGCAAATACCTGCAGAACTGTAAATTGACGATTTGCTGTACGCTACTCTTCATAATGTAGGGCTTGTCCGAATGGGAGTGGTGTGGGTGGTCGAGGGACTACAGGGGAGAAGCAGGTGACTTAAGTCTTCTCTTGAATCAGGGACAAAGTCATTGATATATTTTTACTGATTTTGGTCTTCCATCCAAATGGTTAGTAGCTGTTCCAAATTTTCCATTATAGAGTTTACCCTTTGTACTACGTAATGCAGTTACTGTGCACAAAACTTTAATTTTTCACTGTAATACTCTATGGTTCTGACACTGATAAATGTCATACTCAAAATATGACCTACCTAATGCCCATTGCATGTTCACCCTGCTTCATATGCCTAATAACATCCATATTCATGCCTAATATGTTCGCTTGATGGGAATTCTTGGCCAGGGCACTTGCAATATACTTTCCACTCATGATTAAGGGTTTCATAAAAGGTGCAAAAACACTTTTCAGTAAACACAGAGAGTACTCGACTTTGATCACAAGGTGAAACATGTAAGAATGGGATAAACAAAGTGATGGTGAGCATCATATCCATACTGATTGGTGAACAGGTGATGCAACATTGTTCCCTAATTTGTAAGCTACTTTGTATCAAAATGATGCAAATACTCACGTAAATTGCCAAACTTGCTATACTGTATTCTTGAGTTAGTTTCGGTGGCTTTTGTTTTACTCAAGATGACAGATTTGTGGCAGTTCCTTCCTTTCTTGTGGGGCTTTTGTTTATTTTTTTTTTTTCCATGATAAAGGACTCCAAACATTGTGGAAACTTCTCTGTCCTACTATGTGCATGGAGGATGTGAAACCCCATTGTGTACAGCCACGTGCTCTCAGGAAGCATGCGGAGGAGCCCTCAGGTCCTGCTCATTTCTCATTTGCTTGGATCATGGAGGAGCTTGTTGGTATAGCAGGGTCTATGAGTAAAATGTCTTAAGGAGGATAAGCAGAGAATAGTTCCTGCAAATTATACAATTCATTGACTGCCAAACATGACAGTCAAGGTTCCCTTGAATCTTTGCTAGTACCCTCTAAGAATTCCCCATTTTTACCGTTCTGGTGTGGAAGACAAGACTATCCCTTCCACATCTCCATTTCCTCCTGGTCAGTTGTTTCATTTTTTGGCTTAGCTATCAATGTGCAAGTCATGATACATTTATCATCCAGGAAAAACCTGGTTGATTGTACCAGTGCCAATCAATAACACTTCATTATAACCATCAAATTAGCAAAACTAGCTTGGCACCCTGGTGGAGGAATCCAAACTGGCAACATTCTGGGAAAAACAACCAAACTGGTTGATATGATTTGCCCTTATAATGTCTAATACATACAACCAAGTTGTTCACTAGTCAGCAAAACAGACATTAAAAAAAAAGAGTTGGCATAGACTACAGTAATGTAGAAAATTACCTTGTCAGTATTTTCAGTATAGGTTCAAAACATTAATTAATTGAGCAAGGCTGTAGCAAGAAGTTCCATTTTAAATGACTTATTTAAAAAGGAAAGCAAAGTAGCACTGGAAACAATCAAAGGATCTTTGTTAAACATACTGAACTACCACTCATTTTCTTATTAAAATGAGAAGAAGAAATTTCCTTTATTTGCATAAATTAAAAAAAAATACACAAAGCTTTAGTATAACAGTGTACATTAAATTTGTTGTGTACAGATAATAATAGGATCAAAGTAATAACACTAAATTATAAACCAATTAACAGACGAGTCCTACATTGAGCATTAATTATAGTTAGACCCTTCGATCAACTTTATCGTTTACTTAGAACTCATTGAACACAAAAATGTACTTTCTTTATGGTGATAACATTGTGACATTCAGTTGCATAACTCCTTATCACATATAAGAGCATTCTTTATACTTCACATCATAATGGACTCTCAATTTCACACCCTGCAAACTGCTCTGGTCAATCACTCTGGCAAACTGAGCATGCATGAGTGAATTTCTCACAACCTCTAGATTCTTACCTATTTCCAACATTTTTTTTTTTAAATACCAAAGTCATTATAAATTCATGAGTCAAGTTAAAGCATATTGAAGACAACTGTACAGTATACAAAAAAGACACAAATAATGGTAGTCTTCACATGTAGTACAGTACAGTAATCTAATAAGTATAAGTGGAATACAGTGGCATCTCGATAATTCATGGGTTAAGTACCAGAAAATACAGTATATATATATATATATATATATATATGCAAGTAAATCACTGTAGGTGCGCGTGATCTAGGTATATGCTGATAACCACCAGGAAAGAAGAAAACACGAAGTTCCCAAGCACTTTCGTGTAATTCACATCTTCAGGGGTGAGTACTCACCCCTGAAGATGTGAATTACACGAAAGCGCTTGGGAACTTCGTGTTTTCTTCTTTCCTGGTGGTTATCAGCATATATATATATATATATATATATATATATATATATATTTTTATACAGTATATATATATATATATATATACGCTGTATATATATATAAACAAACACACACACAGTATTACTAGTACTGTATTGCTATAAATGGAAATTGGTTCAGTCGTGAATAATATGAAGAATGATAAAATTTTTAATTTCATTCATGATGTCACTACCACTACAACATGTACAGGCACTGTACATTTAAATAAGTTAGGATAGTAATGTTGCTATTCATTTACAGTTTGCATCTCTCTCTCTCTCTCTCAAGGATGGTTTACCGAAGACATAATATGCTAATTAATAATATCACACATGGCCATTCACCGGTAAGAATGATTATACAGGCATTTCAATACTAAAGGAAAATTTGTCATATTTCACTCCAAGCATATTAGCAGAGACAAAAATATTCTAGTTTACAATCCAATACTGTATTGTGGGGTGAAATGTTCTTCACAAAACATACCTGTACTATTATAAAAAAATATCCTTCAGTATTAATTTGTTAGACCTGAATCATAACTTAGCAACTTTTAATCTATACATTCATCCCTGGTTAACCCACACATGTAGTAAAGCATTTTTATTATATTTAACAGCAATTATCTGGTAAGAAATTGTAACCCTTTTATGTTTAGCCACCAGCATACATTCTTTTACCTCATATGGAGTTACAATCTGGTGGTGTTTCAAACAATGTAGCTTTAAAATTTTCAGTGAGTACACCAAAGGTAAATATGGTATAATTTTCATATGTTACTGTGTTATCACCTTAATTTCTATAGCAGTTCAGGTATCTATAGTCAAGTGAATATTTTCCAATTATACAAATAACACTAAAAACTTTTCCAAATTATTAATATTTTCTCTTTCTCCCTTGCACCTGAGGAATTTCCCATTATTTGAGTTATCTGTTGTCCTGAGTTCATTATATTTACTGTACTGTGCACTGTAAACATTTCACACCATGAAAGTGAACTAAATCAACATGCAGACATCTCTTGTAGGTCAACACATAGTTATCTTCTGTAGGTCAACAATAGTTACCGAATACCCTGTAGGTCAAGAAGTATGCATCTCTTGTAAATCATCATAATACCTGTACTTTCCCACTAACTCAAGGAGCAGAATTGTCTCCTGTACAGTTTTTGATCAAAACTGGTGGATGTAAAAAAAAAAAAACCTTTGTAACATAACAAACAAGTACAATACATTACTGTATGAAAACTTGAGTGATTCTACAACTACTTTCTAACTCCATACACTGAAAAACACACGGAACAGTATAAATGCTGAAGATTCCACAAACATCCCAACTGTGTCACTTCTGTTAAGGAAGATGGTGCCTTATCTTATTATAAAATCCTTGAATTTTAAAGATATTTCAATCCTACAGCAAAAACTCAAACTGGACACCCAGTACATTATTTGCTTATTGTTATAATCCTAAAGGAACATGTACATTTTTAATTACCCCCCTGTACAGTACCAAATTAGTCAAATATCACAATAGCTCATAATAACACCAAAGTGATGAAGTGAGTGATGCAGTAACTGTACTGTATACATTATTATCAATAAATGTACAAACACGAGATATCAAATTTCATATTCCTATTAAAGCTCATTATATTTTTATGAGTTAAAAATGAAAAATCAGCTTTCTTTTCTATCGTCCTTCACATAGCAATTGCAATGATGTATGAATGAATTAGACTAATATCACAAAGTACATTGCCCCAAGATACAATACATATGATTCTAAAGCACATGAATGATAATATTATGCAATAATAAATTCAATAAAAAAGACATTGAATTTATTTGTTACCTGCACAAGTACTGTATTTGGTTGCCAAATACAGATGAAAACCGAATAACCACCTATTCTTCCATTACCTCTTTCCATGTAAAGAACACTTAAAATTATAGTACTATACAGTTTTAAGTCTGTTTAATGATACTTGAGATATATTATTGTGTATAAAAAACTGGCCTTTCACTGTTTGTCCATATGATCATATAACACTTCAGACAGCATACAAATATGTGAACTTAAATGGGGCATTAACATTAATATACTGTATATAATTCTTAGTACAGGTATCTGGATTTAACTGCATTCTTACATAGTACCAAGTTAATATGAGTAAAATAATCAGATCTCACAAATTGGTTGGCTGGCCATGAAGAATATGTTGTGGTTACTGTAGTTATCCTTCCCAAAACATCTCACTTACAAGCAAGGATTATGTTCAGTTAGGTTAAGTTAGACATACTGCATACAAAGGCTAAACTTTTACCTTTACACATGAATAAATGTGAAGGATTTTAAATAAATTATGTGTATTAAGAGAGAATGAGAAGAGTATATTAAATTAAATATTGGTTGAGAAATATAGTTTATTACCAGTAAGTTAAGCTTGAAATAAACTCCCAAGGCTATATGTAAAATATTTAGTCCCTATTTCACTTAAATTCTTGCATCTTACACCCACTCAAATAACTTTACACATGTATTTGTTAGCATGAATGAGCTTAATGACTAAACTTAGTATGCAGAGTGAAGTAATATAAAGCATTGTAAATCAACGTGGAGGTTAAGAATTTACTTTGTATGCTGGATACACAAGTTAAGGAGGAGAGAATTTATGTGTGTGTATGGAGCATTTCTACTTGTTTTAGCCTGTTTCTGTCACTATCTAATATTGTCTCCTTGTATATTTATTAAATGAGTACAGTACAGCATCAGGTGTGCTTGCCAATGGTAGAACAACCCTTCAGTGGACTAGCATTCTGGCAATGGGGTGGTGTAATCCACTAACTGCTTTATGAACAACCCTTTGGTGGACAAGAACACTACAAACGGAGTGAGTTAACCCACTACAGGTAGTTAATGAATGCCAAGCACTGTATCACATCAGCACCTGTTTAGCCACCCTGCATCATAGCAGCAAAAGGCTTGTACACTTCAACAACCCTGTGTTGTGCTCTGTGGTGGGAAAGGGGATGGAGGAGTGAAATAAATACTGCATACAACCAGTTAAGGTGTGGGGCTAATAACTCTACCCAAAGATTTGAAGGTTTAAATGTGTGTGAAGTTGTAATAAGAAAGTGAAGAAGTGATTAAAGCAGTAATTAAGGATAGGAACCTATATATCTTGGCTTTGAGTAAAATTATGTTGATTGCAAGACATCGTAGAAATACTGCATGGTTAGGAGAGTTAACAGATGAGGAATCTGGAAGGAGAGCGAGGCAGTGCTGATAAATAATGAAATGTGGAGTTGCAAGATAAGTACAAGAGGGTCACTACCAGAATATTATAGTAAGACAAAAATAGAGTTTACTGTACATACCAAAGCAAGAGAAAAAAGAGGAGGAGGAAAGAGAGATTTTGGGAAGATCTGCCTAATTGCATTGATAACTTACTAGTTAGAGAAAGAGTGAGTGATGGGAAATTTAACCCTAAAACTGCAAAGTCCCTTATATGAGGCCACTTATGTGACTAAATTCCATCAAATGAGAATTTATTTTTTTAATTGTGCATTGATTTTAGCATTGATAAACCACATCACATGTCCCAATAGATCTCCTTACACCTCAATATGGCTCTCCATGGTCTTTGTCAACATGGAAACCACATGTTCATCACTGTTAGTAGTCTGCTCCTCCTCCCCCCTAGTAACAAGGTCCCTAAATGCTCACTTAAACACTCCAAATGTCAAGAATTATTTATATTTTTATTTCTTTTCTTGTGCATGTATACCTTCAATTATAGGAATACAGGTTTAACATGTGTTTAATTTTATTTATTTTGGGTTTATTACACATACACTGGAAAGATGGTTTTCCAATAACTGCAGTCTAAGGGTTAAATGCTTTAATGAATGACAGAAAAGTACAGTAGTCCCTCGGTTAGCGAATGGTTCGATTAATGAAATTTCGGTAAACGAATTAGCTCCCATAAGGATTTTCAGTTCGATTAACGAACAAAACTTCAATTAATGAAATCCCTACGACAAACACGTTTTGTTGTGCGCATATGCTGATCAGCTGATCGGCTAGTCTGCCAATACAGTAATTGGTTCTATGTTTACATTCATTTCCAGTAGAGTAAATATCAAGAAAGTTGGTCTCTTGAATATTTCTGCATTTTTTATATTAAAATTATTGGTCATTCTGAAATTAAGTTAACTTATTGATAATATTGACAGCAAAGGGAACAGTTTTTGTGAGCCCATCAGCTGATTGAATCACCCAACAACGCTTCTCAGTTTAACTTTGTTTAGAGTGAAGTGAACATTGAGTTTGTTGGTCTCTTGAATATTTTTGCATTTTTACATTAAAATTATTGGTCATTCTGAAATTTAGTTAACATATTGATAATATACAGTGCAGAAATTATTATGAAACACGAAGAAGGCGTTAGAACCAATGTACTCTGTAAAGAATATGGCATGTCATCATCAACTGCCTCTACAATCAGCTGTTTGATATGTAAACAAAGCTACCGGGAATATGACATACACACCTCAAAGTAAGTTAAAATACAGTACAGTATTCTATTATTTTTTTATTTATTATTGTACAGTATACTGTACAGTACAGTACTGTATTTAGTTTATATTTAATGTTTTGTTACTTCTGTTACTGGTATACAGTACTTTGTATGTATACTTTTTCTGTGAGTTGGAACCATTTACCCAATATCCCATTGAAATAATAGATTCAGTTAACGAACGACTCTGTGGAACGAATTGTGTTCGTTAACCGAGGGAACACTGTACAGTAGATGGAATTTTGAGAAAATAGAAAATACCAGGAATAAATGAAAATTTAGATACTGCCATTAATATCAGATTTTACATCCAATAACTGTCATTATTTATCCAGCCCAAAGAAACCATGGAGTATTCCTCTCTGATCTACTACATGTCTTATGTGAGCACATAATAACCTCTAATGGGCAATATTATGTAAAGGTCAATTTACCCTTGGATAGGAAAGCCAGTGTGTCCCCCAACCATCATTCAAATAAAGGTTCCTATAATTCTGATTAAGAACCCCCTGGATATTTTTTACTCTTGGGACCAAGCACAACACCTGGTAGAAAAAAACTGTTTTAGAAGATAATCTGCGTTACTTGCTAAGAAATGGAGTGCCTCCCCATGACACAGTATGGGCTACCCAGTCTTAAATTCAACTGGTAGCTGGAACCAATAAGTTCCAGCTACCAGTTGAATTTAAGACTGGGTAGCTAGCACATGTAAACAACTCTGTATTACAAAGAACTCCAGAACTGCATGGCCAGCCTATAAACTCAAGCATCAAAACATTGAGGAACTCTTTCTATAGGAAATGTTGCTGGAAGGAGGAATTCTGCTTACAAGTGAAGATTGGATGGAACTAAGGCCTGAAAACTGGAACTGACAGGAATGCTCAAGCAAAGTAACTAGTGTAGTGCACACAAGCTAATGTGATGTTATGACTTATTGCTTTCTCCCTTGAAAGGTATTCATAAAGATCTCTTTTTAATAACTTGTTTATGAAGGGAAAGCACAACACACATATAGATTTATGTCAGTCATTAATGCTTGGAGTTTCCCTTGGTTTTCATCCTATAGGGTTTGTGGGCCTCTTCTATATTTCTGCAATATTTGTTAAGAACAACATTAAGGTATAAAATCATGTCAGTTGAGAATACAAGAGAAGTGAAAAGAGACTATCTAATGGAGAAGAACAGTGGGTAAAAGACTGTACAGAACCAAATGATCCAAATTAATGAACAAATTAATACTTTCAGAATACTATGCAATGAATAAGTTTAAATTAGTTTCTGTCTAACACAGTTAAATATATTTATAAAATTCCTACTTAGCGGGTTGACAAACAGACAAATAGTAAGGCCTACAGTAATGGTTCGTGTCTATGATGCCTCACTCTGCCAGGAAGCTCCTGTCTGTGGGGGTAGCCAACAGAAGAGCCTCCTTGCTGCCTAGCACTAAATATGTTCACACTCATTTCTAACCCCTTTATCCCTGTTCTCTCCTTAATGTACAGTACTGTATACTGTTCTACCATTCCCTCCCATGATGTAGCTGTACCTGACATACCTGCTACATTGCTTCTAATTACTAGTAATTGATAATTGGAAAAAAACATCCCCCTTGTCTACAATATCTAAAAGAATTAGTTGACTGAATCAATACCAACCAAGTATTATGCATCAATGAGCCTTGTACACAGCTCTTTCAAGAACATGCATCATTTCTCTCAGCAAAATGGTCTCATGCATCTGGGGTGAAGACATACTAAAATACTACCACATATTTTAAGTAATTCAAAGTCACTATGCACATTACAGATGCACTTAAATCCAGTAAGATAATTCACAATTCAGAATGTATTATAATCTAATCAGTAAGTTATTATTATCTTATAAAAACTAGCCAGATTTTGTCACATAAAAGCTGTTAATTCAATAGGAAGATACAGTATATAACCAACATCTCAACTAGTGTGATATTACTATATCTAGCCAATTGATAAAAAAAACACTACTTCATTAAACTATACAGTATATAAAGAGCATAGATGTGTCTAAATGTTTATAAAAAATATCACAATTAATTATTATTTTCCTACTTGTAAGTCCAATCACTCACAACCAAGTAGTATTAAAAAATTCCATTACACAAAACTCATCTGTTTTATGAGTTTGCGTAGAATAAAGGCCAACACTAGTAAGCCACTAATGTGGCATAACATTTTGTGACTAGAATATAATTGATATGTCATGTAATTTGAAAGGATGAAAGACATATATCTGAAACAGATGACCACGACAAACAATTACGGGTACACAGATAAAAACATTTAGCATATCTATCAGTCACGACAATATTAAAAATTGTAGTGCTGCAGGCAGGCTTTTAAAATTTTTCTAAGTCAAATCAATACTAAAAAATGAGATAAAACTTCTATTAAATGCTGGAGATTTGTCTTTCATAACCAGTATAAAATGGTTGAATCATTAAAAAAAAAAAAAAAAAAATTCACATCAGTGTTATTCAAGGTTTGTTAAGAAGTACTTTGCTGAAAGATGCAAAATACAAGTGTACATGTGATTTGGTAAGATGACACAATAATTGTAAAAGAAGATGTAAATAAAAAAAATAAAAATTTCCTATTCTAAGTACAGTACTGTAATGTACTCCTTAGGTAAAATTATTAAATGGTGTTCCTTAATTGCTTCAGTAAATACAGTACAATGATCCAATGAGCATTAGGTACTGGTTTCAACAGTAATTCATATGCTTGAATACCACTGTCAATTACACTATAAACAGATTTCATTATAAATGATATCATTATGTTAAAAAAATTGGCATTCATAAGGATGGTGTTAAGGTAAATTAATATAATAGTGAAATACTGTACTGTACAATATACACTGCTCTTCTAACCTTATGACCACCACAGCACAAGAACATTCTAGTTTACCTTAACAATTGAGTATTATTGGGCCTTGAATTATAAAATACGTCTCTATTTCCTATCACTGTTATTTGTATCATTGCATATACGTACAGGTGTAGTAGCCATACATAGAAATAAATTTGATTTTAAAATAGATATTCATTCCAGCACTTGGGTACAACCATGTTTAACTCGTCAATAGATTCATATTCTCTCCTTCAGTGTAGAATTATAAAACCTTTCTGATTCACTCCTTAAACTTAATTTTATGCAGCTTAAGTTTGAAGCCAAGTAGATCTGAGAGGACACCAGAGCAGGCTGACAACACTACCAGGCGTGTTATGTTATACAGAAGAGGATTTGCTGACAATCCTGAGATTTTGAAGGGACTCTCCAGTTCCTGTTGAGAATTTTTTCATTAGGGTAATAGCCACTTCTTTTCGAACAATGTATATGGTAATAATTTTTTTTTTTTAATTTAAATGCATCTCTGAAAAAGAAAAAGAATGCTAAGAAGCACTTATTTATTTATGGTATATATTTCTATACTTTATCTGTAATAAATAATAAACTCCTGAGCAAGTTTCAGCACTCCAGCAGCATTAAATCAGTGTCAGAGATCATGTCAACCATATCACAGAATTCATCGACATAGTCCCGTGACATATCTCCAACGTTGAGTTTCCCTGGACTTGCTGTGCGCACATGGTTACGTGCACAATGCACATAGTCAGCAAAATCTTGCAGTCTGTAATCTACTCCACTGCCTCTCTTGTGTAAGCACCTTCCACTCACTACACATTATTAAGTTGTTGCCAACACCTTTCTTACAGACAGCAGGTCCCTCACCCTCACCAGTAAACAATAATTTTGTTTTTGCCACACTCACTCTCCAGCCCTTTGATTTTTACTCCATCCTTCCATTTCTTAAATTTCTCCACTGCATCTTCAATACTATCTTATGTCAGCACTAAGTCATCAGCATAAAAAAATTTCCAGGGCAGGCCAGTCCTAAAGTCTACTTTTCTAGAACTTAGAATCCCATGG
This sequence comes from Homarus gammarus, assembly GCA_958450375.1. Classification (NCBI taxonomy): domain Eukaryota; kingdom Metazoa; phylum Arthropoda; class Malacostraca; order Decapoda; family Nephropidae; genus Homarus; species Homarus gammarus. The sequence continues at coordinate 64,129 of CAUDMG010002220.1, forward strand.
CAGGATGAGTACGGCAAACAGTTGTACTGTACAATAGTCAATCACATGAAAACAGGCAAGCCTAAGCATTCTCGTGTTAAAAAGTGATATTGAACTTTATATAAAGTGAAGTCTCATAGACCCTGAAAAAGGTTTTTTTCTTCAAATTAATGTGTGCAACGAAAATAATGTACCAGTAATTAAATAATATTTGTTACTAACCTTCAGGAGTACAGAGACAAGTTTAAGAACATTGTTGGCAAGTATAAGCTCATCTTTCTTCTGCGGCTTCTGCTCCATATGTAAATACATATTGATCTGCTCAGTGATCAGGACAGAGAGGCTTGAGTACTTCTTATTGATCATGGCACCCAGTGTCATGAACCGAATCAAGTAAATACCAATTGCAAAGCACCTGCAAAAAACAAAAACAAACAATATTTTTTATGCTTAATATCTCCTCAATCACATCTGAGGTTATCATGAAAGTGTGTGTGTACTACTACACCTCTCTTGGTGCCACACCATTCTTACAGCCTGGCTCATTATCATCCTCACCTATCATTTTTTCTTCTTTCAACTCAAATTTTTTAAAATGTATTAGTTATGATGATGGCCATTATCCTTACCAGAAGAATAATTCACAAGTGTACAAGGACTGTTGTGTCTTCTCATCTTCTTTCAATAGCTCAAAGCACAGGTATGATACAAGTAGGAGGGTGATGATGAAAGTTGCAGACACAATGACATCAACTGATCGCTGGGGACCACGTTTCTGACAAACAAAGTCAAAAGTTAAAATTTAAAATTCAAAAGACAGTGCACCATATATCAAACAGCTAAATTAACATTACAAGTAACAAGTTAGATATCTTCTCACCTATTTTATTACTGTATATATTTACCCTGTACAGTATTTAATTCCCACTTGCATTACCGATTAAAGAATGTCATCTTTCTATATGAAAAAGAAAACGATACACTTGAAGATGAAAATACCCACCAAAGGAAAACTAAAATGCTCCTCATCTCACAAGGTGAGTCACTCTGATATTACTACAGAAAAGTGAAAATATTTTAGCCATTTTCTGCTGACAAATCAATAGAACATGTCTTCTATCAATTTTCACATGACTATTATAGTTTCTCCCTTTGAATTTGTAATGGATCTGATTGTTTGTATTCTTTATAAAAAATTGAATCTATTACCATCACCTAGTGTACCATGGCTACTCATTTTCAGGCACTAAAAAAAATTTCCCCAAAAATAATTTTAAATTCTTTTACCTTCAAGCATGATCTAACTGACAGCCATGTCTTAATATTGTGCACTTTATTCAGCCTGAAGTGTGGAAGATCATATTTTCTGTAGATAAGAAACAAAATTATTAACTAAAATCCAGGAAAATTTCATTTTTATGTTATACAATAACATAAACCTGTTTTGATGTAGCAAAAATTTTGAGACCCCAAAATGTATCCTCCGTTTTTCCATGAAAAGTTCAGTTGTGTTAATTTAATACACATGAGGTTATTCCAGAATAAACTGAGAACCTACCATATTGTGTAAGGGGGGAAACTTTCAAATAAGCATTAGTTATAAAAAAAAAACAAGGAGCACATGCTAGAGATAGATGATAGAATGCTCATTTGAGAGAACAAAGTGCAAAAGAACAAAAGGTGTTTATTTACTAGAATAACTAAACAGCCCTTTGATTGTACTGAGATGCATTAAACTGAGAAAAACTACTGAACTTAGATAAAATACAACTAAGTGAGGTCAATAAAGTCAACTTTAAAAGACTTTGTATTTAACTCAAAATAGAAATACAGATATTTAGACCTTAATTATGTATTTACAGCACCCTACTGTATATATTATGCATAAGGTACCAAGTGGTTTTTGTTCTCTCTCTCTCTCTCTCTCTCTCTCTCTCTCTCACACACACACACACACACACACACACACACACATACACACACACACACACATTAAAGTTAGTACCCGACACCATTACACTACCTTCATTATCAACACTGAAATATTTAGGTCATATACAATTATTATTTAATCACCAACCGAGCACGTCGAGCTGAGGTGAGATAGCAGAAGTGTTTGGCGTAGAGGAACCTTTGCTTGAAGGTACGTTCAGCAACAGCTAACAAAAAGAAGAAGCCAGCTGCCAAAGCAAATCGATACACACAGCTGAGAAAAATTACTGTGGATACCCTGAAATATAGAAACAAATATGTGTTAGTATTAGTCATATTTTTCATTCTAGCAAGCCATTTCATGCTACAGAGAAGCATAGATGGAATCAAGAGTTGCACACTCTCCCTCTGTTATCCATCGATTCTAACTACTGTACCAGGAAATTAATTACCACTAATTTGTTAATACACCTCAAATTTTGTACACAATCTCCCCCAAAAATTGTAGTTAACCTTTAGTTAATCACAGTCTTGCCAAGGAACCTTTCCCATGTGATTAGGGAGCTGTAACCTGTGTATATACTGTACTGACTCTTAAAAGGTGCTCAAAACATGTTTTGTGTCATTTTATTATCTTGGAGAATTTTTTTTCAAAGAATGGTAGTCAATAGGAAAATCTGCTTCACTTTACAGATTTTCTATTTACAGATGTTTATTCAAGATTGCAACCCTTCTATAAATCAAGGTCTACCTGTACGTGTGAAATAATATAAAATATAAAATACAACTGAGAAGCATGTGCATGCTCTCCCTCTCATGGCCCTGTGTCAACTAACATGTTTCTGTGCACCAAGAAGGTTCTTGAATGAATTAGAATTTTTTTTCTAATGATAGAATTGCAAAACCTAACACACTGCGACAAACGAATATTTTTATCATAAAATTGAAAATGTGAATTTGCGATAATGAGGACTACCTGCATTTCTCCATTTCACTTGGCTAAGGATTAAAAGGACTAGAGGCAACAGGCACTCATAATCAAGACTGGATCTATTCTGCCTGAGTGCTGTGATTGTTTTCAGAGTATATGTGGGTGTAGGTCTCCTGGTGAAGGTTGAGAGGAAGAGCATGATGAGTTTACTGATAAAATAACAGTTTCACTTATATTCTAGACACAAACAGAGACTTCTGTAGTGGTGGAGGTGAGATTCCAAGCTGTTGCTGATAAAAATGTCTAAAAAAATCATGAGTCAATCCTAAATAGCTCTTACTAAATAAAATGAAAATGCAGTGCAGTATGATTGGAGACAATTTGACAGCACATAATATGGAGTAACAAGAGAGAAAACAGAAAATCCCAAGGGTGATGAAACTAAACTGTGTATGATATTGTGTGAGCAATTACTATAGGATGAGGTCAAGTGCACTTGCCCTCTACTAAGTATGCTCAGGAATGATAAGTAGAGTAAGTACTGTATTTGATCACTGGATATGGATATTGCTGCTCATACTCTTTCCTTTGAATCAATGTGAGAAGTACACATGGTAAAAACAGCACTTGTATCTTCCTGAAGGAGTCTGATGAATTTTGATATGATCAATATAACTCGTGTTGCCTCCGTGGGGTTGTCAAAATCCTCCGTCCATTGTAATAATGTTTCACATAAAAAGTGGTAAGATTCTCTTTTACTGTGCGTACAAGCCAGATGACATCCAATGAGGAATATGTTAAATATCAGAGGAGAAACATTAGAAACGTGAAATACTAAACTCATTTGGAGAATACTAAAGACAAATACTGTATAATCAAAAAAAATTTTTTAGTGACATGCCCTAAACTACACAAGATCAAATATCTGGCAACCTTACCATCCATTACTGCCCAAGAGCCCCAGGAAAATTTTCTCTGTAGTGTCTCCAAGTGCTTGAACCCATTGTTGAGATCCATTGGTCACCACAGTATCTAAGAGCACATCCAGTGCACAGAAGTCCACACGGTATATGCTTGGTACTAGAGCAATCAAGGTAGCCATTGTCAGACCTGAGAATGGTTGTGTCTGGTGAACCGTAGTGTTATGGATCCTGGGATTTAGTTAATGCTATTTCAGTCTACACAATACTGTACAACCTTTTTTTCATATTCAGTTAAACCCCAATAATCCAGACATCAATATTGTACAGTGTAATCAGAATATCTCGATATTGTAAATTTCAGAGCCTTTGCAAGCTGACGAGGCTTCTGACTCAGTCCTCCATCCACCATCGTTAGCACTTTGTGTTGGTTTTTTACCTGTGATTATCTTTAATTACTATTTTTTCAGATAGTACTGAACAAAAAAAGAAAAGCAAGGTATGAAGAGCAGGATAAATTTTCTCAAAATCACGCTAATCACATAAAAAAAAAAAAAAATTTAGTAAGAAATTTTAAGATATTCTCAAAGTACTGTCTGACATTTTCAGACTACGTAAACATATTGAAATCAGAGATTTCAGATTAGGAAATTATTTTTTATAAAACTTATTAAAAAAATATTAAAAAAATTCACCATGACTGCATCTGATATTAGGGGTCAATAGGTTGAAACGAATTATATAATGGCAATTTTAGGTTCTTTTCCCGATTATCAATTACTTAATACTAAACCAACCTGTAATTAATTAATACACATAAAGCAATGTATAATATCAATCTTTAAAAATATCTAACTATTAGCTCTGAACAGAAGTAAACTTATAGAGTGAATGGAACTCTGAGTTTGTGACATGAGAGAAGGATCTGCTTCAGCTGTACTGGTGAGGACAATTCATTGGTTAATATTTTCATTGTTATCTGGTTTAGCAGCTTTTATACACCTCATGAAATACAGTACTGTATAACATTTGAAATCCTGAACCAAAACATAAAGTAACTACCACAAGTAATAAACTGGAGATGTTTTCACTTGCTGAAACTCAAGCCTCGGGTGATGTAAGGTCATCATCATATTACTACACCAAATCTTTGTCCTCAATATACCTGTGTAGTTCAATATTTTACACATATTGAAATTATATGTGATTTACCTCAATTGGAGAGGATTAGTACCAGACACAAAAATGAGAATGTTTGTTTTATTCAGAGAAGATACAGTACATTATATGAATAATATGTCAGATTATCAAAAAATTTTGTACTGTAGTCATACTTAGTAAAGCCTCAATATGTTATAAACCCTTTCATTATGGGATGTCACTTTTTAATATTTCATTTGGCTAACACAAGATCATCAGTGAACCATTAGTTAAAACAATGGGTCATGCAGCAGTATCAAATCATGTCAAGATATACCATCTGCTTCTGCTTCTTATCAAAAACTTAATACAGTACCCAGTATCTGTTCATAAACGTTTATCGTATATGGTACTATACTTAGTCAGTTGAGTGTTACCCTAATGATACACACTATTAAGTATGCAGCATCAGCCTCAATTTTTGGTGCACAGTCTCGTAGAAATGTCATCGCCGGTTTTATCACTTCAAGTACAGGGCGTCCTCGCTTAATGTCGGGGTTACATTCCTGAAAATGCGACGTTATGCGAAACAACGTTAAGCGGATCAATATTCCCCATAAGAAATGGATAAAATATGGGAGTTACGTTCCCCAGCCTCCCTTTACCACATGAAAAAAGTTATATATACAGAAAATTATTGCCATTTCTATAGAGAATAGTATATAGAACTACAGTACAGGTACTAAGTTCGTATTGGTACTCACCGATGGGCGGAGATGGTAGAGCGAGTATGTGGTGGGTAGTGGAGCAGAGGAGGAGAATGGCGGGAGCGGAGGAGGAGGGTGGGAGCAGAGGAGGAGGATGGGAGCGGATTAGGCAGGAGAGGAGGAGGGCAGGAGCAGAGGAGGGCGGGAGAGGAGGAGGGTGGGAGCGGAGGAGGGCGGGAGGGGAGGAGGGTGGTGAGTCACTGAGTTTCTGCGCCTCCTCCTCCTGCTCTGACTGGGGTTCCTCTGCCGCTGCTTGCTCCTCCTCCGTTGTTGGCGGGAATGTCTCGGCAGCAACCGTATCTGAACTGGCAGCTTCACCAGTCAACTTTATGTTGTGGAAGTAATACCGATGCTTAAATTGTTGAAACTCAGCTGGCCGTAAAGGTCTCTTCCTTCGATCCTTCACCCTCTGTTTCCTTCATGTCGTCAAACAAGGATCTCGCCTTATGCTGGATAACCATAAGGCTCACAGGGGCATTGCGTTGATTCTGGTCCTCCATCCACATCCCCAGCATCTTTTCCACCTTCTCTATCACAGTGCTTCTAGTACGAGTCATCTTAGTAGCGCTCAGAGAAGAACCACTTCCAGCACTAACCTTAACCTTGACAGCGTTGGTCCGGATAGTACGCACCGTGGTGGGGGTTAGGCCAAGCACAGCGGTTATGTCCACAGCACGTTCCCCTTTTTAAATCAGGTTAATACATTCATTTTCGTAGCAAGGGTAATGGTCTTATGTTGCCTCTTCACTACACTAGCATCAGTAGCACTTGATGGGTGCTTGGAAGCCATTTCGAATGGTTAGAGTACAGTTTTAGAGCAAAAGCACTTAAGCACACAAGAATGTGAAGTCGTAACAGAGACTGGCTTGGCGTCGCTTGGGGATGCTGTGACGTTCTGCGAGTGAGGGCAGCGCACCGTGCCGAGAGAACGCAGCGCGGCCAGACAAGAGCGGGTGATGAGAAGTAGAAAGTAGTCCATGACGACGCAAAACGACTTAGTATCGGATCACCGGGACATTAAACGAATTTTTGGTCTCTAAAAGTTCAGCGACGTAGTACCGAAACAACGTTAAGCGAGGACTTACTGTAAAAGGAAAGACCCACACTGTCAACTGATAGTGAAGTCTGATTTCTGTGCATGAACTATATTTCTTATACAGTACAGGGTATATCTTGCTGGGACCAGAATTTATAAGTCAATATAGAAGCAATATCTTACCAAATTGAAGATAGTGAGTGGTGTGTTGAAGACTGTCCACCTTGGAGATGACTGCAGAAGAGATATCCAGCACAGAGAGGTCTACCTTCTTCACTTCTACTCCCTCCCAAATCTTGCAGCTAACTAGATTATATGAACAAGATACAGCTTTAATGATCACTTACTAGAGCCTATTTAACCCAAAATTAACTGAAATATTGTACATATGCAATGAATTAATTAGGATCAACTTGGGAAATCTAATTGTGAGAAAAACAGGAATGTGAGAAAACCGTACATTTTCACTGATATGTTATGTCATGTGGCCGTGAAGTGGTACAGTATTTGTCATGATTTATATAGTGAATTCAAATTGTTTGCCATTGCAACACTGTCAAAAAACAACAACAAATTTCCCAATTGGTAACAGGCAAAAGATAAAATGTAATAAATTCTAATCTAATGAGATTTCTGCTGAAGGATTTTATTTTCAAGCAGAGTAAATCAAGGTTCAAGTGTTTTTGATGAATCTGATCTTACATATGCCTGAACAATCCATGGTCTTTTAACATAAAAATCAATATTATATGGTTATTTACATTAAATTCACCTCACCTTTAACTGACATATTTGACGTAGAAGTTATGATTGCTGCAGGAGAACCCTGGATGTTCCAGTCAAGAGCTTCCGAGCAGAGGAAAGTTTGGTTGGACACTTCATTATCATCCCAGCCTCCCTCACTCTCACTGCTGTAGCTCAGGTCATCAGTATTGGACGTGATTCCTGTCCATTCAAATTCTGAATGCTGGGGGCATCAGTTACCATTTTGATAAATGTATTAATGCTTAATTATGTATTACACAGCCTATTATGATTCTAGTAATGTAATCTTTATTTAATAAATAAAAATTATGTATGGAGTGTTTTCCTAAGTTTAAAAATACTGAATCTCTTTTCATGAAATAGTGAATTTTGTAATTACACAATTGAAAATCATTAAATCATATTTCAGGTGACTATAAAATTACCCATACATGATCAACTTTTCTTAAGAGATTGCAATTTGCAAATAGAATACAGGGGATACAAAAACTATTAGGAATTCCTTAAAGGTACCACAAAGTGTGATCCAAACTTCTTCCATATCTAATCCTTAACAAGAGTTATTAAGTCACAATTTTTATTTCAAGACTATGTTCAAAATGTCAAATTTGGCATAAAAAGATTACAACTATCTCTCAAGAGAGATTTCCTTGAAGAGTCTACCACAAAATAGAACAATAATAATTCTGGTTGGCTGACCTTGGCCTACCTCTTAACTCACCACTGTCAAGCTACCAGAAAAATAAAATAAAATAAAATCTTGAATGATCCAAACCCACAAGAACAAATTAAAAAGAAAATTAACTTCCCCACAGGATATTCTCAACTCCTTTAGTTATATTCTGTGAAGTCTTAAACTGTTCTTCATAACCACAGAAGATCTGACTATCAATGCTGGAAAGTAACCATTTGATACAATATTCATATCTTAGATGAGTCCAGCCACTCACACCACTGCTGTAGCTGGAGTTTACACTTCATTCAGAAATCAAAATTGAGTAAAATTGGAGGAGTGTGATGATTTCCCTTTTATGACTCAGGAAATGAATGATAAAGCAGTGAGACATATAGCTACAAAGAATTTCATTGTACCGTACTTAAACACTGCATAAACTTGTATGAGCACACATTATAATAATGTTACCTCAAATTCTCTAGGTGAAGTCATACAAATACTGTACACTGTAATTGACACAATCATACTCTTTAGTAGAAGTAGCATTATCAGGTTACCTTGGTTTTGGAATAATGGGAGGAGGGGCTCTGTTCAGCATCACTTTCACAAGAAGAATTGCATGAACTTCTCTGTGCAGCCATGTGAGGGAGTTTGTGAGGGGAGCGGCAGCTGGGGTGGGGTACACTGGTATCACTCAGCTGTGGGTATAGGTACACATGCTAATATAAAATACAGATGTTCAATGAAGGGGATGACCTACAAAATTATAAAGATAAAGAACAACATATTATTGAATAAAGGACACTACAAATTGTACTATATTTACAATATTAGTGACTTTTAAAAGAAGCAAAGGACACAAGTACGAAAAGGCTGTTGATAAAGAGCAAACGATTAAGAGATAATTGTCTCATGAAATGATCAGTTAAAATTCAAATTGGATTAATCCTGACATAATCATTAAATGATTCTTTAAAATGACAATTTCCAGGGGTGAAAGAAACAGCCAATGATTTTCCAAAATGCCAAAATCTAGCATTGGTGGCCCTCTTGACCCCTAACTTTACATGTTACTTTCCATGACATAGTTGTAAACTATCTTACCAACAACCCTAGTGCAGGTACTGGGTTAGTGCCTTGTAGATTGTTAGCACTCTTACTCTGAGCCTTGGTAGCAAATCCAATTATATTTACAAGGGTGCCACACTATGCCACAGGGACAATTAACAAAGCTTAAAGATTGAAGTTGAAGCATATAGGAGCTACAATGAGATGGGGAAACACAATATGAAATACAAGGATCTATAAATAAAACGAAAAACATGACAAGATACAGATAAAATAACCCCACTGTAACAAGTTCACAGCCTCATATTTCTTTTTGAAAGTTCATGAATGTGCTTAATCAAACCATGTACACACATCTTCTGTCTATGAACAAAAACTCTATTTTCAGGAAAATTATCACAGGCAGGAGGATAATAATATTTACTTAGGAATCTTTATCTTCGGCTGTGAATTATCTTTTACCTTCTTGTGTGAATCACAGTAGTCCCATCCACGTAATTTTGAAACTGTTAACAAGTCAGTGATATACTCTATGGTCTCGCATCATGCCAGATATGGTGCTATGAGTACTGTATGTAACATTCACAAATCAATATTCTGTATCATATTTTATATAATAAATAACAAACTGACATGGGTGTTACTTAATCATAATGTTGAAACATGTGGAATCTTTTGCTCTGAGCTCCAGAATGACTCCCTCTCTTGCTTACTTAAGATTAACCTCTTTATTTACTTCAAGGTTAACTCCAGTCCCGTTTTTATGTTATTGTTAACACAGTACAATACTTGTACTCTCCATAAAATGGTTAAAAAGTGTTCTCTGGCAGAAGTTTCGCATAAAACTATGTTTGAAAAGTATTCACTGGGTAGATCTACTGCAGAGTTGGGAATGCCACCACCAGAGAAGCACCAACAATTGGCATTGGTATCAACAAAAATGAACAGTAGCATTGCTTTCATAGTTACAGGAAAAAATTTAATTTCAGCAAATTTATATGATATAATGTAAGTCTATGTGGAATTAAAACAACAATTTACAATCTAAAAATAATACTGGAGGTATAAATATCACTATGACCGGCCATGTTCTCCCTCACAAACATGAACGGTGATCAGTAAGTTAGTACACCTACGTCCCTCCTGTTCATGTGCTCCACACTCTCACTCCCTCAGTCTCATGCTGCCATGACATCTTTAATTCAAAACTTAACATAAAATAAAAACATGCATTAGTTACCTTGATTTAGTCACATTACTCAATCTTATTTATGTAGCTGTATTATAATTATCTTCCATGTTTACCATTACTTTAGGCCCATGCACTTCTTGGCCCAATAAGTCTCATTCATTCTCTCCACATGCCCAAGCAATCTCAGCCTGCCTCCATGCAGAAATTAACCAATACTCTCATTACCCAGCTGCCCTTTGGCATGAAAATAACAAATTTACATCAGGTTTTATCTGAAGTTATTCTTTTACCAAAATAGTACAGTACAAAATATCTATCGTATCCTGAAAATGTAGTACCCTATTGCGATAATTAGATCATGAAGTTTAAAAATCAGCATCAGCGCCAAGAAAACTCATGGGTCATTTTATAGTCTTACCTCTCCTTTCATACAAGGGCAAAGTGGCCGTCTAACACCTCTCTTAATATTCCAACTGTCTGTGTCTGTTGTTGGTATTTCCAGGTCTCCCATTCCACTTTCTTCACCACCATCACTCCCACCATCATTATCATGTCTTCGGTGTTCGGGGAGTTTCAGATGTTCTACTGAAGATCTGATGGACTGAATACCACAATTCTGAATGAGATTATTTTTGCCCTCAGGTATTTTGATGGAGGATAAACTTTCTTTATCTATATTCTGGCAATTTTTGCTGTCCTCTATTAGTCTGTCATCATCAGAAAATTTTGTTGAGTTAAGAATCATAGTAATTTCTTCACTTTCTGAATTACTGGCACAATTAAGTTCTGGTATTTTTTTCCCTTTGAACTGTTCCAAAAATGATCTATTTGCCTCATTGTTACCAATGACAGGGCTTCTATCACTGGATGATGTGGTTGCAGAAGAACTTGATCTGTCATTCTGTTTTTCTACAGGATCATTAAATGATTGGAATATTATAATTTTTGGCCTGCCAGCAGAATCCATAGGTGGCGAGGCATTGTTCTCTGAGGCAGAGCGAGGTCGTATTGGGAAGGTTTCTTCACATCTTGGTTCCTCGGAGTGAGATCTGATGATGACAAATATGAGGTTAACTTTCTGGAAGACCAACTTCACCCCTCCTCTTACCTTAGAGATCTTAAAAAAAATGTATTTATCATTCAAAATCCCAAGGAATTTACAAAAATAAGTACTGCACAAACAATAATATCATACCTGAATGTTTTAAAGGGAGATTTATTTTTCACTGAATTTATATGTTTCTTGGTAAAATGGCTGTGATGTCTAGAGGTATCCCGCTTACAGGAACTACAAAGTACACACTTCCCTAAAACAAAGTGATAGCATAAATTAAAAGTGAGGAGAAGCCAAGCAGGTCAATCCTAAACTATCTGAGAAAAGTTCAATAAGCATCATCCAGTTCTGAATAAGGTACAAGAAAAATTTCCAAATTATCTTCACTACATGGTGCCTGAGCATCCATCAACCAGCATAAAAGTGGACTGAGTCAACCATAATAATGTTTACAAAATTAATCCTATGTCTGAACCACCAGCTGCTATAAAGGTCACCGTAACACTGGGCAAGGGGAAAGTGTTTAATGAATTCTTTCCACACGTTGACTTTCTCCAATTACTGCAATCACAGACATCAACTTAAGAGTTCTAATTTTCATTCCATTTGCTCAGCAAATTATAAGAATAATCCAAGAGAAAGGTAGGTAGAGATGTACCTTAAAAAGGGAGATTTTATACCAGAGTACAGAAAAGACAGCAGGTTTTCAACTCAAAACAGTCAGAAAATATATTAACAAATACATACACCAAAAATAGTCATGAGTAACACTTCTCATATTCACCTCTTCCAGAAAGAGAAGCACTTCTGCGTAATGGCCTCATTCTCCTATTTGAACGCACCCCCAGAGACCTACTGGTGTGACTTGGAGAAGACATTCCAGTGTGACGTGTGCACACAATCTGTGAGTGGATCACGCTCAGGACCACCAGTACAATTGCTGGCAGTAACATCTCAGACACTGGCACATCCTGAGATTAGGTGTTCATGAAAAATATAAATTTAAAACTAGTGAAATATTCTTTTACACATACCTATACATACTACAGTAGTTCTTGTCTTTAAAGTCAATATACTCAAATCCTCAAAATATGACTCTCTCACTGATGCCTTAGAGCAAATATAAACAAGGGTACCCCTTGATGTAGGGGCATCCATTAAAGAAATTCACATTTACAGAATTTACTAATTACATTACTGTAGTGAAGAGGTTTCAGTACAGCATACAGAACATAAGTATTGCCCTTATAGATTTTCTGTTTTATACAGAATCTTTGAGTCAAAGGAATAAAGTATGGGAAAGTTAGGTAACATTCCTGGGCAACCTCCAATACAGTGGAGCCCCTAAAATTTGTATCAATAGAGATCTGGCCCCTTCTGAAATTTGGACATTTCCAAATTTTTTAATAAATAATGTCTACAGCATACTGTATATAAAGACAGTGTAACAAAAAACTTTCCAATTGAACAAAGAAAATATTAATGTAGAATATAAGGACATAACAGTATACTATAACTAAAAAACATAATGAAAACTTAGAAAAATAGGCAAAAGGAACACATAAGTATATAAAGCAAAGTAGTATTTGATTTACTTCCATCTGACTTTCCGAATTTTAAAAAAAAATTTAATTCTTAATTTCATAAGTTCCATTATACAGTACAGTACTTTGGTTTTTAATGGAGATATTGAAGAGATGCATATGGTTGATTCTTGAAAACAGAATCTATAAAAAACATTTAACAAATTAATAAAATGACATTTAAAACAGTTTTAAAGTCATACAATATTCCAGATAGAAAAATTTATTAAATAATGATCTGAAAAATATTGCCTTGTTGTAAAACTTATACAAATGGAAAACCACGGAGAGTGATGCTTAAGGTGAAGAAGCAATTTCTTATCTTTGTATTTAAAGGTATAACTTGTAAATGCTAAAGTTTCATTGGATCTTTTTACTGCCATTCCCATTTGTTGTGTTGCCTTGGTCTATCACAATGCCTAGATCTATTTCCTTTCCTACAGTTTCCAAGACAGTGTTATTCATAAGATAGCTGTGATTCATGTTATTGTGTCCCATGTGAAGAGTCTTAAATATTGCCATGTTAAAATGCCAGGCGATAATTTGAACTACTCATCCATATCTTTTGTTAAGTTGCAATATCTTCTTGACTTGCTACTTTCCCAATGTGTACAGGTTGCACTTCAAAAATCCAAAATGCTTGGGACCAGAGCCATTTCGGATTACATGTACTGAAGGTCATAAAAAAAACCCTAATCACCAAATAAAATACTGCATGACAATTATACAGTACACTAATATGTATAACTTAAATCAAACTAAGTAACAATATTTGAAGACACAATTAGGCTTTAACGAGTACAGTACATTATAATACTGTAAATACACGCTCAGTAAAGAAAGCTTTGTTTATTTAACTCTGCAGCCAGCTGAGCGTGTGACAACACCATGGTTTGGCAGCTCACAGCAACAAACTTTATTAATACAGTACAGTTCTGTACTAACCTGATCATAAACACATAGTAATGCAGCCAGTCAGCTGTGAGATGGCTACATCGTCTGGCACAACTCTTTACGTCCAAGCTAATTATCATTTATTAGTAAAGAATAACAACATGATTTCCTTGATTTTTTTTTAAACCATCATTGCAATTTAAGAACCTGGTTTTAGTAAGAACAACAATGTGGTAGGGTGGATGAAAATGTTTACATTGCTTGATACTCAGCAGATGACCTTAATTACAGCATATAATAAATGTATCACAGTGTGTGTGAGTTCCTTGGAAAATATACAAACTTTCTGAAAATATCTACTTTTGAAAGCCTCTTGATCCTAAGCATTGTGAACACTGGCTACTAAATTGTACTTAGTATCAGTTGACAAGATATGAGAGGGGAAGGAACTTGGCACAGGCAGAGATGCAATATAACACTGGGCATGACTTATAAATTGGCAGATTCCCTAATTTGACAAGGATACAGCTCCAAGCATGGTACAAGTGGTGTATCTCTCACTAATATGTCAAGGGTTCAACTCTTGCTTGGCCCAGACACACATGAGAAGGGAGTTACTCAGTGTGACAATACCAAACATCACAGGTTTCCTGGAGTATAGTTTCCTCTTGCACGAACACTTGATAGACCAACTGCCCAAATGGCTAGTAAGCTGATAAGTGATGAAAAAAAAAAATAAATAAATAAATAAATAAAATAAAATAAATAATTAAAATTATACTATATTAAAAATAAAAGGGATTTTTTGTGTATAGTGGGAGATGCTCCTTTTTAGTTTTACTAGAGTATGTTTTGAACTATTGTAGATAGTCTTTTACTCTAATTTATGAGCCCCGGTACAATTTAGAAATACAGCCAGATTACAGTATTACCCCGCTTTACGCGGTTTCACTTTACGCGATTTCTCATATACGCTGTGCCTCGCCAGAACCGAACTTTCACTTTCCGCGGTTCATCTACCCATATACGCGCAGAGTGTCCGGCTCGATGCTATTTTTAGATTCACCCCACCCGCCTGCTCCCTCCTCCACCTGGGCAAGCCGCGCGGTAAGGTTGCGCAGTGCATGTCTCTGTTGCGTTATCACTGACGTCATATGACGTATCGGACTGTGATTGGTCTTGCATCCCTACCCCCCTCTGCTGCTAGCTGTAATTGGTTTAAAGTAATATAACGTGTCCACCCGGGGAGGGAGGGAGGGAGGGAGGGAGGGAGGAAAGACGACGCTTGACCTAGCCGCGGCAGTTTCATCCCTCCAGGCCCCGTATGCCGACCCATCTCTTCTACTAAAGTAAGTGTTACACCTAACTTTTAGTTTTCCTAAACTAACCTTTATTTTTCCTAACCTAACCTCTTCTATATTACTTGTTTGTGCATACCATCATAAAGTTAAGATAAAAGTTTTACTACAACATAGTTGTGTGTCGTCAAAAAGTGGAGTTTGGGGGTCGGGTCAGTCTCTATTGGAATTAATCCCATATGTTCTGTTGTTCCATTTACGCGGATTTCACTTTCCGAGGTACCCTGTGGGTTCAATTGACCGCGTAAATTGGGGTACTACTGTACTTGTATTTCACCTTAAGTAGAGAAAATGGAGTACAGGGTATTTTTTATACCTCTGTATATCAGGAATGTACACACATGGGATTTTCATACACCAAAATTGCACTTACATTTTATTGTTGCAAATCCTGATAAATATGTACAAACTTCACTATACCGGTATTTACAGAGAACCTGAAGACAATCCATTACATATGATATAACAACTTATTAGTGGATTATATTTAATGTTAACACAACAAAGACAAACTGTATACTTCAAGTTTAAATTAAATTAGCTTGTTTGTGTAGAACTCAAAAAGATTATAAAATAGTGGTGGTGATTATGATGAGGATGATAATACTGATGATGATGATTACAACGATTAAGCACTGTAATGATATTGCTTACCTTGGTAATCCCTTCATCGTGTCTGTATGTTATCATAACAGCACCACAATATAAGATGGAGCAGTATATAGAGAGGACTCCAAAGAATCCAGCGCAGGACGTCTCATGGATCCACCAACGAAAATATAATGGTAAAAATATGATACGAGTAATACCGTGCAGCCCTGCTAACCACAATCCAGAATGGGGTTTTGCCTTGGGAAATGTTGACCCTGTGGACATGGTAAGTGTCTTAAAATACTAAAAGTAAATTACTAATTAGAATTGTTTTTTTACATTTAGTAACACTCTGTGGTTGAAAAACAGAGAACACTACAGTACAATAAACCAAGACATACTTACATAATTACTGTGCTGTATATACTTACAGCTTTCCACCTTCAAAATATAGTACAGTAAGCATAAGGAATTGTATGATTGGAGTATTAATATCTTCATGTTTTAGTATTTAGTTTTACAAAATTTTTAACTTACTCAGGGACCAAAATAATGCAGGGCAAGAAGTTCTCACGAATTGAATGTAAAGCTATCACCTATCAGGCAAGATGGCCAGCGATACCCAGTAAATGATAAATATTTGAAAGAACTTCTGGATATGAGTTTATTAAAGCTGGACTCAATTTAATCTTATCAAGAAGATGAGTAGCAAAGTGCCTGGAGCGGTGAATTGCCCAGAAACAGTTGGTAGACAAAAGATTACTGTTATTGTCTGTTCCTTAGTACTCAATAATGAATGCCACTTTGCACTTATTAAAAACAGTATTGTAGGTGACTTTGCAGTTACTAAATATTACAATATTAACTATTATTGTACATGGTTAGTAAAAGTAATACAGCAATCAAGGGTGAGAGGAGCCGGGGCAAAACAGAGTGGGTGGCGGGGCACGGGAGATGGGTGAGAGGAGCTACGGCAGAGGCAGAACTGAGTGAGGTGGTGGGATATGGGTGGAGAAGAGCAAAAGGAAAGGATAGGAATGTTATATAGTACTTTAATTATCTGCAGCAAAGTGGAAGTACTGGACTGCAACAATGAGCTGATGAGGACCAAATAAAGGAAATACTTGACCATATCATATGATTTACCATGATGCCAAAAAATAAGTAGCAGCTTGCAATAAATTAGGTTTAATATAAATGTCCAGCTACTATGTTGTTAAAGTTGGTTTATGGTTTCATATTGATTTTGGTACTAATTATGATAAGGATACAGTAAAAAGAGCTTTCCATATACTGTACTGTACTATACATGGAAAATGAAAGAGTTGGATTTTTTTTAATTATTTAAGGGCCAGTAAAAATGATAGGGGCTGGTAAATTCTAAATTTTATAATCCCTGTGGGTGTTTCAATAAAAATGGTAAATTTGCATCCTTGATGATTATAAGAACTGTACAGTATAGCAATGTATCCTGTGATGTAACCGATTTTATGTGACATACAGTATACAGCTTTAAGATGCTTTATTTCATGTATTTTAGGTCTGGTGGTGATATCAATATGTCACTAAATAAATATGTTGCTCTATAACCATACATTCTTATTGTTATATTCCATAGACTGTGTACAAGCATATACAGTATTTGAATAAAAAAACAAGTAGTACAGCACCAAGTAGGAATTTAGGTAACAGAAACAAGAAAACTTCAGGGTTTTGTAATTACCTTATTCATCTCTGTAGGGTGAATAATTGTACTCCCTGAGATGAGATTCATTAAGAAAGTTGTTGGACCATTTCATGCTTCTGTTTCCTAATGATTTTCGGCATACAGTATATATTTATAGCAGTAGCTATTTATGTGTTTGAACATGTACCTCTTACTAAGTCAACATCAATAAATTCAGTCTTGGGTTTGGCAGTCTTGCGTGGAGTGTATGAGAGGCCCTGCAGTATTCTCTGCTCCACAGTTGTTTCCCATGATTGTTTGTCATAAAGGCTAATCCGTCCCTGGTACCAGCCAAGGGCAGTTTCTAATACCATCCTAAGAGGGGAAAAAATTTACAGTATTACCAATACATGCAAAATGCAGTACTCTAAAATTTAATTGTGATATAAAAATAAATTTTAACTGAGCAAATATACAGCACATGTGTATTGTAGTGTCTTAAAAAAAATTCTAAAACATTTCAACAACCATTCCTGTGGATTTACTAAACTATCTGAATACAGAACATAAACTGAATGGTGTAAGGTCTTAATGAACATCTGTAATGGAAAATGCTAATGTTGGAAATAATTTTGAAAGGTGTCAATATGAAAAGCCTTTCTGAAAAGCTTCAGTAAAATTAAGCCAGTACAGTACTGTACTCAATGTACTGTACTGTAATTTCAGAGATGATGTTTATTTTTTATACTTTAATAATGGTAAATATCTTCAGTAAGTAGTTTACTTTAATATCATATACAATTTGAAAGAGGACCACCCAAGAAACATTTCTGAAGTTTCAAAAACGATTAGCAAGTATATTTCATGGAGACTTAAATATTTTAAATTTCAAAATAATGATCGACGAGTTGATTATACCAATAGTCCATCCAAATGAATGAAAGTCTCAAAGGCTTATTTCTATTGCAAAAAAATTGCATGTCAAGATTTTCATATAAAAGGGCATCAAGCATCACAATAAACCTCCTCACTAAAGCTCCCCTTGTGCTTTCCCTCATCGTGGAATTTACACATTTGTCACCTTTTATTGCAGAAGTCTGTCCTCTTCCCCCCCCCCCCTCCCCTGCCTCCTAATAGTTGCTCTGCTCCTACACCCTCACTTAAACACTCCAACAAGGCAAAACAAAGTTATTCAACTCCTTCACAATGGGAATGCCACTTTTAATATTTTATTTGGCTAACACCTGAGTTTATTCAGCTCAGAGGTGACACCGTACAGAACAGGTTAAAGGATTTTTGCTTAAAATTTTCACCTTCTGCAGAAATATCTTTAATTATATGTGAATAAAATATGTTTCCAAGTTTTTTCTCACGATTTTTATACACACAATGTTAGCCAGGTTTCCCCAGTCATAGTTTAAGGGTGAAACAACATTAGAGCATAAACTAACGAGTCTCAATTTCAAAATAAATTAAAAATGACATATCAAAACTAAGTTTTTCTTCAATATTATTACAGTACAAATACAAACTCCAGAATCTAACATACTTTGTCCTAAAAGATCTGGCTGAACTGTAAGCAGTTCCCTTGCCTGCAGAATCCAGAGGGGCAGCCCACACTGTCCTTCAAAAGCTGTCCTGTCACTTTGTAAGTTTGTATTTATTAGTCTCATAGAGTAGTCCACTCAAGTGTCCACATGCTTGCCAGTGATCGATCCTCAGAACAGATAACCAGCTGATAACCACATTTTTCTATAAAGTGATAGATATCAATGAAAACAGATGCTTTATCAACCCCCCGGGGAAAAATCAAGGAGAAAATGCTAGAATTTATCTCTTTCAATGCCACAGATTCAAAGGCGTAAGCATAAATCCCAAGGGGCCAGAAGCCCTCCACGTTTTTCTTTGAGGGGTTAGAGTATCTCAGGACCCCCCCCCCCCCCCAAACACTTTTTCGGTTAAAGGCCAAACGGGGGCTTTTTTTTTCCTGAAATTAATAATTAATTATTTACTTAAATTCACTTTGCATTTATTTTACCAGCAAAATTACCAAAAATGATAAATGATGATTTGGAGTAATTTTATACTGTACATATAAAAGAAATAATCATATTAAATTCTTGCATTTCTGCCAACATGGCAACTCTACCTCCACCAATCTAGATTAGATACTGTACAGTATACAATAATCTTGAATCACCTTCAGATAGTTGGTTACCCAATCTCCAGATGCCACCAATACTTGTTTTTCGAGTAGTAGGTACCACACTCCCTTCTGTACCCTCCCACCTCCGTAAAAGTAACCCCAATAGTGAAATTTTGAAAGTCCTCAAAACTTTTTGTTTTAAATGCTTTTTTAATTACCAAACCCTGTTCTGTCATATCTGCATATAAATTATACTTTGAAATGCAATTCCTGCTGAAAATTGCTGACTATCAAGAATCACAGGTTTTTAAGGTGTACATTTTCCCCTAAAACAAGTGTTAAAAGTTGTGTGATTACGTAACAGATCATTTCCCTTGATAATTTCAGTGGACTTTTTGAGATATTATCAAGCCAAAACAGGCTTTGCTAAGACTAGAATAAATTCTTTCAGGAAAGTATGTACTGCAAGGGACAAAAATGGATAGTAATCAGAAATTTTAATTTCCTCCTCTAAAATTGCCTCTGATGTGTGATTACGTAACGCTGGAATTCATGCTGGGCAGGAAAATTGTCAAATTTTTCATTTTTTTTTCAGGGGATAATTATGCCCCTGGTCCCCCTAGAGTATGTGTGATTATAATAAGAGTGTAAGAAGTCTTAAATAATTCCCTGTATGTTGGCCTGGCGAATTGGCTAGGAATTAACATACCTAGGTAGCATTTGCTGACATTGCATTCAGAGCTTGAACAAAAAAAACAATTCTTGTAATTTAAATACAGTTTCTTCAATGTAAGGGAGAAGTTTTTTCAATACATAATTTCTGTAGTCGATATTAGGTACAGGTATATAGTTTACGTGCAGAACTCACAATAAGTATTATCAGATTTACTTCTGGCTTGATACTTATTTATTTACAGAAAATATATAGGTGTAGCAGCAAAGTATTGGGGTCAGCCGGACAACTAAAAAAAATTATTTTGAAGGGGCAGACGTTATTAACAATATACTGTATACTGGAAAAGGTAATTTATAAGGACACCGCTACCACCAGGAGTTGTTAAATTTTGTTAATTTTTCACACATATTCTGTTTATTATAGTATGTATTTTAAAAGAGTCAACAACTTTTTATTTTAATTATAGATCTGTTTAATTTTTTAGTTATCTCTATCTATAATCATAAATCACCTGTAGTGAGCAGGGCATGAAGGATGAGGGAAATTGCGGGGTAAAACGAGGTGAAAACCTGGTCACATGATACTAAAATGACGTCTCTACATGCTTTGCATGTGAAGAAATTAATTATTTACCATAAATACTCCCTAAAAAATTCTGCCGAGTCACAATGTGTCATCTGTTTGTTTACACCGACCCGCTCAGTTCAAACTCTCATGCCCACTGAAAATTTTAAATTACAACATATGTTTCAACAAAGTTGCTTTCATTGGTACCTGATATCGAAAAAAGTACTTTATGTTTAATATGGTGTGTGGTCTGGGGGGTTAGGAAGTTAGGTAAGGTCTTGTAGGTTTCTTTGGTAGGTTAGGTCAGGTTCTAGTAAATGTTGTCTCTTCAAAATACCTATACTTCCTATAATGATAAGAACAACGGTGGAAAAAATTAACAAAATCAAACAACTCTTTCACGTGGTAGCGATGTTCTCACATATTACCAAAAATAGATTATTTATTAGTTTTAAAAAGAAAACACTTTAATAGTTTGAGAGATTAGTAGATTATATCAAGGAAATAGCTCTTGGTAAAATTTTAGTTTCAGTCATCCCTATGTTTTTCCGATGGTTTTAGACGTGTTTTGAATGACTTTTATCCCACCTAATCAACTTAACCTAACCTAACCTAGCCACAGAAGCCAGGAATTATATTTAACCTAACCTAAATTCCTAAGATACCCCGGAATGACCGAAACTAAAATAATATCCAGCTCATTATATTTGGTAAAGAACAAGTATACCATAACCTCTGCATAAAATAAAAGATCTTTGTAAGTACTAGGCTGATTTGATCCCAGTGAGCCACAAGAAGCAACAAATAATGTAAACCCAACTTAAGAATGTCAGGGTAGTTAATGGTTATTTCGTACACAAACTACAAAGGCCCAACTCTTTAATAAAAATAAGTGGGAACATAATGTGGATAGGGAGGCATGGCGTCTTAAATACACAAACTCACTGATCATAGTTAACAAGCAGTACTCAGGCCAAGGTGAAGAGGTCCAAGGCAACCACTTAAATAACATCTTCCTCACATGTTAACCACTGATAATACTTGTCAGTTAACTACAGAATTAGTGTTAGTATATCCTGCATTTAATATTTACACTGTGTAACTACAAACTGGACTAGTTATTATTAATTAGTACCAAAATAATCACTCTAATCACCTACTAAATCTCTCACCATAAATATCTTATAAGTGACTTCATAAATCCCTCTTGAAGTTACTTGGCCGACATATTACCTGCTCCAGTATTAAGACAACAGGAATAATGTGAGGAAGTGAGAAGTGTTTATAAGGAGGCCAGAAGCAACATCTCCTCCCTGAAGGTTCAAACAGCTGTGACCTCAAGTGACCAACTCACCGCCGGGTTAAACTAATTTTTACCTTCTCAACAATAACAAAGTAATTAA
Source organism: Homarus gammarus (assembly GCA_958450375.1). NCBI lineage: Eukaryota > Metazoa > Arthropoda > Malacostraca > Decapoda > Nephropidae > Homarus > Homarus gammarus. The sequence goes on from CAUDMG010002220.1 coordinate 86,473, forward strand.
ATCACATATCTTAGATTATTTATATATTTTTATATTTTTTTTTGTAGATAATGACTATGTTCTTGTGTCAGCTAAGATGATTTTTTTTTTAATTGTTGGAGAAAAAGAACTTAATAGATATACAAGTATGTCCTTCCTTTAGTTGATTTTAAGGGTTAACGTTCTTAATTCTGATTTTTAAAGACAATTCAACATTGATTAAAAGTTTTCATATGAGATATAAGATATTGATAATTTATAAACAGTAAACCTTTCAAAGATTTATTTTATACCAGCGACATTGTTTGTTATGGTCAGCTCGGTGTGAGGGCTGACTGACACTACCAATAACTGCACAGATTTGGGAAGAAATATCGAAATACAGGTAATACTGGGAGATAAATGCTGTCTTATACCAGGAAAATTAAAAAAATGGGGTCCTACTAATTACCCAAATGTAGCCGCAATGAAGTCAAATAATGGTCCTACATGAATAAATCGCACTGTTAATCACTTCTAGACTGGTATTTGGTGTCATAGTCACTAAAAATATGTAAACTTAATTTAATATGAGTTAATAGATCGAGTGCATGTACCTAACCTAACCTAACACAACTGTAAATATTCTGCTGATAATTCTCCCATGGCATTGCTTGTTTACATCTGCTGTTAAACTAATAAATTTTGTTAACTTATAATAAACAACGGAGTGTCATGTCGAGGTTTTTTAGCATAAATATTGCATTCATTGTCTTTTGTTTTCATTTCCATAGGCTTCACTTTCCTGATAAAGTGTTTGTGGTTCTAACCAGCGCAAATTCCTTTTATTTTTTCATGCAATTCGTTCTTGAACCTATTGTATGTGTAAAGGATGAGATTCATATAGTAGTTGGATTCAAATCTCATAAGTACTGTACAATATATATTTTTGCCTGAAAAATCTTGTTTATTATTTCTTTTTCAGCTTTGAGAACATACAGAAAAATGCCAACTGTGATTATTTTGGATGTGTCATTGTCCATGAGTCGTGGAGTGGACATAGCCAGCCCTTGCCAAGAGGATGAGGATGTAGAGAGCCTATTGTTACGGAAGGACCTCGCTGCTCATGGCTGTAACATTCTTCTTGATCATTTCATCCAACATTGCAAGTTAGAGTTTGCTTCTCTGGTAAGGAAGCATATTTGATGAATTCTGATACAATGTATTCATGATTTAATATGGAACATATACAGTAAGTCCTTGCTTAACGTCATGGTTACATTCCTGAAAACTGTGACGTTGACGGAAACCACGTTGATGGAATCAATTTTCTTCATAAATAAATCAAATACGGGAGTTATGTTCCCCAGCCTCCCTTTGCCCCATAAGATACATTACATATACATAAATTCAATGGAATTTTGAAAGAAAATAGTACAGCTACTCCTCGACTTACGACATACTCGACCTACGACCACCCGGACATATGACCGCCTCAGTCGGACCAAAATTTTGTCAAATTATGTATTTTCGAGTCCCAACATTAGTGATTGCGCAAGGTACTGACAAAATTTTCGTTTGTAATTCACTTTAAAATGGCTGGCAAGCTTAAAAGTGAGAGTTTTGTGGTGCTGAGAAGAAAAAAAAAGACACCCATTTTAGAATTTCTATGTATTATTTAAGCATTTTCGACTTACGACCTGGATTTGGGTCCCCAACCCTGTCGTAAGTCGAGGAGCAGTTGTACTGTATATATTATACAGTACTGTACATGCAAAAAGATAAATAAACTAATATATTTTGTATTGTACTCACTGGTGGGCGGAGGTGGAGTGAGCGTGTGGTGGGTAGTGGAGAGGAGGGCAGGAGAGTGGCTCCTCCTCCCACTCTAACTGGGTGAGAGAGGGTAATGCACCGTACAAAGTAGTCCGTGACGACGTTATACCGAATCGGTGGGACGTTGTCCGAATCATGGGTATTTAAATAGTGACGTTACAATGAAACAACGTTGTCGGGAGCGACGTTAAAAGAGGAATTACTGTCCTGTATATTACAAAATGTTATTGTTACAATTACCTTGATCCAGTCAGTATTTTTGTTTGTGTGAGGGTTGCTGCTGCATTATGTCTAAATTACAGTACATCAGTGATGAAGTGAATGAGCATTTTTTGCAATTGCTGTGTATGCTTTTATTAATATTCAAGATTATAGTAAATTAAAGTAAAAACATGCTGAAGAGTGGGAACACAAGATGATATGATGATCAAAGAAATAATACAGTACTGTACAGTCATTCGTTTAATCCATACCACAAAAAATGTATTGTGCTGCTTTACTCTGCACAGATTGTCTTCTCATCTGTCCACAAAGTTCTGATGCCATTCACAAGAGATTTTGAAGCCATCAAGAATTCTCTGAATTTAGTTGAAGAATGTGATAAGACCAGTATTGAGGTGGGGCTGATGGGAGCAGCACAACATATTCTGGAGGAGTGGGGAAATGGAACACCTTGTCAGGTAATGTCAGAAGTTTTGAGTTGTAACTTGATGCATGACTGTTTGCACTCTGGATAATAATTCTTGCCATAAGATTTTTTTACACACTTTACCACAAATGTTCTGTAAACTACTTCATATTTTGTTGAGTCTGTGTTTGACATATACAGTACTGTACAACCATATTATTTTTTGCAAATCACTGTAAATCAGAGTCATACCACCGAGTATGTGATAGAGGATTTGTTTTGTAATAAGTTGTCAGATTCTTCATATATCTTACTAAAAATTTATAAACATTTGGTTTTACATTACTGTATAACTTAGATATTAGTGAATAAATTATTATCATAATTTTCAGATTGTTTTAGTGACTGATGGCAATGCAGGTACTGGACAACACACACTCCAGAAGGCAATGATGTCGTCTCACTCACGAGGAGCATCACAGTTTCCATTACCATTTCCTTTTCCTGCGAAGCTCAACATTGTTTGTATCACAAACCCAAATGAGCCATGTCTTCAGGTATAGTAATCCAGGCCTATGGTATGTCTGTGATGCTTCGTTCCCTGTGTGAGTGGAGGGGTGACCTAGTTTGTAAAATATTTCCAGAAACATTTGATCCACAGACAATCATTATTTAGAAGCAACTCTTTATATTCAACATGTTATTTCACGATCTAATAATGTAGCTGCTGTATATGAACAAGTTGATGACTCAGTATTTTTTGTGTACTGTACATCAAATTGAAATGAAGGGTTGTGGAGGCTAGTGATTCATTTTGTATACCTGATCCTGAATATATACATGTTGAGGATATTATCTAACACTTTATTAGCAACTTCTGTTGTGATGCACCACTTACCCTATTATTTCTTCCCTTACTCTGAATCTTATATTCTCCTCAATCCGTACCACACAAATGTAGGAGAGTAGCAAAGATATGTAATACTGGACAGGTAGATAGGTCTATGCTTGCTTCTACAGGCTAGATTCACTTGTTCATACATAAATGCAGAACAGAATATGTATGTACTGTACTAGCCGGTTTTATTTCACGTTATTGAGAGAAACTTGTAGTATATGTAGAGTATAGGACTAGTATTGCAATACTGAACAGTACTGTACTGCCAGAGTACAGTACTGCATGGTATACAAACTTGATATGAAATATATACTGATCACATTTTTCATTTACCCAAAAGAAGGAATCAGAATAGGATACAGACTGTGTAGTGTACTGCATGTGAAAGATACTACACATAATACTTAATATTTCCATTTCTTCAGAGTCCTGAAATTAATATTCTTTTTGAATTTCTGTTTCAGATATCAAAGCCATTGTATCAGAGATTAATAGAACTGAATGGTGAGGGAGATATTTTAGTTCCTGAGGGAGGTCTCAACAAGAAGGTAAGTAAATTGGACAGTAGTTGTACATTGATAATACTGTATAGTAAAAGCTTCATTTGAGGAATACTATACAGGTACAGTAAAGCCTTCGGTAACGATGGTTCAACCAACGAAGATTCATATCTAAGACCTTGGTTAATTTAGGACCCAATTCAATTTATGCCATTATTTTCTTCGTGTTTATGACAAAAATAAAAAAATACGCCTTGCACACGGAGGCAGCCGGGCTTGTTAGTGGTGACTCCAGCATCACTAGTATAAACAATCGCAGCTGGTAGGCCCTTTGTTTTCACACATCTGAACAGGAAAAAGAGAAAAACTTTCTCAGGTTTCTTACAGCATTTTTGCTTCCCTATTAAACATGAGCAAGAGAGCAGTGATGGCTCAAAAGTAAAAAGTGTTTAAGCTCAGCCAAGAAACTAGATGTGTTTAAACGATATGAAAAAGGTGAGAGGTCTGTGGATATTATATGGAGCAAGCAATGAACATATTTTCTGAAGTGGATCCATTAACAGAACAAAGCATTAAAATTTAAATAAACACAAATGACTTTTACATAAAGATGTACGCTATAACAAGAAAAGAAAGCAGCTGTGCAAGGTTCTTTCGACAGCTTTATTATTTGAAGGCCTAAACCAACAACTTCAGCTAGAACATCAAATTCATCATCATAAGCAGCTTCAACAACAACTTCAGGTTCAGTAACAGTTTTATGGAAAGCTAAAGCTTCAGCCAGAGTTGAACCTGATGACGAAGTAAAAACTCACACATCATCATTGGCTGTCCTTATGTTTAAGACTTTACCACTATTGGTGAGTAGAATGTTTGTTTTACATTCGTAAGTATTATTTAAAACATATATGAACAGTAAATAATTGTTGCTTTCATATTCATATGTCGAGAAATGATGATATGTTTTCACACGTACGCACTTACTGTACATACGTTGGCGTTCCCAATAGTCTCGCTTTATTTCTTTACCATTACTGGTTAGCTACTTCTAGTGTTCCATTTATTAACATTACTTAAAACATACATACAGGTATTAAATTTTCTTTTTACATTAAGTTCACTACAGCTACAACCAGGGTCTTGTTTTCTTCAGTTTCTTATGTAGAACCATCGTCACTCACGAAAACAATGCCGTCTTGTCTCCTCGTGTGTGTTTTAATATTCTACGTATTATTAATGAATTGCATTGTTCATTTCACATATACTGTATAAACATTAATTCAATCAAATACATATTCAGTAATAAACAATAATGAATCTTTTGTACATATTCTTAAGATAAATGACTATGTTTCCTTGAGTGCGCACGTACTGTATACATCGGCGTTCCACTATCAATCTCACTTTTTTTTCTGTAATATCAGTGGGTACTTCTACTGTACATTAAATAACATTAATTAAAACAAATTTTTTACATTATTTTTACTACAACATCAACCAAGGTCTTATTTTCTTCAGTTTCAAGTGAATAACTGACATTATGGGTGTAAACACTGACAACAATGCCGTCCCTTATCCTCTCGTGTGTTTTAATATTCTACGTATTATTAATGAATTGTATTGTTCATTTCTCATACAGTATATAAAGATTAATTCAATCAAATACATATTCGGTAATAAACAATAATGAATCTTTTGTACATATTCTTAAAAAAAGATAAATGACGCGGTATCCTTAAATGCGGACGTATATGTTGACATTCCCAATCCATCTCACTTTTTTTTTCTTTGCCATTAGTGGTTAGCTACTTCTATTTTTACATTTATTAACATTACTTAAAACATATATATTCATTTTTTACATTAATTTTACTGCAGCTACAATCAGGGTCTTATTTTCTCATGTAGAACTATTGTCCCGAAGTCTCGGCTGTAAACACAAACGAAACAATGGCGTTCCATCTCCTCTTGTGTGACCATATTATTATTCATTTATACAGTATTGTATAAGGTGCATCCAGAAACATTATTTAAGGAATAGAGTTTGCAATTTTCATTAATTGTATTGTTTTGGAGGGAAAAGAGGGTAAAAAGCCACACAAAAGATATGAAAAGGTCACACTTGGGAACGGATCTCATTATTATCGCTTTATTTTAATGGTAATTAATGATTCGCGATACGATGATTCACCTTACACTGCAATATTGGAGGACACATTACCGTCATTATTCGAGGCTTTACTGTACTGTACTAACTCTCATAATAGTGTAGGTTAGGAACATGGCCAATTTATGCCTCTGAAGACATCTATTTTAGAAAAAATATATGATCTTCGGATCATGACATATCTGATATAATGTTTACTTCTCTGCCCTCACATGTAAACTCACACATTTCAACTCAGTGCCTGTAAACTTTTCAGTGTTTTCATATACAAGTTTATACAGTACTAGTGAACACAGGAGTTTCCTGTACTTGAACACTTGACTGGTAGATGACCATCACTACACTTAGATGTTTAAAGATTTTAAGATATATGTAATTATTTTGATGACCTGTACAGGGAGGTGACATAATATTCATGATCTATTTTGTATCATATATTTTTCTTTCTTTCAACAGACTGTGTCAGAGATGTTTGAACAACTGATAAAGAATAACTTCTCTTCTTACTCTGGCACCCTCCACTGTGGCAATTTGTCAGCCCCCATCACTTTATCACCTCCACCTCAGGTAAGTTCCTCATTTCAAATTATTATTGCAGTGGTTTGGCTATCCCCCTCGGTAAATGTTTAGTATCTACATTGCAATGATATAAACCTTTTTCTTCTGTGATCACTGATCAAGTTAATTTGAAAAATTTTATATACAGTAATCATTCGGTTTGGAAATTTATGTTTGTATTGAGCAAATTATTACTTAAAAAAGTCTAAATAAGCTGCAGCCTTGAGTAGCCATTTTGTTTTTGTAAAACCAAATTTAAAACTGCAGATGGAGTTACTGTATTTCTAAAATGTTCAGATGATGTTATACAATAAAGCCTCAATTTATGTGGTATTGTTTTTGCACAGTTAACTTATGCATGTTAAGATAATTGTGACCTTTTATTTTGTACATGGTATAGATTGACTTATACATAGGTCAGCTCAGTGGCCAAATGGGCCTAGAATGTTTGATTCCTGGCAAATGTCTGGTAAATATCTACCCGAAATTATGAGCTGAAAAATAATCGTAACAAAGCTCACAGCATCCCAGTAGGGAGAGAGCTACAAAGATGAGTCTTAACTTGACAACACACCACCTGCAATGTAAACAGATACAATTAAAACTTTGTTTTTGATTATAATAAGCACAGAAACATTGCCACACACACTAGCCTGCACTATACTACTGTACACTGCATAGTATCCAAGTTCAGCATAGGATGCTCTCATAACATCTTCCAATGCTCCAAAAAATATTTGTTATTTTTTTATCTAAGCATGGTTTGCATTCATATATCAGTGCTGGAATTTTTTTGTTGTTCTTATTAGAGAATTTTCATAAAACGATTCAACATAATTCAAAGCACTCCTGTATTGTATGTTCCAATGCAATATTTTTCTCCATACTCAAGAATATTATTACCTATTCCCTGTTTATTTTTGTGTTTATTTTTTTTGGGGGGGTTAGCCTTACTGCCGTCACCACGACTTTGAAGTGATGCGCGTAAGTGTGGACTCTGCCATCCAGGTCTTAGGTTTCCTCAACACTGGAGATGTGTCCTCACCGCCTGCTTTCTCCAGGCATCTGGTTCTTCCACTCTCTGCAAAGGGTTCGTTTATTTGAATTCTATAGTTATTTATTTTATCGGTCAAACATCCTGTTATAAGAAATTAAGATATGCATATTATAAGGGTAAGACTGGTTTAAAAGGCTCCAGTCAGTGAAACTTGACTGAGTATTCCACATCTGTAATAATGCAGATTCTTTTAGCTAGTCTAATGTTCATCACGTATTATGGATATTTGTTTTATTTTTTAATCCTCTCGCCTATCAATGCAGCTCTTTTAAAAACTGTACATTCATTTGCACCTTTCCTTGACCATTTTAGTTATGTGAGTTTATGGCATTATATGGCATCTGTTCTTCTGTCCATTTCTAATGTCTATACCAAGATGTGTGTGAGTATGGATGTAATGGATATCTGGTGCTAGTTTTTATATTATTCAGTACTGTACAGAGATGAATAATGAGGGTGGTGTTTGGAGAGTGCTTTTGTTTCCTCACCTTTTTCCCACAAAACTATACCTGTTTGGAGAAACAAAGTATTATGCAAGTACAGATATAAACATGAGTAAATTATATCTCTTTCAGTTTAGTGAAACTTACAAATTGTATTTTGCTCATCTTCTCCCCTTTTCAGGTGACATGGTCATGTTGCCAAAAGCGGATCCAGGGAGTGATGACGAGAGTAGTGGTAATGATGAAGGGAAAATACCTTCATTTTGTGTGTTGCTTCATGGTGGACTAAAGGTAAGTTTTTTATCATTATTATCACATATTGTACCCTCTGTAGATGAAGTAAACCCTTTTGTAATCTGGCTAAGTTTTTCACCCACATACAATACATCTGTAACAAATTAAGTTTTACATCCAATGTAATTCCTGTATGATCTGTTTTAGTAATGCCACTGTCACTTGACCCCTTTTGTACAGTAAAAGTGGCTTCCCCATAATAAAGTTAATGGCTTCTCTTCAGACACCTTGAACAAGGGTGATACACTATACTGTGCAGTCCTGAGTATAATATGTGTGAAAACTGAAAAAGCGTATTGTACAGTAGTGCCTCGACAACCGTGGGGGCTAGATTCCTGAAAAACATTGTGGTTGGCAAATCCGCAGTTAGCAAGATTAAAGGCTAATAGGAAATGGGAGTTAGGTTCCATAGCTGCAGATAACACTCATCAAAGTCTAAGTTGCCTGTTCCTTCAATAAAAAATGCCTGTATTGTACATTTAATTAAATTTGAGTCAAATACATATACGTATTGTACATATAAAAATAGCTTAATATAAATTATATACAGTAATAAAATTTTTACTGTACGTCTCCATGAAGATGAAATGTTGCTATAAAATAAGAAAAGTGAAGACCATGGGTGTGAAGTGAAAGTATGTGTGGACTTCGTATGTTGCTAAGTTAGACTGTCCCTGTAGCTACATCCCCCTAGCCCTCCACCTACCAGGCCAAGCAAGCTGTGTTATAGTTATTTTTCAACCCTTAAATTTTTGTTGTAGTACTCTTTTACATGCTCACACAATTGTTTATACAGAATGTGCAAAAAAAAAAAAAATAAATAAATAATTATCATAAGGTCAAAAGCATAAGAGAATAAGCATTTCTTCATGTGCAGGACTAAGCACAAAGATTGGGAGAGGATGCTCCTGTCTCATATACAGGTATGGAGTGAAATGATTGTCAAATGGCAGTGCAGTATTTTTACACTCATTAAATTTATTCATATTATTTTTATTTATTCCTCACATTTACGGAGGATTGCATTAGACTGCAGAAGATAAAGACGCCTTGCTAATCCACAGATACATAGAACTAAATGCAGCAGTTGCTGAAATTGTATACAGAGTGTAAACCATGGGTACATGGAATCCATGGTTGGCGAGGGTCTACTGTACCGTAAATAAGCCAGGGGCAGACCCAAGAATATCAAAAGGAAGGATCCAAGAAGTTGTGGGCGGGAGAACATTAGGAGATGTTCCGAGGTCAATAGTAATGACTATGTACTATACAGTCTCTCCTCGACTTACGACGGGGTTTTTTCCCCGACGATCAGGTCGTAAGTTGAGAAAGCGAAAATAATACATAGAAATTCTAAAATGGGTGTCTCTTTTTCTTCTCAGCACCATGAGAACTCTCACTTTTACGCTTGCCAGCCATTTTAAAGGGAATTACAAATGAAAAATTTTTCAGTACACAGAGTGATCACTAACATCAGGACTCGAAAATACGTAATGTGAAAAATATTTTATACGACCACGGCCGTCGTATGTCCGGGTTGTCGTAAGTCGAGGAGTACCTGTAGAAAAATGCAGTACTGCATTAAAGAAAAAGTACAGTATTGGAATTTTTTTTGAGAGAGAGGGGGTCCAAACCCCCAGCACCCCATCTGGTCTGCAAGCCTAGTCACTTACATGTTGAAATAAGCCAAGTCATCCACTTAGGTGGCAACAAAGGAACATTGCAAAATGCAGTTTGAAATACATACAAGAACAAATCATATGATAAACCTATTATTTCTGCAAAATTTTTCATTCCATATTACTTGTCAAATTTTTGTGCTGTATTCCAGTATTAGTTGTCATGATTTACAAATTCACACAAACAAAATTTCTCAACCTGAATGTCTGTAATGCAGGTGGTTGCTATATATAATACTAAGTGTTCAGTTAATATGTACAGTCTCGTTCAAGGTTCTTCGAACACTGCTGGATACAGCTGGTAACTCAAGGCCATTTGTTTACTATAGTATGTAGTAAAAATTATGAATGAATGTAAAAGATGATTGGTTACTTAGTTAATGGTTGGGCTTTGTTGTTTCGTATTATATTATACTACGTACTATAGTAAACAAACGGCCTTGAGTTACCAGCTGTATCCAGCAGTGTTCGAAGAATCTTGAACGAGACTGTACAGTAGCTATAACAACTATCGGTGCAGGTGGGGGTCGATATGCTCCGAAATTTTACATGTGACAGCCTTCATATACGAATATTTATCGTCCATGGTCTCATATTGTTTCTCACAAAGTATGCACAGATAGTTGTTTTAGACACTGTACATCATGTATTGTTATCTTTTAAATATATTTTTTTTCCTGTTAACAGCGTGAAAACATGGTGGCATTATGTCAGGTTGGAGATAACTGGCATGGCATTCTGTATTCTTGGGCAGACAACAAGAAAAAATCTAATCTTATGTTATCTCTCTTTGTACCAGGTGAGTAAATCTGTATTGTGATGTACACACTATTCACACCTTTACACTGTCAGGTTCTTATTCAATTGGAAACATTTGCTTACCCAGGCATATTCAGGCTCCATGCAGCAGTAGTATTGTGCTGGGAGCAATGACAGATGATGGTCACCTTTAGGCAAGCTCTTGACTAAATGCATTGGTGACTACGTAACTTTTTGTGTTTTTTAAAACCATTAAAATTACTATTTTTATATATGTAATAGATGCATTCGCAGATAAGTTGAAAGGTGTGGATCCTGAAGATGAGGTATACATCATACTGTACCAAGGTATATAGTGGGTGGAAACAAGGATGTACTTGGTGAGCAATGCTTGAGAAATTACCATGGAAATGTGGTGGTTCATTATGAGGAAATTATGGATGCTTAGAGAAAATGCTATGATGCTCTGTTGAATGAGGAGTTTGAATTGGACAAGGATAGCCTGGGAGCAGCAGAGCCAGTGCAATGACCTTGCTCAAGTGATTGAAAAATTAAGAATAGAAAGTCAGCTGGTAGCTCTAGCATAAGAAAATGTTGGCTTGATGGTGGTCAGATTGACAAAAGACATTATAACAGTATGTTGCTCCAGCTGACTGGCTGAAGAGCTTGGTTGTGATTACTTACACTGGAAAAGTTGATGCACTTGAACATAGGAACTACAGGGGTCTGAAGCTGTTGATAAGTTTATGAAAATTATGGAGAGTGTGATTGAGTGGACATTAATACAGATTGGGTTCATGCCAGACAGGGGGGGACTACAGAAGCAATATTTATGGCAAGTTAACTACATGGTAAGAAATAACACTTATGAACACATATCTGTCGGAAACATGTTATACTGATCTTGTACACCTTTGTTTCTCATGGCGCTCCATTTTACAGGAATACACCTAGAGTGCTATAAGTGCTATGATTATATGAATATGTCTTTGACCTATAAAAGTTTGTATTTAATAAGTTTGAATAATTCTCAAATATCATGTAATTAATAGCTCCAAAATTAAATGTCTTGTGTCATGATTTCAGGTGTAGATGTCATTCCATGGATGGGGAAACTATCAAATCTTGGACCAGCTTCACAATTACCTATAAATCCTTATGGACCATCAGACACCTCTTCTCCATTCCCATTGAAGGTAACACTTTGAATCTTATTGCCACATAAACAAATCCTGTAGGGAGGCAGCTGCAACCCACAAATTATTTCTAGTCCTGCTAATGTCTTCTGAGTCATGGCTGAGGGTAGACGTGCATTTAATCATCCCAGCCATGGTCTGAGTGCCCAGGAAATCAAGGAGCTATTGCGTTTGTGAGGAAGATGACCCATATATGATAATACTGTAGTAGCAACAGAGATGTGGTGGAATTTGATGGAGTTGAACTGGAGAGTGATTATAAGTCAGCTGACTCTCATGATGTGCATATATGCGAGTGAGTGTATGTGATGAAATAAGATGTACTACAGTCTATGCGGAAAGTTAAGGCACACCATGGAAAAAAAAAAATCATGGTAAGGCAATAAAAAAATGAAAATAACACTCACCCACCCCTCTTAGTATTTTGTTGTGTTTCCCAGCACCTCTTTCAGTCGTTGTGGAACACTTTCTGCAAGGTTTTGCAGGTGCTGTGGGGTGAAATTGGCCCACAGTTGCTTAATTGCTGTGGTGAGCTTGTGGACGGACGAGCTGTCAAGGTCACTTAGGCGACGTTTCATGAGCCCCCAAAGGTTCTCAATAGGGTTGATGTCGGGGGAATTGCCAGGCCAGTCCTTAAAATATGAAACCTGGCAATCCTCCAACCACTAAGTAACCAACTTGGCTGTGTGGCAGGGAGCACCATCCTGCATGAACACGTCGGCGCGTGTTTTCTCAAACGAGTCAGGCAGAACGTCACAGAGAAGCTCGAGGTACACACCTTGGTTAACTTTTATGTTTTTATCAAGCACAACCAACTCACCAACACCATAATAAGTGAAACAACCCCATACCATCACTGAATCAGGATGGTTGACCGTCTTGACGGTGTACCTGGGGTCGAGCGGGTCAGAATCTGGCCGGCAGTACACCCTATCGTGACCACAACCACTCACTGTAAACATGGCTTCATCACTCCACAGGACGTTCCTCCACTCCTGAAGGGAACAGACACTGTACTTCTTTGCAAAAGTGATCCTCTTCTCCTTCTGGGCAGCAGTCAGCAGAGGCTTACGGCGTGGTCGGTTAGGCGCGATAACCGCGATCGTCAAGAAGAAGCTGCTGCACCGACCTTAAGGAGACGTGACCAAGGAGTCCGGGGTTAGCTTGCTTTAATTCCCGGGCCGTGAGCTTAGGGTTAGCATTAACTTGCCTAGCAATCACCTTCCTGGTTCTAGGAGACCTAAGCTGTGGTCGCCCAGACCTGGGTTTAGGGGTAGGCAACTCTTCCAGGCTGTTTGCTTCAAACTCCGAGATGAATCGGTACACTGTTTTGCGGCACACACCGGTTAATTCAACTATTTCAGGAACTTTATGATTAGTCTTGTATAAACCAATCACCTGTGCAACATCCTCACGCTTAGTAACTCTCCTGGACATCTTAAAGACCCAGAAATCACACGATAAAGCACTGTAACTCAGGTGTAAAATCACGGCACGTGGCGCTCACATGGGTACAAAAACCTTCCACCCACGCAACCTGAACAAAGACTGAGCGGTTGTTGCTATGTGACAACTGTCGCCTAAGGGTTCCAGATGCCGTTAGAATTGTGACTAAATATTTCTGATCAAAATTTATCCCTATCTTGAGGGTAAAACGATTTGTGCTTAAAGTGAAGACACAACCCAATTTGTGCATTAATTTTCCGCGCAGACTGTATGTCCAGGCAGCACAGGCATCTGAATGCATGTGTATGTGGGTTTGTGTGTGTGTGTATTCAAATGTATGTACAGTACAGTTGTGTACATTTTGGATTGGGCTGGATTTTCTGCAATTATTAAATTTGGTTTATAGGATTTATAATCATATCATAGCAGTTTGACATGTGAGTGATTTATGTGCTTGCCTCCTGTCTTAAGGGTTGCTGGTTCAGTCCCAGGGCACACAGAGGTACCTTATTTTACAGTTGATAAGAGTGTCAACCATGCTACATTTTTGTGTATGGAAAGTTTAGTGTATGGTGCATTGTATCAACACACTCTTTCTAGTTGGCCATCAGGCTTATGGGACCCACTTTCAATCATAAACTTTATATTTTAGGTTCATGAAAAGAAGAGTTATGCTCTGAATTGTGTTGTATGGGTACGGCAAGGAGGACTCCAGTCAGATATTCAAAAGATCCTTCGCCATGCTCGTAAACTCCCAGATAAGACCCAGAGTTTTTACAAGGTGTGTTAAATATTAAATTCTTTAAGGTTAATGTAGCAATGACTTAAGAAATATAGTCAGTGATTTTACAGTAAGAGAATAACATTTGAAAGTTAGTTACTCAGCAAAAAAATGTCCAGATGTGTTATAAAATTTAATGTAAATATCGAAGCACAATATAGTACAATTATTATCTCAGATGGACTTTATAGTACTTTAATCTTGATAAACTTTACCAACAGGAACTGAATCGCGTGCGTAAAGCTGCACTCTCCTATGGTTTTGGAGAACTTCTGGAAGGCTTGGCAAATGTTTTAGAGCGAGAATGTACACTGCTACCATCTACAGCTCACCCAGATGCTGCTATTCAACTACAACATGCTTATGAAGCCTTGCGTAACCATGACAAAAAAGACATCAGACAGAATGTTGCACCACTCAAAACTACATTTTCAGGGAATGATTGATTGTGAATTAAAATTTATCATTTAACAGTACAGTGGTCCGTGATTGATCTCGAAGTTAGAAACCAAAAGGGAGTCAAGAATGTGTATTTGATCGAAGTCAACTTAAGGGAAATATGGGGGTAAGTTGGGTTGAGCTCCCAAAATTTTGTCACCCCTCATTGATGACTTTTTATCAGTATGTGTACATTTGTCTAATAATAAAGCCTTGAAAATACATGATACATATGGTATACCTGTCATTCACATTAAGTACAACAAATAACATTGGACATTGCTATCATCAGTCTTGGTCAGGCAATCCAACAATTCTATCTTTTTGGGTGGATGCTGGGGAAGGAGTTCCTCCACTGTTGCTTCTTATTTGAACTTACCAAAGTACAGTACTAGCTTTATGTTTCAACCCCCAAAAATTATGACAACTTGAAAGACATGGTGAGTGTTATTCAGTAAAACATATGGAAGGTGGGACCTCATCACTATAATGTACAGTTGGGGAAAAATATTTTGCTCCACATTGCTGTGGCCAGTGGAGATGTCTGGTAACTCTCGTCGTAGCAAACCTTTACCAAGTTAGAACCGTTAAAGCAACTGGTTTCATCCAAATGTCACCCTCACTATGGTTCATTAATAAAGGTTTGCTACGACAAGAGAGTTGTCGGATGTGTCCACTGGCTACAGCAATGTGGGGCAGAATATTTTCCCCAACTGTACATGAAAAAATGGCAATGCACTTTTATTTGAAAGAGTACACAAATAATTGTCACTAGAGTGCATTAATCTTGATGCTCTTAATACCTTGAGGGAAAATACTGCAAATGGTTACAGGAAGAGTTTTCTCGCAAACACTTGGTGAAGTTGCACACGAGAATGGCAATAGAAATCGAGTTGGATCTGAAATATGGTCTTGGGGTCAGAATGGTTTGATTTATCATCATGAGAATTTTTAATCATTTGGGGGACCACTGTACTGAATTAAATTATAACACAACCCATGAAACTTTAAATTGTCCTATTTAACATGAACATTATAGTACATTATTATAATGTGTTAACTGTTTGTCATGAAGTTTCACAACATCATTTAGACCCCCATTCATGTTTCACAACATCATTTAGACCCTCATTCAAGTTTCACAACATCATTTAGACCCTCATTCAAGTTTCACATCATCATTTAGACCCTCATTCAAGTTTCACAACATCATTTAGACCCTCTTTCATATATGTATTCTGTCTCTTGCCAATATACTGACAAAGTCTCAAATGACTAAACTGAATATATTTGTACATGTAATAAATATTTTTTTCATAATGCAAACAGTTATTAATTATGAGTTTCCATTAATATCCTTTTACTAATTATAAAGCCAAGTAATCTCTTCAAACCTATTGTGGGATATACACTGTAGGTTTAAAATGTAAGACACCAACCTAATACACTTTAAAACATAAAATATATACAGATCGAGGATCCTTTATCCCAAATTCCCCCCAAAATATTTTTTTTAATGGACCTTATTATGTGGGCGTGAAGGCATGTTTTACAATGGGCTCAGCCAAACTTCCATGTACAGTATATATTAAACCCACAACTTAATCAAAGACAGCACTCTAACACACAACTGCTGCAATAGCATAGGTAATGTAGGTAAAGTCTGCATAGCAGCTGGTTGGGTCAGGCAGCTGACTTGATTGCTATCATTTTTTTTTTTGCCTTTTCATCTAATAAATCCAGATGTGGATGGCATCTGGTACTTTAAAGCAAAGAAAGTTTCAATCTTTACATTAAAACTCATCCAAACTTGACACGACCATATTGTACTAGAAAATATATTGGGATTCAACTCGGCAAATTCAATGTTTCCATCCCCCATAGTAGGCAAAGGGTATTGCTATAATTATACTGTACAGTACTAACAATCACCCCAGTCACTCCACGGGTGGAAATCTGATCCAAAGGTACGAGAACCAGTATGTTCTAGGCTGCCAGCTGTCCGTAATGCATATACAGAATTAACAATTTGTAGCTTTGATGCCAAATGTAACAGGGCAAGCTGGAAACATAAATCAGAACAGATTTGTCATGTTTGAATATGATGCCACAGGTTGTACAATGGAATAAGCACCTATCAAGTAAGGGTCATATGTTTCTTCTGCATGAGAAATGAGTTCATACTTCTTTTAAATACAGGTATTGCTTGTTTAATGATGGGGTTGTGTTCCTGAAATAACTTTAACATAAAGTGAAATTATGGCTAAACGAAGAGCAACACGAGAATCAGTCTTCGAGGAATTTTTTCATTTAAATAACTGTATTTAATGATAATTTGCTATAATGATAATAAACTACAGTACACTACAGTAAAGTAACACTCACCAAGTCCATGTCAGATGCAAAGTCGGCATCATGTGTCTCTTCTGTTGCTAGGACAGACATGTCACTCACTCTGCATTGGAAAATTAGGCTGGAGGCAATGTAGCTTGACCCTTCACCGCTTTTGTGACGCCGTATGTCAAGCTTCTCCTCCAAATTCAAGGACTTGCGGGAGAGCTTGGCCTTGCCTGATCAGGGAGGCAATACAGCATCATGCTTACCCAACACTTTCTCAGAGTTCACCCATAACCTGAATACCTGTACAGTACTGTGCTTGTAATGAAGGGGGTGATTACACAAAATATAAAGCACAGTATAATTATTTATTAAATTTAAGTTGTACTATACATTTACAGATTTGTTCATGTTATATAAGTCTTTAAAAAATTGCAGGCACCACACATCTACTAATAATAAATTAGTTTTGAAAAAATAAAGGGCAAATCCTCTATGAAAATGATAAACAAACGGCAAACTCTACCATGAAAGTATACACTTGCTTTGCACTAAGGCATATTTTGTCAATTGCAACACAATTTTGGCTATTTTATCTTTTGCGTTATGTAATAATTCATCTTAACCAGGGACCCAGATTTTTTTTTTTTTTTTTTTTTTTTTTTTTTTACAAAACCTAAATTACTACAATTTACCAAATGCTCGATATCAAAGCAGCACTTGTCTGAACACTTAATAGTAGTTTCTTTACGACTGTTGAAAACATGCATGCTCATGTAGCAGTCAGTACTTTGAATCTTGATGGTTCAACCAGTCTGTTCTTAATACTGTACTGTACAGTTAGTTGCCCACATGTACTGTATAGTGTTCCACCTCTTGATGGCCTTTCCAAACATGTCAGAATCATTTTATGAATGAATCGGTAACATGAGGAGAGGAGTTGCCAATGACTATACAGTACATGTGGTCAACTGTACATTCACACCACTGCACAAATCCCTGCATTCCTGTTTATCACTTTACACATATCACAAGCACTTTTTCTCTCTTTGAACCAAGACATTCCACACTCTCACACTGCCGAAGAATAATGTTTGAAATGCTTGAGCTCATAAAAATGCATCTTACTCATTTTCAGAGACTTGTTACTTTATATTACATTCAGCTATTCTCATTCCTGTTTCTCTACAGAGCATAACCTCCTGTTAATGTTAAGTAGATCTGTCCCACAAACTGACAGGTTTTCAATTCACACAATGTCCATAAATGAGAACCATCCAACAGCAAAATCCAGTGTTGCTTCTTTTTTATTATCCAATTTTTTGCATGGTAGCAACAGGTGTCTGGATGTTTTATAATAATAATGTCAGCTCAAATGGGACCCATGAAGAACAAAAACTTGTTATGTGAGATGTATTTTTCATCATAAAAAGTTAATGCTCCACATGAGGAACCTATGCTGATGAAGTGAGTTTGTTACACAATGCTTATGTTGAAAAGAAGCCTTGTCACAGTGTATTTTTAGTAACACAAAATTCCCACACTAGTCTTTACAAACAGGTGTTTTTGTGTGGGGTGCAAGTGAAAAATTTGCAAAACTGTTTGGATGATCAGCAAAGAGCATGTTCAGGAGTGTCAAAAACAGTGATGCATAAGAAAGGGTTGGCTGGATTGCTGATCCAGGGAATCTAATAGTTGCTTATACCACCTGACAACCAAAACGTACAATAAGGCAAGAAATATTTTAGACTGCACTTACTGTAGTCTTAATGCCAGCACAGGTATCGAGATCATAATTATATGTCCACGGTTTTCCTGTTAAAAATAAATGTACCTTAAATACAACAATACAGGTTGACAACCCTTTATCCGAAATTCTGAAAACCAAAAGTTTTTTGTGGAGCAATTTTTATTTATTTATTTTTTTTTTATTTTTTTTTAAACAGGGATTAGCCCACCCAGGCATAGATCACTGACCCACATCGGGGCCTGGGGGGCGAAAATGTAATAGTAATACTAATTATAATAATAATTATAGTAAATAAAATTTTTAATTAAAAAATACACCAAAATAAAATAATAATAAAGAAATACAAGAATGAAAAAGATAAAAAGTGAGAAACACGACCGAGACCTATGAATTATTATTATTATTGTTATTATTATATTTTCGCCCCCTAGGCCCAAATGTGGATCAGTGACTTGTGCCCGGGTGATATATATATATATATATATATATATACAGTTCGTCCCCGAATTACGTACATCCGAATTACGTACAAACGGCCGATACGTACATCGTTTCTGAAGTCTTTAATTGCAAAAATATTGTCTTAAAAGGGCGAGCAATTTTTAAATTTGGCGGGCGAGCCAGCCGCACCGCGCCGCCACTATCACTGACCATGCAGACGACACGCTAGACGCACCAAAACAACAAGTGTGGTCATTGTGCATACAGTACTTCTCCTGTGAATTTCTGCCCTATTTTGTACACTTTACTCTGTGTGCAATGACTGGTGTAAAGCGTAAGAGTGGTGAAGCCAGTGGGAGTGCTACGAAACGTCAAGCAATCTCACTAGAGGTAAAAATGGACATAATAAAACTGCTTGAAAGTGGTGAAAAGTTGACCAATGTTGCCCGCAAATTTAACCTGAGTCGGTCAACTGTTAATACAATTGATAAGGGCAAAGAAAAGATCAAGGAACATGTGAAATCTGCAGTGCCAATGCAATCTACGATTATAACTAAAAGAAGAGGGAAGGTTCTGGAAGAAATGGAAAAATATCTTGCGCTGTGGATCGAGGACTGCACACAAAAACGTAAGCCTCTGTGTCTCAGTATGATTCAGGAGAAAGCCCTAAGTTTTTTCAACGACCTAAAGAAAGATCACCCTGATGATACTGTGACATTCAATGCTAGCAATGGGTGGTTTAACCGATTCAAGGTGCGAAATAAGCTGCATAATGTTCGAGTGACTGGTGAGGCGGCGAGTGCTGATTGGAAAACAGCACAGGATTTTCCAAAGAAACTCGCGGAAATTATCGAGTTACGTACATTTCGAGTTAAGTACAACCTTTTGGTCCCCATTATGTACGTAACTTGGGGACTTACTGTATATATATATATATATATATATATATATATATATATATATATATAGATATATATATATATATATACAGGTAGTCGTCGACTTACGACCTATGCGACTTACGTCTGTTCGACTTTACGACCGGCGGTACGACAGTTTTGGCCCCAGCCTCCTGGCGCTGCCGGGAGCTGGAGCCGCGCGCATTCCCGCGCTCAATTACAAACACGCTCGCTGGTACAGCACACTTCCCTCCGTGTCTGTTTGCCTTGTGCCTTTCTTTTGTCTTGGAAATTTTTCTTGAACCACCACCCCCCCAAGATGTCTACCAAGAAGAAACTTAAAGATGATTATATTATCATTACACATTATAATATACGTAAGGTAATTAAATTGTACTGTAGTATGCAGTGATTTACTTAAACCTGACGACCGTAACAATAATGAACAAAGAAAATGTTGATAAAATATGACTTAAAGATGATTATATTATCATTACACATTATAATATACGTAAGGCAATTAAATTGTACTGTAGTATGCAGTGATTTACTTAAACCTGACGACCGTAACAATAATGAACAAAGAAAATGTTGATAAAATATGACTTAAAGATGATTATATTATCATTACACATTATAATATACGTAAGGTAATTGTAACATAGGCCGACTTACGACCAGATCAACTTACGACCGGGCGGCCGTAACCAATCTAGGTCGTAAGTCGACGACTATATATATATATATATATATATATATATATATATATATATATATATATATATATAGTGTCCTTGTGGCCTAGCCGGTAAGCGCTCCCTAGTCACACCCAGTAGGTCGAGGGTTCGATTCCTTGCTGGTGAGGTCGTTGATTGTATGTTCAAAGTCCGCGTGTTAAATGGACTAAAAATGAAGTATATATATATATATATATATATATATATATATATATATATATATATATATATATATATATATATATATATATATATATATATATATTATGAAAATCCACAATGAAAACGTGGATAAGATAAATCTTGATAAAATCACACGGGAAAATGGAAACAACGGAGTACCTTAGCTTTCGTCTTTATTCAAGACATCTTCAGACGAAAGCTAAGGTACTCCGTTGTTTCCATTTTCCCGTGTGATTTTATCAATATATATATATATATATATATATATATATATATATATATGCTGATAACCACCAGGAAAGAAGAAAACACGAAGTTCCCAAGCGCTTTCGTGTAATTCACATCTTCAGGGGTGAGTACAGACTAGTCTGTACTCACCCCTGAAGATGTGAATTACACGAAAGCGCTTGGGAACTTCGTGTTTTCTTCTTTCCTGGTGGTTATCAGCATATACCTAGATCACGCGCACCTACAGTGATTTACTTGCATATATATATATATATATATATATATATATATATATATATATATATATATATATATATATATATATATATATATATATATATATATATAAAAATCTGAAAACCGAAAAATTCCGAAATCCGAAATGCCTCTGGCCCCAGGGATTTCGGATAAGTGATTGTCAACCTGTATTCAACTTTGTCAATTGTTCTCTGATAAATTATATTTCTTTTTTACTGAAACATTTTCATTTGCAAAAACTCACACCATCAACAAGTTTTAAAGAACAAAGCTTACAAAAGTTCACCTCCACTACTTACATTTTTACTGCCATTCAGTCTCACAAACCCATATCTGATTCTCAATGGAATGAAACATGAGAGGACTTAAACACTGTAAAATGTAAGAATTTCTCGAGAATTTTTCTATTTCTATTTCTGAAACAACTTACTAGGGCAAAAATAAACCTATGCATTTCAAGCAGCCACTTCTTATCATTCAGAAAATGTAATTCACAATGGTATATATTTACTCAACACTACAGTTTTTATACTAGACATTAGTCCAAAAAACTATACAACTTTATAGAGCCAGATTCAAGGCTATTAGCAAATACTGGTTTAATAACACAAAGTGAGTACTGTACAGTTACTGTACTGTATAAAATTTGAGGAATGGAAAGTCTTTGGTTCCCCTGAGCTGATGAGTAACTTAGAAATATACTTATTAAATTCAGATAATTTTTTTCTACTTCTGAAAACTTAATTTATCCCAATCCCTTTTTGAATTCTGGGAGTTTTGGCATCAGACAGTTCTAATTCATCAGCTTCACTTTCTTCTAGTCTTCTTTTGTTTGTGGGTAAACTTTGATCCTGGTGAATGAGATCCAGAGCTTTCTTCTTCATAAGTTCATCCTGAAGAGATATAGTTCTTAAATTTCTTACTTTTGAATATATACCCAGGGTAATGAATTAATTTCCACTTATAATTAAGCACAATTTATGGATAGAATTACTAAACAAAAATTAAAACAACGATAAGAAATTTTATACCGGTACACCCCTAACAATGATTATATCCAGAAATATTACTAAGTTCACGAGATGGTATTCATGTAAAAAATTTGACCTATAAAGGGAAGGTACACATCAGTACAGTGTGCCACTAATAAATGTACCACAGGCAGAAAGAGATATGTACACAAGCATTCCCACAGTCACAACAGCTGGGGTAGGAAAATGCCAAACAAGATGACTCCTAATAATTCTAAAGTTTTGAAATACTGTTGAACATAATCTGTTATACTGTACTGTAAATTTAAATTTTTTGCTAAATATTTGCCCCCTAAATGTTATGGAGCAGTAACTGAGATGCTTATGTATGTGCACCGTGTTTTCAACAAATACAGTATTGTAATTGAACATACACAAGAAAAGAAAACTTAAAAGAAAATATCCTCACCTGCAACCAAGGATGACTCAGAGTTTGGTCTATGTTAAGTCTCCTTGACGGTTCACTAACTAATAGTTTAGTAATCAGATCCTTTGCTTCATCAGAGATTTCTGTCCAAAGTTTAGGTTGAAAATTATAGACAGCATTCTTGATCTTAAAACGTAATTTTGCATCCTCTTCACCATAGAAGGGAGGATAGCCTGACAAGCTGTGGAGACACATGATATTAGCTACAATCCTAATGAGATTAACTGTTAAAGCTTAAAAGAACTAAAGACTATTTTTCCCACTGCATACATGAAAAATAAAGGTTTTAGCCATTCAAGGAATGATCGGCTGTGACATTGTCAGATGACCCGGACTTAGGGAAACTTTGATATTCATCCCATTGCAGTACAGGTTCATACAATTATTTAAAGGTGAATCTATTTAACTAATTTCTTAAGAAGAGAACATATGACAACTAGAAGTAATTATTTCACTGGTGAACAAAGTCAACTTCACCTATCACATTTTGTTTGCTTTTTATTACGTATTTGAAACATTTCTTGTAGTACTGTAACTAGTTTCACATAGCTGACAATTTAATGGACAGTATCAGAATAATTTTAGTTAATATACATTACTTTTGAATTATATCTATACAGTACGGTATGTCCAACAAGGATGGGGTGAGGGAAACACAGGTATCCCTCGTTTAGTGATAATTCGCTTAACGTAAATTGACTTTAATGAAGAAAAAAAATTCTGACACCCTTTCTTGCTAATGTTAGGCCAAAGGTTGTTTAACGATACCATGTCTATGTTTACTCTACCACAATCCTGAGAGTATGCTGTGAATTCTTTAGAAAAGCTGAGTGTCATAAAGCATCATAAAAGTTATGAAGTGCTGGGAGCAATGAGCATCCCGTCTCCCCCACACACCGACTGGTGTGAGTTGTGCGTGAGCCATGGACCAACTGACTTGTGGACTTGCTCTCCCATGCAGGAGTGGTGTTGCCATTTACAATATATTGTTAGGTTAGGTTAGGTTATATGCATTTTTGCCTTGACCATATCTTTTAACATTTCTATTTCTTTGATGCATCTTAGCCATACAAAAGCACAAAAAATATAACAGATTGATGGAGATACACATTATTTGTTATTGTAATTTGGTTAAATCCCTACCCTGTACCCCAAAGTGGTGGTAGAAGATAACTTCTGAATAAAAGTGTTGTAAAGGCAGTCCCTGATTTCCAAAAATCCAAAGATACAAAATATTAATTTTTGGCCAATTTTTCCATTTACTGTGTAAACCAAAAATGTGAAGTTGCATTTTTCTTTTTTTTATTCTTTTACAGCATCAGAAGATTCTGAGATGCTGACATAGGATATTTTGGAGCTTCCCATACTGGACCTGGGCAGATAATGAAGACAATTTAACTAAAAACAATATATAATACAGTACAGTGACCCCTTGAATATCAGGACTAAAAGGGGGACCACCTGTCCAAATGTATAAAAATTATAAATACTGTACAGTAATGAAGAAAAAAATACCAAAAATACAGTACATATTATCCTGACCACTGGGGTTAGTTATACAGACTTTTTCCTGTGAAGAAGCCATAATTTTGAGCAACATATTACTGTACATACTCACTTTATAATCAAATGACTACACTAAAGGTCTAAAATTTTATATCTTGTGCAAACTAAGTAATGTTTACACTCAAATTATTCGATGTCTTGCAAGGATTCCAGCAATGCAAGTTATATTTGACTAAGTTTTGTTTGTGACATTTTACAATATAAAAACCTTCACCCTGTTTAGGGAATGCTTCTTACGTAGGCTTCTTAGCCCAGAACCCCCCAATTTTTTGTCCGAATCTTCCGAAATACGGATTTACAGGGTCCGAATCTTTGAGGGTTCACTGTACATACTGCATTAAAAGTAGTTAAGCAAGTTAAAATTAAAATACATGCTGTTTTAATTAGCATGGCTCACGGATCATTATGTGAACCAGTGGCACAGTTTTTTGGTAACTTGTGTGTGCTCTACTGCAGGTATTTCACTAATTGTGTTTATTATTGGCTAATAATCATTGTGTACACCAAAAAAAATTCATTAAAACTTCATAAATTAGGGAATACCTGAATACACCATATGAAAGATAAAGTGGAGGAGGTAACGCAGGTAATTATTATGGTTCAATAATCCATAAAAATACATGAACAACAAATAATAATAGCTTTCACCCCTTTACTAGAATAATAAAATGTAATTTTTCAGGGATAAGCAAACATAAGTAGACAAGTTGACTGAGAAAAACAATAATATAAATAGAATTTACCAACCTGACAAACAAAACAACTCCCAAACTCCACAAGTCCACTTTTTTGTTGTAAGAAAGTCCCCCAAACTGTAAGAGTTCTGGGGCAATGTATGTTGGTGTGCCACAGAAAGTAGTCATCTGAGAGGCATCAACAGCAAGCTTGGACAAACCAAAGTCTGTCAATTTAACACGAGTGTATTCCTCATCTGTGGCTAAGAGAATGTTTTCTGGCTGAAAAATAAAGAAATAAATTAACAGAGGACAATGGACTCAGTTTGTTTAGTCTCACTTCATGGTATGGGCAGTATGACAAAGGGTCTTGGAGGACCATCAAACAAATGTGTGATAAGTACTGTTGACATTCTAAGTCAGGAGCAAAAGCAGCTTGAAACAATCATGGTTTGAATCAACACCACAGTTGAGTTGGTGCATTGCTAAGTCATTGGGAAAAGTTCTGTAAACCCTCTCTTCACACTTCAAACATCCTCAACCATAATTGTCAAGTAATACTATGCCAATCATTCACATTCAATGAACTGAGCAAAGAATCAATGGGAGGTGAGCTTCAGGTAATATGATTATCCGTTTCCAGCCATAGAAGTAAACTTGACAATCTTGGTTCATTCTCCATACCTGATATGTGACACCAAACATAACTTGTGAGGTCCAAGCCAGCCAAGACAGCTGATGGAGGGAAAGCTTTCATAGAATGCAAGTGAAGAAGCATAACTTCCACTAGTGGGTACACTAATGGGTGTCACAGTGGTTTACATGATAAATCTAATTATTTAAATGATGGGAAATGTCCATCTGAAGGTAGAGTACTTATCCTGTTCTTATATAGGAGAGTTAATGACAAGACTACAAGATTATTATCGCTAAATTTGATTCTGAACCTGAGAACTAAACACCAGAAAAATTTATGACATTTTGAAGATAAGAAAAAAATGTTTATTAAAGATCTGAGTTCAACATTCAGTACTTATTAAAGTACAAGAGTATCCTATCTGAACTGTGAATACTGTACCTATATGCCATTCTTTCTTATGCTGGATAACCTAAAACAAGACTTCTTATGATAAATTCCACATTAAATATTTTACTTCTGGTTAGGCCTATACCTTATACTGTACTGTACAGAATAAAACCCTTTTTTTTTAATCAATTTGTACACTACAATCATTTCAGATTGGAAGATACATTCCAAGACCTTAAGAATAATATGTGTGTTTGTTGGTAAGGTAATAACTAACTTGAGACAGTACTTAAGATCCTTGAGTTAGGATACACTGCTAATTATAATACAGTAGAATGTCGATTTAAAGAGATTAAATTTAAGATTATTGATTTAAATCGACACCCACAATTAAGGACAATGTTTTAATTTAAAGCAAATTTTTCCTATTTTGCGTGAGTCAATCTGGCGCATCATATTTTAAAATTCGCGCCTAATGCTTCTCTGGGCATGCTATGCTGTCCTAAGGGCAAAGCTATACTGTACATGTACACAAAATGATGTACTAAATGATTACTAAAATTTGTGTCTGGTGCAAACTATAGCATGATTATATTCAAATTAATTACTACGTATCTTATAAGAATTCCAGCAATGTAAATTATATTCTCCCCGGTTACTTCTGTGATATTTTTTAAGCAAAAAACAAAAACTCAATCTAAAGGACATAAATAAACAAATAAATACTTCACTAGACCTTTGGCACAATTGTCAAACATGTCACTGTCACTTCCCCTCCCCCCATCTTCCCAGCCAGGGTTTGGTTATAGGCTTACAATTTATATCTTATATAATATCACAGACTAAAGTTAGGAGAATATAATTTGCATTGCTGGAATCCTTGCAAGACAGAGAATAATTTGAATATAAACGTCATGTATTTTGCACAAGAGAATTATTTTTAGCCCTTTGTAATAAAATTAATTAGAACATGTCAGTTTAGTGACATTTTATAAGAGAAAAACTTAAGGCACTCTTAAGGACAGATAAATAAATAAGCACTAGATCTTGGCATCAACTGTCAAACATATCACCTCACCTCACCTCACCTCTCCACCCCCCCCAAATCTTCACATCAGCTGATCGCTAGTAAACAGACCATTTCACGTCCCATAATTTTAGCTGTGTTGATTTATGAGTGTTTGTTTTAACATAATACTAGAAAAACAATGTTTTGTTTATTCTAGATGGGCTGAGGTGCATCTGGGTAAACTCTTAGTCTTTTTAGCATTTTGTGTTTCTCTCAAGTACCAAACTAAATTATTCTATTGAAACAACACTTCATTTTAGTGCGAATTCGGTTTAAAGCGTCCTGACCTCTCTTGGAACGTATCTTTTGTTATATCGACGTTCTAATGTACATATCAACAGTATCTTCAGGGTTCCTATTCATTCTGACTCACATGTTTTGAATTTTATAGACTTATTTTCTCAAATTTACTACAGTACATTTAAATTCCATTTTCAAGGTGTAAAATATTCCCATTACTGGAATATTTGTTGGGTGATGATTGCAAAATACCTTTGGAAGATTGTACAACTACTGTACAGTATTAGGAGGAAATTTATTAAATCAACAACCTTACCACTACCCACCACCCATATATTTCTTCCACTAATCAAAATTTCAATGAGGTTTTCACAATACACAGAGTTTATGGAATAACTTCATTGTCTTGACACTTTCCTGATTTTAATGACCAAATCCATAATTCATGATAATTGTCTGACTTTACTGGTTAATTGTATTTTTCTAACAATCCTTTACATTACCTTTTTTTTTCACTTTACAAGGTCATTGGCAATCCTATTCTCATTATTTTCATGTGAAAATTATTACCACCAAAACTCATTATTATGCCGTACTGTTAACATGGAAAATTATTCTCACTTATCTATTAGAAAAATATATCTTGTAAGTAAAAGCATATCATCTTGTATAAAAATGTAAGTACCTTGATATCCCTGTGGGTGATGCTTTTCATGTGTAGATATTGAACTGCGAGAGCCAGCTGAAAGAAGTAGAATTTAACGGTTGCCTCAGGTAGCCGTCCATTAGCAGCAAGTCGATCAAATAATTCCCCTCCCTCTGCCAATTCCATTATTATGTACATCTTCTCCGGTGTTTCTATGACATCTTGCAATCTGATGATACAAGGCTGGTAAAACAAGAAAATAATTCTCAATAAGGCTGATCGGAGTAATCTGACATTGATATAATATATACACAAAAAAGGGCAAATTAGCTAAAAATGCACTTTACATAGTTTCAATTTATCAATTGAGAAATTTTCTTCATTAAAGACATGCAACAATTTTTTTTAATCCCATTTACAAATGCAGTGTTCATTATCTTGGTTAACAGTGAATGACCACATGAAATTGAAAATACTGGAAAAATGATTTTGTGATTTGGAGTTTAATTTCCTTAAGTAAAAACTACACAAAAGAATCAATATTTCCTCCTTAATTTTTTCCAAACTTTCTTAATATTCTCCTTATCAAAACACATATTTCCATGGCCATTACTCATGCACAGCTCACCAACCACTGTCATTGTTTCTACCCAATGCTTGCCTTGTTATTCTGTATACATCTCATATCTAGTACAGTAGAACGCTGATTTAAAGCAATTCAATTTAAAATTATTGATTTAAAGCTACACCCACAATTAAGGACAATTTATTAATTTAAAGCCAATCTTTCCTATTTTACGTGAGTCAATCTGGCGCATCATATGGAAATACAGTGGGGTATGCTATAACGAATCTAATTGGTTCTAGAACCTTGTTCGTTATAGGATTAATCCGTTCCAGGCCCCTAAATACAACCACTTAACACTGAAAAATATGATATAAAATTGTAAAAAAGTGCATAAATATGCATCTAAACCCCTGAAATAAAGAATATCATTAATACTTGTAATAAAAAAAACAATAAATTAGTAAAAAAAAAAAAAATTTTAAATAATGTTCGTTGTAGGAGTTTCGTTTGTTATAGCATTCTCAATTTTATAGGTAAAACCGTTCGTTATAGGAATATTCGTAGTAGGATCCGTTCGTTATAGCATACCCCACTGTACACACTTAAAATTCGCGCCTAATGTTTACCGCCAGACGCATCTCTGGGCACGCTAAACAGCTGCCCGCCACCCTCTCACATCCTCATGCATCCTCAGTTCTCGCACTGATGCTCTAATGAGCGGACCTATTGTATGACACTGTCTCCTTCTACCACGTGCACCAACCATCGCCACTATGTCCAAGAGGCCAGCCACTACATCATTAACTACCTCAAAGACTAAATCAAGGCAAGCAATTACACTGGAGCAGAAAATCAAGGTGCTGGAAGCACTGCAGCGAGGAAATGGTACTTCAAGTGTGGAGCGCCAATTTGGATAGTGATGTGGATAATGAGCTGGACGAGTTGGGCTCTGCATCTTCAGAGGATGAATTGCTAAAGTAAAGTTGAGTAAAAATCAATTTTTGATAGCATAAAGTAATTAAAAACTAAGTTGAGAGGAAAGTGAAAGTGCTTGGTGAATCAGCCGAGAGGCGGGTGGTTGCACGGCGCCAGCGCAACCACCCTCTCACATCAGCTGATCGCTAGTAAACAGACCATTTCGCGTCTCTTAATTTTAGCCGTGTTGATTTACGATTGTTTGTTTTAACATAACACTATAAAACACAATATTTTGTTTATTCTAGGAGATGGGCTGAGGTGCATCTGGGTAGACTCTCAGTCTTTTTAGTATTTTGTGTTTCTCTCAAGTACCAAACCAAATTATTCCATTGAAACAACACTTTGATTTAGTGCGAATTCGGTTTAAAGCGACCTCTCTTGGAACGTACCTCGTGTTATATCGAAGTTCTACTGTATCTAAATACGCATCTTGTTGACTTCATAATTTTGTAAACCAATCTTCTGGCCCCGCACTTGGTCTCAAGGTAATTTTCCATATTCTAGACCTAAAATTATCTTTTATACCATGTAAGTAAAACTTGTAAATGTTATTTAGCTAACCCTTTCGCTGTGAAAATCAACTGTAGTCGATTTTAAATTTATTGTGCAACACTGCGAGAATTGACTGTAGTCCACAGTGACAAAAATTTTTGTTATTCCTGCTTAAATCAACTATGTTCCAAGAGTTTGAATACACAGCCAGCCCTGGGTTGTGCTGCCATCTTTCGATGAAAGGCTCAACCACAACTAAAACATGAGAGTTGCAGAAGACGATGCTTGACACCTGAGCCCAGCTATTGCCAACTGTCATGTGATATTTTTTATCGCCTATTATCCGACTAAATAAGGTAGGTTTTTATTCTATTATATGGGGAGAAGCAGTGTGAGTGTGTCAAGTAAGAAAATACTATATATATAAAAGAAAGAATACAGTTGAACTACTGCTGTTTTTGGCATGGATTAAACCCTTCATTATGGGATATAACTTTTGTTTTTGTTTTTGCTAAAAAGACGATTTTATTTAGCACAGAGAGGACTCCATACACAAGGCCTTAAGAGATAGACATCTAAAGTGAGGAGAACCACTGGTAAAACTGTGTAAGACATGTGTAAAAAGTGTAAATATCTACAGACACTTAATCATATCTTCAACTTACAAAAGAATTGTATTAAGTGAATCTTAGCACTCACAAATATACATAAAACACTTCACAGTAATTAATGGTATTGTACAAAGAAATACAGGTTGACTACCCTTTATCCGAAATTCCGAAAACCGAAAAGCTCTGAAAACCGATTTTTTTTTTTTTTAAACAGGGATTAGCCCATCGGGGCCTGGGGGCGAATATGTAATAGTAATAATAATTATTCATAGTAAATAAAAAATTTAATACAAAATACACCCAAATAAAATAATAATGATAACAATAATACTGTAATAATAAAATAATAATAATTAAGAAATACAAGAATGAAAAAAAGATAAAAAGTGA
The DNA here is from genome assembly GCA_958450375.1 of Homarus gammarus. Classification (NCBI taxonomy): domain Eukaryota; kingdom Metazoa; phylum Arthropoda; class Malacostraca; order Decapoda; family Nephropidae; genus Homarus; species Homarus gammarus. Next base: position 117,663 of record CAUDMG010002220.1, read on the forward strand.
GAAACACGACCTAGACCAAAGAATTATTATAATTATTATTATTATTATTATATTTTCGCCCCCCCAGGCCCAAATGTGGGTCAGTGACTTGTGCCCAGGTGGGCTAATACACACACACGCAAAAAAAACTAACCATTCTGTAAATCGAAAAATTCCGAATTCCGAAATGCCTCTGGCCCCAAGGATTTCGGATAAGGGATTGTCAACCTGTACTGTTCCTTCACACCACATGGAACCCAGTATAGATATGTTTACAAAGAACAATCTTACCTGTCATTTGTAGCTAAATAAAACCAACAAGAAGGAACTCACATGATCAACAGACTGCAATAACTCGATCTCATTGTTGATTTGTTTTATATTATTAAGTAACAGCTGACTTCCTCTTTTCTTCAAAATTTTAACTGCGCACCTTTCTAAAGTACCCTGCAACAGTAATACAAGAATAACAAATACTATGACTAAGTTTAACATTAAAAGCATTTTATGCAATAATTTCTTATACTGTATGTGAACAATGAAAATATTGTAAATACAAGTCCACAGTTTAAGAATTGGTTGCAATCCAAGATTTAATTGGCAAGTCATTCATTCAAAACTCATAATTGAATTCCTTATAGACAGAATGTTATATATGGTAGTTAGGTTCTAAGTAAGCCCACAAAACCCTTTTCAACCCATAGTTAAGCTGAAATATTGTAAATTTTCAATGACTTATAAATGTTCAATGTGTAAAACCTGGCAAACAACAAAGTCAAATAGGCCAACAGATACCCTCCAAATAAGGAAGTCAAAAGAAAACATAAATTTTTATGAGTTAATGGAATTTCTGCTGTTGTATTTTCATTTCAAGCTTATTACAGTACATCTGGGTTCAACAGTTTAGGTAGCAGATAACCTTACACATGCCTGGTGATAATTTCAAGGCCTTACTCTAATTACGGAATAATTGGGGGACACCGTGGTCACTAAAGCCAAAGTCTGTTAAACCAATGTTCGATAATGTACAATAATTCTGATAAACATTTTGTTAACCAGAGGGAAAGTCCTAGAGGCAGTGCCAGTGTCTCAGTTTGAACTAGTTACCCGTGTTGTAAACACCACCTCTCTTGTGCTCCACTGTGTGTTCACAAACTGTTACAATAAATAAAACAGTTTAACTGTACAAGACTCACCTGTTTGTAGGCTAATTTGACTTCTCCAAAGTTGCCCTCTCCCAGTGTCCTTGTTATGGTATACATTTGAGTTAGCTGTTCAGGGTAGTCTTGAGCATCATTTTGTACACAATCATGAAACACAAATACTGAAAAAAAAACGTGTAACAGTGATGGTTTGATCTCAACATTCTGTTTACTGCAGCAACTAAGATGATGAAACAATTGTCTCTTGTAAGTGGATAAGTTTTCCTCTTGATTCAGCATGTTGATGATGGCCTATACATATGCTGTACTGATACTTTGAGCAAAATCAATTTTGGGGGCAGAAAAATTAAGTTTGCTCAAAATTTAAATTCCGTAAAGGTATTTCTTGATGTACATATTAAGAATATGTGATCCAAAAGTTGAAATTCTGATAATTGTCATCCTAGTAATTAGGAAAATTAATTACAGTAGTGTATAAAAATTTCATACGCCAGGGCTGTTACTGCCCGTGGGGAACCGCGGGACAGTGTTAAGTAAATGTTAGAAATAGTTTAGTTATGAGACTAGTGAAGATGTAAGAGAGAGGATGTTTACAGCAGAGAGGTCCTGCTTTCTGCTCAGTAGACAGTTCTGCAGGTGGCAGTGACTGTCTGGCCTTCTATGTACTCTCAGACCACCCCTTACAGCCATACTGTGAACATCTCCACCCTCTGCTGGCATTAGACCCGTAACACGTAAGTGTAATTGTCATGTACAGTAGAACGACGATATAACACGAGATACGTTCCAAGAGAGGTCGCTTTAAACAGAATTCGCACTAAATCGAAGTGTTGTTTCAATGGAATAATTTAGTTTGGTACTTGAGAGAAACACAAAATACAAAAAAGACCGAGAGTCTACCCAGATGTACCTCAGCCCATCTCCTAGAATAAACAAAACATTGTTTTTTGTAGTATTATGCTAAAACAAACACTCATAAATTAACAAAGCTAAAATTAAGGGATGCGAAATGGTCTGTTTACTAGCGATCAGCTGATGTGAGACAGTGGTCATGTGAGAGGGTAGTCACGCTGTGCACCACCCACCTCTCGCCTGATTCACCAAGCACTTTCACTTTCCTCTCAACTTAGTTTTTAATTACTTTATGCTCTCTAAAATAGATTTTCACTCAACTTTATTTACTAGACAATTCATCCTCTGAAGATGCAGAGACCAACTCGACCAGCTCATTATTCACATCACTATCCAAATTGACGCCCCACACTTGAAGCACCATTTCCTCACTGCTGTGCTTCCAGCCCCTTGATTTTCTGTTCCAGTGTAATTGCTTGCCTTGATTTCTTGGTCTTTGGGGAAGTTAATGATATAGTAGCTGGCCTCTTGGACATAGTGGCGGTGGTTGATGCATGTGGTAGAAGGAGACAGTGTCACACAATATGTCCGTTCACTAGAGCGTCAGTGCGAGAACCGAGGATGCGTGAGGGCGTGGGAGGGTGGTGGGCAGCCGTGTAGTGTACCCAGTGATGCATCTGGCGGTAAACATTAGGCGCGAATTTTAAAAGTGTGTATTTCCATATGATGCACCAGATTGACTCACGTAAAATAGGAAAGATTCGTTTTCAATTAATAAATTGTCCTTAATTGTGGGTGTAGCTTTAAATCAATAATTTTAAAGTTAATCGCTTTAAATTGATGTTCTACTGTATCAAATAATTAGAGTATACGAGAATTACTCATCTTATAATTGCACATTCTTTAATATAAGCCTAGGCAACATTACAGATGTTATAATTTGACGAATAGCTCAATGTGGTTCCGTTATTGTGTCCTGCTATGATTACTGTGTCTACAATAATTATGTTAAGCCTTTTATATCATGTGTTAAGGAATTGATTCACTAATATGTAATTTGTATTGACAGGCTATGACTGAATTATATTGTTCGTGTCCATCGTGACGTGCCTCATTATCCTGCAAGCCCACAATCATCTTAATTGGCGATTACAAGGGACAATTAGTACAATTAATAATAGAAATTTCAACATTTCTACAACAGATCTGATTCAGCATGCTGAAGATGACCTACCGATAGTGTTTTGAGCAAAATCAAATTTCTTAATACAAAAAAAAAAAATTGAGTACCACTGTTCAACACTGTAGAGTACAATATATCTTATAATTTTGAGGGTGCAAAAAATTAATTTTGCTCCAAATCTTAGTACAGTACCATGCAGGTATAGGTATTTGTCGGTGTGTAGATTAAAGATGTGTTCAAAAATTTTTAATTCTGATAATTAATTGTTCTAAAAGCCACTGGAATTTGAGATTTTGATAATTAATTTCCCTGACATGCAGTGTAAGGATCCGTGGCAAAAAAATACGAAATTCTGGCAATTAAGTGTTATCCTAGTAATTTAGAGAATTACAGGTAATAATCAAAATATTATTCTCAAGGAACTACTGTATTAGGTCAATTAATTATCAAAATTTAAACATTTGACCACAGATCCTGATTTAGCATGTCGAGGAAAACCTATACTGTACTGTACTGTACTGGAAATTTGAGCAAAATAAATTTTTTTACTCCCAAAAATTCATTGAATCTTATCACAATTACATGGCAGTGTGTCACATACTGTGCTGTGCCAATTGATTCACTAGTCATCTGCACCTCTGTGGCTACAGTAAACAGACGTGTGTAATCTTCCCCTAAATTCAGTATGATCCAGGAATCTAAGACCCGTTTTCCAAAGAACCAAGGCATCTATGAAGTCTAAATTTATGAGGTTTTCCAGAAATATAGCCTCACAAATGATGAGGGCTTACTACACATGCACACACCCACGGACCTACATACCTGTCCACACAACATATGTGATAACAACCCTTGGCCAATACAGCAAAGCTGGCACAGTACTAATATTAAATGGTGTAGCGAAATGAAATACAAACTCACTTTTCTTGTTGGCATGTGCAAGAGCAATCTCATCATTATTCTGCAACACTATCTTGTTTCCTCTGCCCACTTGTTGCTTGTTGACAAATGTACCATTGCAGGAGAGGTCCTCAAGAATTACCACCACTTCTGAATTTGGTTTACTTTCACGGGTAACTCTGTAAAAGATACAATCAATTTGTGGACAAAAGAGTGTGTAGTTATGCTGAATTTATGTATGACACTATATATAATAATATAATTTTATTCTCAGCTCTCTTGTGACTCATACAGTATCATCATATTTGTACAGTACTTGATTATTAATCCAATTCAAATTAATTAATTTCACATTACCTAATGGTAAGGTTGGTAAGTTTGCCAAGAGGCAAATTTGTTGCAAATTTCATGGCTAGATGTCCTTCCTATCCCTAACCCAGTTTTGCAGAATGGGAACAATAACTGGACATAAAAAAAATTGAGTTTAAGAACCTAAGTCCAGTGTGACCTTATACCCAGAGGTGTGGAGTACTGTGATTTGTTACTCAGTTAAGAGTACAGTATAAGTAACCAGAAAAAAAACTTGGTTAAAGTAATTGTAGACTTCATCAATTCTACTTATGTCAAGGCTATAAGTTACCAATTTACTATGTACTTATGGTAAATACTGAAAAATTAAAAAATTGCTTTTCAAATATGGGTTCAATATTTCTCCCGTACATACCCATCTTAAACTTCTTTGACATGGCTATCTCTTTATATAAATACATTTATCATTCCATCACTTACTCTTCCTTCTCTTAAGTAATTCTGTGGGTCAGTTCATCACTCATCATTCAACTCCAGATATCCGAAACATTCCATCTCCTCTATTTTATATTCATTCTAGCTCACATTATCATACAGTACAGTAATCTACTTTCTCCACTTATTTTCATCACTTCCTTTTCCTCACATTCACCGTTAATGATTTCCTAGCAACTACTCTTCCCAATTCACTAATATTTGTGACTGCTCCTGAATCATTTACTAGAGCAGTGTAATTCCCATATTAATACTCACTACGGTAAACTATCACTTCTCTCTACTACTGCCGGTTAACTTTCGACTCTTGATATGTTCTTAGTTAACATACTAAACAGTCATTGATGTCCAACCATTAACCAGAACCAGCTTCCCTTTTTTCATCACACTCCTACACATGTTCCCTTCTCCCCATCATTCAAACGTTTCCCATTTACCTCATACATCTTATATCACTTTTCTATCTACTCTATCAGAAGATTTTCCTAAATTCATAAATGTATATTTCCCTTCTGTACTTTTATGCAAACTTTTGATACACACATTCTGTCTTTCATTAACCAACAAACACTGCTCTTCCCCTAACACACACACACACGCTCTTTTGGTTACAACTCGTACTATACTCTTTTGCTGATGCACTCATTGGAATTAACTCCTATTATATTTACATCTATTCTCATCTTTATCTTTATGCATAATTTCTTCAACATTGTCCAAAGTTAATGTACAGTATTATATTTTTCCTAGATTGTACAAGTTGGAGTAAGAGTGCTGTATTGTACTTCAAAACACTTGTACTTTCTAGAAAGTAGATCCTTGAAAAAACTATTTTAGTACAGGTACTTAAGTACTGTCCAGTTATTTCACTACTTCACAACCCTGCTTATATCACTAAATGAACATTAGGCAACCATCCTTGGTCAATATTGGATCTTCAGCATAATTTTCTAAAAAATTAAATGTGATCAAATAATGGAACTGCCTCATCTTTGTTTTATCAAGCAATGGCAGACAGACTAACTTGAAATGTATTTTGGAGATAGCTGGGAGGAAAGAGTTTCCAAAATGATCTTTGCTGAAGCGAAAGTCTGCATCACCTCTACCAAATGTGTAACAGTTGTTTATTAAGTCTGAAAGAGAGGAAAACATTAACATACATAAACATATCTCGCAATTGTTCACACTGTAGAGACCAATATTAAAAAGACAAAGTATTTACCCCAAATTTCAGTACAGTATATCCATAATCCAAATTATGTTGATGAAAATTAGAAATAATGTCCAAGATAGTAATAAATATATGACCAATAAAATGCTATTCTCCAAGTGACTTAACATGCAGGAGTTATCCTAGTGTGCCTTAACCAAAAATAGGAAAAGTTAAAATATTATCTTTAGACACATTACAGTAAATGGTGTTTGGGAATACAATAATTAATACACTTGTCATTTAAACTGCATTGTTATTTCTGTTAAAGAAGAAAGATATTATTGAATAAATAGGTATTCATCATTTTACCCATGAATTTACTTTCTTCAACAAACAAGGTTAACCTTCATGCAACTTACAAACAATTTTGCCAAAAAAAGGGGTACTGAACATATAACAGTACAGTATTGGGGGACAATTCTGATGGCATCACTCAAATCAGGTAGTTTATTATACAGTATTCCTAGTGCTGGTACTGTAGTACTGTACAGCAGTAATATGTGTATCTCTCAAGCTGTGTCCTGGGTTCAATCCCTGGCATTGACATAAGTGAGAAGGGTATTATCTGGTGTGACCCTACCAAACATAAGTTTTCTCCAGGTACAATACTCTGGTTTCCTCCTCTACTAACACTGGAAAAAAAAGGTCATAACAAAGTAACAAAAAATAAACCAACTGGCCAAATGGCTCGTAAGCTGATAGGTGGTAGAAATAATACAGTACCAGTAATTAAATAAAAATACAACTTTGCAAGACAAAAATTCCTCTTCCTTTCTTGAATGCCAACCATTCTGATGTCACAACAGCAATGTTAACTGGTGATTTCAGTTTACACTTAATAATAATAAACATCACCCAAGAAAGGAAATTTAATTGAGAATATTATGCATGATATACTGTACAGGTAGTCGTCGACTTACGACCTAGATTGGTTACGGCCGCCCGGTCGTAAGTTGATCTGGTCGTAAGTCGGCCTATGTTATAATTACCTTACGTACAGTATATTATAATGTGTAATGATAATATAATCATCTTTAAGTCATATTTTATCAACATTTTCTTTGTTCATTATTGTTACGGTCGTCAGGTTTAAGTAAATCACTGCATACTACAGTACAATTGGTTTATTATTTACACTGGGGCTGGGGCCAAAACTGTCGTACCGCCGGTCGTAAAGTCGAACAGACGTAAGTCGCATAGGTCGTAAGTCGACGACTACCTGTATATACAATGTATGTATGTATGTATATATATATATATATATATATATATATATATATATATATATATATATATATATATATATATATATACAGTCAGCCCTCACTTTATGCGATTAATACAACCCACAGGGTCCAGCGGAAAGTGAGAAACGCGTAAAGTGAACAACATAACATATGGGATTAATTGAAACAGAGACCGGGCCGACCCCCAAATTCCACTTTTTGACGACACACAACTATGTTGTAGTAAAAATTTTATCTTAACTTTATGATGGTATGCACACACAATTAAAAATTAAGAGAAATATCAATAATATTAGGTTTTTTAACACTTACATTAGTAGAAAAGATGGCTGGGCACACGGGGATGGGGAGTTGGTTCCGAGGCAGAGGGAAGATTATTGGCCCTCACCTGTATCACTTGTATCACTATCCACCACAGAGGTTTGCAGGGCCTCTTTGTCAAACCCCTGAAAGTCCATATAAGTCCACATCCTCACTATAATTATCACTATCATTGACTTGGGCCGGCTGTGGTGGGTGGCGGGTGAAGAACTCGGTAATGTTTTGATGACTGGGCGACCTTGTGCGCACCCTGCTCATGCCGCTTACACAACATGGCGGATGGCGGGAGAGATGGAGGGAGGTTTGGATCCAAAAAATGGCGCGGCTCGCCAGCCGCTCTCCGCGTAAAGGGGTACACGCACCGCGGAATGTGAGCATCCTGGTTTCGGCAGGGTACCGCATAAACGTGGAAACGCGGAATGTGGGACCACGTAAAGCGAGGGTTGACTATATATATATATATATATATATATATATATATATATATATATATATATATATATATATATATATATATATATATATATATATATATATGTATGTATGTATGAATGTATATGTATGTATGTGTATGCATGTATGTATATGTATGTATGTATGTATGTATGTATGTATATATATATATATATATATATATATATATATATACAGTTCGTCCCCGAATTACGTACATCCGAATTACGTACAAACGGCCGATACGTACATCGTTTCTGAAGTCTTTAATTGCAAAAATATTGTCTTAAAAGGGCGAGCAATTTTTAAATTTGGCGGGCGAGACAGCCTCACCGCGCCGCCACTATCACTGACCATGCAGACGACACGCTAGACGCACCAAAACAACAAGTGTGGTCATTGTGCATACAGTACTTCTCCTGTGAATTTCTGCCCTATTTTGTACACTTTACTCTGTGTGCAATGACTGGTGTAAAGCGTAAGAGTGGTGAAGCCAGTGGGAGTGCTACGAAACGTCAAGCAATCTCACTAGAGGTAAAAATGGACATAATAAAACTGCTTGAAAGTGGTGAAAAGTTGACCAATGTTGCCCGCAAATTTAACCTGAGTCGGTCAACTGTTAATACAATTGATAAGGGCAAAGAAAAGATCAAGGAACATGTGAAATCTGCGCGCCGGTCCCAGAGAGGACGGCGCTGTACAGGACGTTTGTTTACTCCAGGTCTCGCGCACAGCGATGGTTATTTCGTTCATCTTTTCGTTTTATCCATGGAGTAAATTTAAAAGTAGACTTCGAGAAAACATTCAGTTAAAACACAAGGATATTAAAAGTTTGAGTCAATAGTACAATTTGTAGTATGTTTAATACAACATCTCTACAGAAATGCATAAACATGAAATTAACGCATCGGCGACTTTTGCCGGTCGGAACAACGCATCGGCTACTTTTGCCGGTCGGAACTCACGTCGAGTGAGGTGTGAGTGCAGACCGTCCTGTGGCGCGCCGGTACCTGGTAAGGTTTTGACCCCTGTTGGTGTCTCAGTATGATTCAGGAGAAAGCCCTAAGTCTTTTCAACGACCTAAAGAAAGATCACCCTGATGATACTGTGACATTCAATGCTAGCAATGGGTGGTGTAACCGATTCAAGGTGCGAAATAAGCTGCATAATGTTCGAGTGACTGGTGAGGCGGCGAGTGCTGATTGGAAAACAGCACAGGATTTTCCAGATAACATTATAGGGTTGGGGGATTTTCGAGTTAAGTACATTTCGAGTTAAGTACAACCTTTTGGTCCCCATTATGTACGTAACTTGGGGACTTACTGTATATATATATATATATATATATATATATATATATATATATATATTTATTTAGGATATGGGGTTGATGGGAAGGAGGGAAGGTAAGGACTACAGTGGGTTCTATAAGCATGACTGCTTATTAGAGACTGTTTGGATATAGCACTCTGTATACTAATCCCTTCAGTACACAAGGAGGAAGCATGGTTGGTACTGCACTCAATAGCATTCATTTTTCCAAGCTGTAAACTTAGGTACCCATTTACAGCTGGATGAACTGGAAGCGCATGAGAAATGAACCACCGAACCCTGGAACAAGAGGCGAGCAGTGTACAATATCCACTCACCCACAGCATTCCAGGGACTACAGTACTGTACAGTACCCTAAAGTTTTAGTCGGTTGTCCCATACAGTACAACCACAACATAAAAAATGAACAATAATTTACCTCATATACCACTAGCAAATTAATCAATTTCATAATAGCCATAATATAAAATAATACATACTGCACACAGAAATATTCTCCCGGACAGAAAAGAGTCTGCCCCAAATAATCTCTGCATCTGTGACGTCGAAGGCATTCTGACTCAACACTTCCTGAGTTTCCCGTAGTCCCTGTTATAAAAGAGAATGATGTTACAGTACTCTTATACGTACAACTACCAATAAATACAGGGTACAAAAAGATTAAAATCTGTTTTGGGAATTTAAGAAATTTAACATTGTAAAAAGACTTTGGGAAAATATCAATCATGACAATATGCATGAAATTTTTTGCAATTGGATATTAATACAGATGCAGATTCCTATTAAAAAAAATAATAAATAAATAAATAAATAAATAAATCCAACCCCATTATGCCATTTTAAGTGTCATGAATGATCAGCCAATGAGTCAAGGAGGTTCTAAAATTTATTTATTTCAGCCAATCAGCAGCAAATAGCAATAATATATTCCTTATCTTTCCCCCAAGTTTTTCAGTTACAACTGCCCTCTCCTGAACATGTGTGGTAAAAACACCATTAATTAATGTATTAAAAGTACAAGTAAAATGGAGGCTCACCTGCTCCTCCACCCTATCCCACAAATTCACCTTTCTCTTTACAGTATTCTCAGATAATTAGTTTATCGTAGGAAGGGTTTATGAAACTCTAATAAAGTTTTATACAGGTTTCAACCAGCTGTTCCTTGTAGAGTTAAGGTACCAGTACATAAACAGTATGTATAATAAAAAAACACATAAGCTTGAATCTTGTAGGGCGTGTACAGGGGGTCCCCGGGTTATGAACAGGTTCCGTTCCTGAGGTCGTTCCTAAGTCGGATTTGTACCTAAGTTGGAACACATGCTATGTGCATACCGTACTTACAAAACAATGTTTAAAATACCACTATATCATAATCTAAGTCCTTATATACATCTAAAGTCACTTAATTTAAGACAAAAGAAGAAATAGAATGACAAAATACAGTAAATGAAAGTAAAAAATAAGTCATCGGGTAAATAAAATACGTACTATAAATTTCAAGTCTAACCCAATTCGTGTCGGTGGGAGTTCATAAGTCGGGGATACCCTGTACTTGCTCTCTATCTGGGTGTGTATACAGCTCTGACTGTGTCCCACACCACTGGTCAACATCTTGACACAAAGAACAGGAAACTAGTTCCCATTTGAAACGCCACACCTAATAACTCATTAGTTTAATATACTGTACACTATACTCGTTTAACTCTGTTACCGTATTAATTTTTAAAATACAATGGTAATCGACTTCTTAGTTTATTTATATGAACGATTTCGTACAAAGTTTGGCAAGGAACCACCGACCTGAAGAGACCTGAATGCATGGATGAATCAATTTAAGGAGACTGACAGTGTTCTAAAACACCAGAGGAAGTTGTTAAATGCATACATGCTGCCTTCCACAGAACCCCAAGAAAGACCATCTGCCAGCCAGTACCAGTAGCCTCTGTAACCCTGAGGTGCTAAAAATTGTGTTGAGGGAAACTGAGTACTATTGTGGCTTAGTCTGTGCTACGAATAGTGCGCATGTTGAATATCTACCCTAATGTACTCTGCTGATATGTACCCATACACCAAATGAAACTACAGCATACTGACTGTGAGCTTTGGGAATATTCCTCTGTTTGCATTATTCAATAAAAATTTATAAAAGCTTTAAAGTTGTTTGAAGTAATACTTGACGACACTGAATCATGAGAAGGGGCAACTTAAGGCAAATTCTCAAAAATAAGAAAACTACTATGTTACCTCTTCTATATCAATAGTAGAAGACATATTCAGATACAGTTTTACAACGCTTCCCTGACGCCTGCTGGACCACCACTCCACGACCCCCTGATGGAGACACGATGCTCCTCCCCATACTGGCCAGATATTATGTAAATAATATTGATGATGTGTTGAAGGAATATCCTTCCTTCCATAGGCTTTAGTAAGCACCTTTATAATATTTGTATATACTTGTGACACTTGCCAGATGCTTCTGGTGTTATTGTACAGGGGTACCTAGTGACAGCACTAAGATCCCGCTTCTTCTATCAAGGAATAAATATTGAAATTGAATTGAAGTGATGCAGTTTTTCTTTTGTGTGTGTGTGTGTGTGCTTAATGATAATTTCAGACAAAAACAAGACATTTCTTCGATGACACTTTTAGCACATTTTATCCAAAACCGAGATGTGGAGATTTGAATATCAGGTAAGTACTAGAAAAGGTATTATTGCATTTGTTGCCACCAACCTAATCTACGGGAATTTTATCTTTGCAATCAATAGCTTGGACCTTTTCTACTACTACAGTATACAGTATGTAGTGTTCTGATTTTCAACTCACCATATCTCAGTTGTGGGTAAATGCGATAAAAGTGTCAAAGAAAAAAAAGATTATTTTATTTTCGGACAACTCGAACGCAAGTACTTTCTAGCACCCGAGCTAGGAAGTTAGGCAGGTTTCTTTGGTTGGTTAGGTCAGGTTCTATTAGGTTCTGTGCATTGTCATATTGTTTCCACAACTTACTATCATCCAAAGAACATCTGTGGAGAAAATGAATGAAACTGAACAATGCATTCTGGTGTTAGCCATCTGCTCCAGGATTACCAAGAAGTGTCGGCAAATATTTGTTTAAAGGCTGTGGCTCCTTTTTGTCATTCTCATAACAATTTTAACTTCCAAATCACTGTTGAAACCTAACCTAACCTATTCTCAGAACAAAAAATGAGCCACAGTCATTAAACGAATACTAGCCAGAGTGTCTTAGAATTGTCCAAGTTATTGACTTGTAAAGATAAAATTCCTAAGCTTCCCGTGTAGTCTGAAAGAAAATCAACTTTAGTGTCTGAAAACAATATAGGTAAAAACAAAAAATAACATCCAATTATGTCAGCTACTATATATTTACCTATTAATAACTGAACATTATTATTCATTTGCGACAGAAGTGTCTACTGTAGAATGAAAGATGCTCAGAATGATGACATATATCTATTACAGTACAGGTGTTAAATACAGGACTCCATAGCTGCACGAGTACCCAACTTTCTCTTAGGCTCCAACAAATTGATTCCAATAATACTTAATGTTAACCTGGTCAAGCCTTACTTATCATTACTGATAACTCTACAAAACAGTGGAAACACTGTAGCTATGATACCAGTGGTGTGCATGATGTAATAACAACACGTCATCACATTTAATTCAAAACGCCATCTTATAAGTCACCTCCTATTAACTCTCTCACCTGTGTACTTGCTTGACTGTTGATGATATTGTCCATGGTAGCTGCCCACTCCCTTTAACCACGGACCTGGCTCAACAGTACTATCCAGATGTCAGTGATGAGCCATATAGTTAAAATAAGTTTGTTTTCTTCCGTCTTCCCATACAAGAACGCACGGGTGGACAATGTTTATGTTAGCAAATTACAACGAACAAGAAAACGAAACTATTATTTTATTTTTTGCAGTACTGTAGCCTGTAGTAGATAATGTAAAGTTAACGTATCCTAAGGTGATTTAATACATAAAAAATATTATTAAGGGTCATAAATAGGTTTTCTTATTTCCAATGTGGTTATCAGCATATACATGGATCACGCATTCATTCAGTTTTATATATATATATATATATATATATATATATATATATATATATATATATATATATATATATATATATATATATATATATGCAAGTAAATCACTGTAGGTGCGCGTGATCTAGGTATATGCTGATAACCACAAGGAAAGAAGAAAACACGAAGTTCCCTTCGTGTTTTCTTCTTTCCTTGTGGTTATCAGCATATATATGAACTTGTAGTGGATTTCTCCCCTACAAACGCTGTTTGTCGCTAAGTAGCCGACCCCACCAATTCCCCAGTGTATGCCTCGTGGTCTAGGTCAACCAGCGCCGCCATACATCACGGAGCGGGGGTCAACTACTAAGCCACGCCAACCCCCGCTATTTAAGACCTGACCTCGTGGTGACCTGCCCTCTTTCTACCCACACCAACCAGCCTGCAACACACCCCCTCCTCCGCTGCTGCCTGGCGGCCCTCGCTCCTCCTCCGCCTGCCTGGCGGTCCTCTCTCCCGCCGGCGAGCATGGCGACCCACAAGCTGTCCTTCTCTGAGCGTCCTCACCAACCAGCTCTCTCTACATCACGCTTGTAACCATGCTGCCTTCCCAGCACCAAGCTGCATTGTACATCCAATACAACATGTATATAGAGAGGACATTGTGAGTTTCCTTTCTCCATTCCATCCTGAGTGTGAACACAAAACATCATTGAGCCCCACAAACTACTAGCTGCTCAATGCCTCAGCTTTAACCTGGTCAGAATCTGCGTAACTACCATCTTCAAGCCTCAGGTCTGATAATCCTACTCGAGTTTGTAATTTCGACTTTGCATATCGGTAAATAGCTTTTGAGTTTGACTTGACATCGCTTGCAACCAGTCTCTGGAACTCCCTTTCAGCCTTCTACATTCTGCCTTGCTTGGTTACGGCTCTTGCATACATCCCCTTGTCCTGCTCATCTGGTAACTTTGTTGACCGCCGCATGGTTCATGTGAAGGGGTCCCCTCGTATTCCTAGAGGCACTGGGCTTGGTCTTGGGTATATATTTATCGATCAAATGGGTCACTTTACTAGTTATGATATTCAGCGTAGTGTCTGTGTTCTTGTGCCTTTGTGAGTCAGGCCAGTGGATACCCCTCATCTCTTCCCTCATCCCGTCGTAATTTTCCTTGTAATATTTGCACCTTGGCCTGGCTTTATCATGAACTAGGTAACAGTTAAATCTGAATGACAACACTACATGGTGACTGGTGCCAACTGGGGCTAAATGTTCCAGTTTGGCCACCATACCCTTCTCGTTTGTTATGATGAGGTCAAGTGGCTTGGGTGTTTGCTCCCCTCTGTAATGTGTCGGGTCTTTAACATGTTGGAACAGAAAATTATCTCTCAGAGTTTCTGCAAAAAGAGTAGCAGGGTTATTCAAGTCATTTGGGGTGAACTCGTTTCTCCATTCGATGTCGCCATAGTTAAAGTCCCCCATGATAAGGAGGTGGCTAGGGTTGAGCATCGCTGCGTTGTTTATTAAGACTCTAAAGTTCCTTTGATTTAGAAGGCTACAGTTCGGGGATCTGTAGATACACCCGACAATATGTAAATCCCCTCACTTTAATTTAATTTCACACCACTTGGACTCTTCAAAAACATCCTCTCCCTGTACCCTCGCCTGGCTGGCTCTAAGGTCTTGCCTATATAGCATAGATAACCCCACCCCTCTTGTAAGATTCTTGAGAAAGGTTCGTAAATGAGTCATATCCAGCAATACTGAACTCACATTCCTCTGGGTCGATTCTCCTGTTCTTGTACAACAGTTCTACAACTCCTACAATATCTGGTTGGTGTACCTTCAGTAGTGTTTCACACTCCTCTCTCTTATCAAGGAACGTGTCAGTATTAGTGTACATGACGATTTCCTGCCATTAATCCCCAAACACTGCTTGTTATCATGAAGAAAGTCTCTGATCCACGGTAGGACTCTTTCCCGAATCCCATACCCTTCCAAAGTGACAGCCACAGAGATCTTATAGGATGCGGTAGATGAAGCCTAGATAGATGACAAGACAGTGGACGGTGGAGGTAGTCTTCATATTGCCGAATTACTGAGGGTCGACGGTGCATAAAATGTCCGCATAAAACCAGTGAAAAATAAGTGTGTGTGTGTGTTTCATTACACTTCGCCCATACATCATTCATCTTTGTCATTCTCATATTTTCCCTCTCCTTCTCTCCAGTTCTTTTTTCTCTTCTCTCCTCTATGTCCATTTTCCTCTATCTCACTTCACTCTCCATTCCCTTTCCCCCAACCCCTCTCTCCTTCTCTCCCAACCTTCCTCGCCCTCTCCTTCTCATCCACAGCCATCCTTCTTTCAATCCCTCTCTTCTCTTCCACTCCTTACCCCCCATCCACTCACCCACCTAACCACTCATACCCCCTTTCCTCCCTCCCATCCTCTCTTCCATCTACCCACCCATCCCCCTCTCCCTCATTTACCCACCCACCCTCCCACCCTTTTTCCCACACATCCACCTACCCATCATCCCTTCTACCCAACCACCCACCCACCCACACACCTACCCACCCAAACTTCATCCCATCCACCCACCACATAACCCCTGCATCTCGGTGCTATTGCAATATTTAACTTCATTATCAAGGGAGGAGGAAAAAAAAACCACACACACGTCATTTTTCCCCTGGGGTCCTATTTGAGGTTCTGTCACACACTGGTTTAATATCAAAATCCGGCAAACATCTGCAAATGATATGCAAACGGCGCGCTGATCCGGCAAATATTGACTGTTGAGGCTCGTTCGTCTGGGAGGAGAAGAATGAATATACACGCCATTGGGAGTCTCCTCCTCAACACCCCAGAGGATATATAAGATGCTAGTGTTATGTGTTAATGGAATATAATTCGTCATGGTAAATTATGAGAGAGAGAGAGAGAGAGAGAGAGAGAGAGAGAGAGAGAGAGAGAGAGAGAGAGAGAGAGAGAGAGAAATCGTTTTAATGACAGACTTCTACACCAAAAAGTATTACAATATGAATCAATAATGAAAAAAAAAGGTGAAAATTCGTGGAACAATAAACGAGCGAATATTTTATTTATAATAATGGTAATAGCTTAAACAACAACAACAATAATAATAATAACAATAATAACAATAACTATAATAATAATACGGGCGTTCAATATTTACCTTCTTGAACCCCAACAAATGACATTCGAGTCTGCTACAATAACTCATCTTATTGCCTAAAACCTTCCCTATCTCCCACTTTATAGCGTTTGCTCTCTCCCCTTATCATTTATTATCATTTATTGCGATTGTTTCTCCTTACATCGTTAAAGCTGACCGATGCCTCGTTACAATTTAGAAGAAGAAAAAAGTCAACGATTGCTGCCGTAACTCTAGCGTGGCGATGAGGCAGAGTCAGCGTTCACAAATATTCGTTACAACTTTTTCCTTATAACTGGAGGTAAGAGAACGTCGATAGTATGTTTTCGAAACTATTTTGCCGCATATCCAGTTATGGGGAAAGTATTTAACGCTCGAAACTTTGAGAATCAGGCCGCAGACTTATGGGTGCTGGCCCTTGGTCATATATAAAGTGATTTAAGTGACGAGGGTGAGAGAGGTGGTGGGGAGTAGTGTTGACAAGAGGTGAGGGAGGGAGGTAGGGAGGAGTTTTAAGTCTCCCTTTCTTTATGTATGTATGTATGTATATATTTATGTACGTATATATGTATGTATGCACAATATGAAAGATGATCTGACAAGAAGAAGCAGTATAGTGATCAGGTGAGTAATTTAAGAGGTGTAATCTATGACGCAACAAATCAAACGATCAAATATTTATCACACTCCAATTACTGTCTGGTCGCACTGGCTCTCTGGCTCATCTTTTTATGTGAATTTATGGCCGGATGATAAATAATTATCCGGGGGAAAAATCGAAAGTCCGGGCACAGAGAATGGAGGAGAATGTTGATGTGTTCGGATAGTGGGAATTCTGTACGACTGTGTTCGGTTAATGGGGGATAAAATGACACCCTATACCTCCCTGACCACACCTTACCCTCTCTGATCACACCCTATCCTCCCTGACCACATCCTACCCTCTCTGATCACACCCTATCCTCCCTGACCACATCCTACCCTCTCTGATCACATCCTACCCTCCCTGACCACATCCTACCCTCCCTGACCACACTTTACCCTCTCTGATCACACCCTAGCCTCCCTGACCACATCCTACCCTCTCTGATCACACCCTATCCTCCCTGACCACATCCTACCCTCTCTGACCACACCCTACCCTCCCTGACCATACCTTACCCTCCCTGACCACACCCTACCCTCTCTGACCACACCCTGTACCTCCCTGACCACACCTTACCCTCTCTGATCACACCCTATCCTCCCTGGCCACATCCTACCCTCTCTGATCACACCCTATCCTCCCTGACCACATCCTACCCTCCCTGACCATACCTTACCCTCCCTGACCACACCCTACCCTCTCTGACCACATCCTACCTTACCAAACCACACCCTACTCACCCTCTAACCACACCCTCGCCACCCTACGTCTAGCACAAGTGGTGTTGTTTACATAATAAAAACTGCGGTAACGATAGGGGTGAGACACAGCTTGTCTGTAGGGGAGCGTGGCACTCTGTAGGGGAGCGTGGCACTCTGTAAGGGAGCGTGGCACTATGTAGGGGAGCGTGGCACTATGTAGGGGAGCGTGGCACTATGTAGGGGAGCGTGACACTATGTAGGGGAGCGTGGCACTATGTAGGGGAGCGTGGCACTATGTAGGGGAGTGTGGCACTATGTAGGGGAGCGTGACACTATGTAGGGGAGTGTGGCACTATGTAGGGGAGCGTGACACTATGTAGGGGAGTGTGGCGCTATGTAGGGGAGCGTGACACTATGTAGGGGAGCATGGCACTATGTAGGGGAGCATGGCACTATGTAGGGGAGTGTGGCACTATGTAGGGGAGTGTGGCACTATGTAGGGGAGCATGGCACTATGTAGGGGAGCATGGCACTATGTAGGGGAGCGTGGCACCATGTAGGGGAGTGTGGCACTATGTAGGGGAGCATGGCACTATGTAATGCAGGTAGGGGGTAAGGGGGTAAGGTAAGGGGTAAAGATGTAGGAGGAAAGGGGGTAGGGGGTAAGGGGGGAAGGGGGAAGGGGGGAAGGGGGTAAGGGGTAGGAGAGTAGAGATCGTTGTCTATTTCATATGCATTCTCTCTCTTCCTCTTATCCTTATTTCCTGTTTTATTTCACACACACAGACACACACACACACACACACACACACACACAACATGGCGTCTCTCTCTACTCCACCATATCTATCAAACATTTCCTCCAAGTATTTCCCTCCATCTTTGTTTATTTTCCTCCCACACCAAACAAGAAGAACAACGAACCAACCAAAAACAAATGATAACAATAAAAATTTCAACAAACAAACAAAAAAACACACAGACAAGATAAACAAATGAATCAAACAATAATAATATAAACAAACAAAAACATTCCAGACATGCAAGCTAAAACGGGTGAGTGAGAGCCGGTGTAAAAACAAACACACACACACACACACACACACACACAAAAGAAAAAAAACAACCAAGGTAAAAACGTAAAGCAAAGTGACGAAAGCAAACAAGGGAAACACACACGCATCTGCTAACGTCCATAATTAAAGTCAAGTAAACAGGCACTTTGTAAACACTCATGTATAAAAAAAAACACACACACACATACATACAAACACACATACAGACAAAAATAACTGAACTAACTTGTCTGTCGAGTTTCACATCAACGTAACACGAGGGAAATATTTGTTGTTGATGATGATGATGATGATGATAATAGGAATAACAGTAAATACACGATAAAGACAGAATTAATAGTGAATAGTAAATAATTGGGTAATGAAAGACAGGAATAATAATACACTTTTTACTTCAAGGATTCAGAACTGAGATGACCAGTTATAGCACAAGTTCCCAGGTATGGCTAATTACTGGGGGTCATTAAGGTATTGCAGGTACTTAGTGAGGAAGGGGGGGGGCGTAATGGTGGGGGGGGGGTAGGTGATAGTAGGGGGGGTAATGAGCCTGAACTGACTGCCTGGGAAGATGAGGTGGTGGTGATGAGGAAGTGTGAGGGGTAAAGGAGGAATGAGGAAGTATAAATGAACAAGAACTAACTACACCTTCACTTCCCCCTCCCCCTACACCTTCCCCAACCTCCCCATAACAATCTTCCCTTCCCCTTCACCCTATATCCTCTTCCCCTTCACTCTATACACCCTCTCCCTTTCCCTTTCCTCCTATACCCCCCCCCCCTTCCATTCCCCCTACACCCTCCCCCAGCCTAGCTCTTTATTCCCCACAAACTGTCAACATTTACCCGGGCCCCCACCCTACCCCACCCCATCCCCACCCTACCCCACCCCAACCCGACCCCACAGTACACCATCTCCTCTGGTCTTTATGCGGTCGTCCCACATCCTATGATTAAAACCCTCGTTGCTCCTACAGCCATTCAAGTTTACAAGATGCCGAGTACTATCAAAAAATTTTTCCCCAGTGCCATAAGGGAATGCGGCGGTAGTTAGGCACTCTGGTTTAGCGGCGCTCGTGAATATAATTAAGTGTAGTATAAAATGGTTTTAGGGTTAGTCTTGGCAATGTCCTACCAACGGATCTTTCATGGGGCTTTTAGTACGCAAGTTAAGTCCTATTGCAGAGAGGCTAAGTCACTATTGTTTTACTTGTCAATATTTCTAACCAATCATTCTCACAACCCTACTTATATTAGCTAATTTGTAATACCGTACTTACATTTACTTTACACTTTAACACGATATAAGAGATGTTTGTGCTACGTCTAATCTCATCATCACTTAATAATTATATACAGGTGTAGTGAACGTTGATGATAAAATAAAAAAAAAATTAGCGAATACCTGAAGAAGAAATTCGTCCTATATCCTGTCACTCACTAGATGACCTCATGAGTAACACCTATATCCTGTTACTCACTAGATGACCTCATGAGTAACACCTATATCCTGTTACTCACTAGATGACCTCATGAGTAACACCTATATCCTGTTAATCACTAGATGACCTCATGAGTAACACCTATATCCTGTCACTCACTAGATGACCTCATGAGTAACACCTATATCCTGTCACTCACTAGATGACCTCATGAGTAACACCTATATCCTGTTACTCACTAGATGACCTCATGAGTAACACCTATATCCTGTCACTCACTAGATGACCTCATGAGTAACACCTATATCCTGTCACTCACTAGATGACCTCATGAGTAACACCTATATCCTGTGTCACTCACTAGATGACCTCATGAGCAACACCTATATCCTGTTACTCACTAGATGACCTCATGAGTAACACCTATATCCTGCGTCACTCACTAGATGACCTCATGAGTAACACCTATATCCTGTCACTCACTAGATGACCTCATGAGTAACACCTATATCCTGTCACTCACTAGATGACCTCATGAGTAACACCTATATCCTGTGTCACTCACTAGATGACCTCATGAGTAACACCTATATCCTGTCACTCACTAGATGACCTCATGAGTAACACCTATATCCTGTTACTCACTAGATGACCTCATGAGTAACACCCATATCCTGTCACTCACTAGATGACCTCATGAGTAACACCTATATCCTGTTACTCACTAGATGACCTCATGAGTAACACCTATATCCTGTCACTCACTAGATGACCTCATGAGTAACACCTATATCCTGTGTCACTCACTAGGGAACTGTTCTGTCCATTTACCTATCTACTGTATCTTTCCCAATGTCTCTCTCTCTCTCTCTCTCTCTCTCTCTCTCTCTCTCTCTCTCGTATCACCCCAACAGCCCGTACGACCGAATTACTGATCAATATTGTACACGTATTAGAAGACAACGAAGCCAAGATAGGGTTATTATTGTTGTTGTTGTTGTTGTTGTTGTTGTTGTTGTTGTTATTAGTGTTATTGTTGTTGATGTTGTAATTACTGTTGTTGTTGTTGGTTTGTTTTTACGTGCTACAACTACCAGGGTTTAGTCATAGTTTTAAGATGTTTTAATGTTTTATCTTATATTCTACAACAGACAACAATTAAAAGTATAAAAATATATAAAATTAATGTTGCTGTTATTTGATGTTTCCGATCAGCTGCTGTATGTGTAAATATTCCGCTATAGGTTTAGTATAGTGTGATAGGTCATCTTCAACTGGTACACACATACACACACACACACAGAGACAGACACACACACACAGACACACACACACACACAGACCTGAGCTATGTAGGTGGGGATGAATATAGTCACCGCCTCTCTCTGCTCACCTTGTCACCTCTTACTCCCTACCGTTCTCTTCCTCACCTCCCTCCCTCCCTCACCTCTCCCGCTTCCCCAACCTCCAACCACACCACTTCGTCCTCTTCTCACTTCCTTCCCTCCTTCTCTATCTTCATCCTTTCTCTCCTTCCCTCTCTCCCTCCCCCCACCCCGTCCTCTTCTCCCTCCTTCCATCTACCTCACCACCTCTTCATCCTCCCTCCACCCCTCCATCTTCTCCCCCCCTCCCTCCCTCTCTCCCTCACTCCCCGGCCGAGTCATTTCCATAGTGTAATGTTGTTCGTGAATATGCAGGGTGGCGACACTGTCTGCCTCACCTTGTCCTGTGTCCGGGGTGTAATCGCTCTCTCGTAAACGGGGATATTCGGTCCGATACTTGTTGGACACGTTAGCAGGAAGGAGGGAGGTGGTAGAAGGTTGGTGGAGGGTGCTGGAGGGTTGAGGAAGGTAGGTGGTGGGTTGGTGGAGGGTGCGGAAGGGAGTTGGAGGGTGGGGAAGGTATTTGGAGGGTTGGTGGAGGGTGTTGGAGGGTGAGGAAGGTAGTTGGAGGGTTGGTGGAGGGTGTTGGAGGGTGAGGAAGGTAGTTGGAGGGTTGGTGGAGGGTTGAGTAAGGTAGGTGGAGGGTTAAGGAAGGTAGGTGGAGGGTTGGGGGGAAATTGGAGGGTTGGTGGAGGGTGGGGAAGGTAGGTGGAGGGTTGGTGGAGGGTGCGGAAGGTTGATGGAGGGTGCTGTAGGGTTGGTGGAGGGAGCTGGAGGGCTGGTGGAGGGAGCTGGAGGGTTGGTGGAGGGAGTTGGAGGGTTGTGGAGGGAGTTGGAGGGTTAGGTTAGCTTAGGAATAAAAAAATAAATAAAAAACACCGCGATCATTGCTATTCACCCCACCATCTATTATATACCTAAATATCCCACCTGAAGGACAGGAAGAGCCATACAGTGTTAAAACTTGGTGTATTAAACACTATATCTTCGCCATGACAACCCTCCACCCTCACCCCTCCCGCTCCTCTAAGTAAAGCACGGTGCTGCTCACTGGGTCTTCAGTAAAAATGCAATAAATTTTTTTTTGTACTGTGGCGAGTGTCGATTTCTGAACACGTCCTAGTCACGTCTCTCCCCCTTCCCCACTACATGCGTTCTCTCTCTCTCTCTCTCTCTCTCTCTCTCTCTCTCTCTCTCTCTCTCTCTTATTGATTAGTATACGTATTTTTACTTATCACTTTTTTTATTTTTTTTATTTTTATTATCCACTACTACAACTGCTACTACTACTACTACTACTACTACTACTACTACTATTATTATTATTATTATTATTATTATTATTATTATTATTATTATTACATTTTCGTCCCTTAGGCCCTGATGTGGGTCAGTGATCTGTGCCCGGGTGGGCTAATCCCTGTAAGAAAAAATAAAATAAATGAATAACTTGAAGATGTAGTGAAATTACTTTCCCCGAAAATATATATATATATATATATATATATATATATATATATATATATATATATATATATATATATATATATATATATATATATGTGTGTGTGTGTGTGTGTATATATCATAAATCTGCATGTATACAGTATATAGAGGCATGTACTGGTAGAATGACCTACAGTATACTTGTACATGTGGCCATAGGTGGTATTGGTACCTGGTGTGTATAATGTCCACCACAGTTGTCTGTTATCCTTATTCTTTTCACGCCAAACTATCATCTGTCTGCCTGTCTGTTTGTTGTTTGTCAGTGAAGAGACAGACAGACAGACAGACACCGAGAGGGAAAGATAGTGACGAAGTCTTCGTCACTATCTTTCCCTCTCGGTGTCTGTCTGTCTCTTACTGTTTCTCTTCTCGTATTTTTATCACTATTTCTGTCGTTGTTTACATTTGTCTGTCTGTCTCTTCACTCACAAACAACAAACACAACTGTCTTATCTGTAAATGTCTCCCTCTCTCTGGCATCCCATTGTCTCTCTCCCTGTCTCTCTCTATCTCCCACGCGGTCTTTCCCACTTCTCTCTCTAATCACCATCGCATCTATTCCTGAATATTCCCAACCCATTCCAGAATATTCTAACCCATTCTTGAATATTCCAAACTATTTCTTAATATTACAACCCATTCCTGAATATTTCAACCCATTCCTGAAAACCCAAACCCATTCCTGAAAATCCAAACCTATCCCTGAACATTTCAACCCATTCCAGAATATTCCAACCCATTCTTAAATATTCCTACTCATTCCTGAATATCCCAACCCATTCCAGAATATTCTAACCCATTCTTGAGTATTTCAACCAATCCCTGAATATTCTAACGCATTTCAGAATATCCCAAACCATACCTTAATATTCTAAAATGAGAAATCCCAACTTCAAACGATACGATTACCACTGCTAAAGGGCTGCCGCTCTCACCGATTGGCCGGAGCGATAACAACAACATCCTCTTTGAATGTAGGTATGAATGTATGTACCTGTAAGTATGTGGGTTCGAATCCTGGCGGGGTGAGGTGTTGATTATATATATATATATATATACCAACCATGCGACTCAATTTCAATTTCAAATCTCAATATCAAACACCATTCAACGTTTTGAAAGACTGGGCAGGTGGTGGCATGACAGCGAGTTAACGCACAGGTTCGAATAATGGATTTGATTTAATGTTAACAAAGGTGTCAGGGAGTGTTTGTTTGTCCAGGTCGTCGCAGTAATCTAGTGTGTGTGTGTGTGTGTAATAAAGAGACACAATAAATAACATAACATTATACCAAATATCTCAAACTACACGAACAATATTGCCACAAATTTACCGAATAAACGGTTAGTTACATAAAGCAAATATAAACTATGAACTGACTCGTCTCTGAAGCCTCTCATTATCTTCTATTTTTGTCTTAAGAGCAGAAATAAATCACTGAAACAAAACAAAAATTAATAAAAAGTTACACAAAGTTGCTCCAAACGTTTTCGACTTTTCCTCTAATTAATCTTTAATTATCTCCTACTTTCCCCAGAGACGAGAGAACAAGAATAAGCTACAATATGCACAATAAAAACCTCTTAAACATTTATATCCTGAGCTTTCGTCTCTTCTCCCCGCGATCCGCCTCAAAGGGGAAACAAAAGAGCATGGAAAAATAAATACCGCCCTGAGATTAGTTCCAACACACCACGAAGGTGATTATAATCTTGCTCGTAATCCAGCACTAAATCTTTTAACGGAGCGAATCATTTAATTATACTCGCTGACTTTCCAAAACCCCCCTCCTCCTACCCTCCCTTTATCTTGCGCACTGGGGTTAGGGAGAAAGACCGCCACCGCCACCACACTCACACTTTTAAAAGCTAGAGGAAGCCATGGGAAAACGTTTTAATTTCCCTCCTTTGCCGCCGAGGTAAAATAGACGGTAAAAAAATCCGGGACCCGCAGGCCACAAGGATTCCAAGGTTATGAGATCGGGGCCGACAAAGGCGCCCAGGAGAAACAATTAACGCTGGGAAAGGAATCAGATCCTCCTCTGATGCCTTGATGAGGCTTTTGCCGCCGCGTGCCACTTAGCAGGGGGGCAAGAGAGCTGAGCTATTTTACTTATTGCCTCTACGAGCGGCACAGGTATGGCGGCAACCAACCAGTAGCTGGATTTACAAAGACTTACACGATACATTTTTCTTGTAAACAAGACTCGATTTTCCCCTCGAGTGCTGATTCTGAACACATTTATCTGACTCGGATTTAAACGAAGAAATATGGAGAATCTTGGCTCACTTAACACTCTGAATCTCACACGTTCGTACGATGTCTTTTCCCGTAACTGAAAACGTAAAAATGTATCGGACTCATTTAACCTGAACCACAAACACTACGAATAAAATAACGTCTAGAATACATCAACATTACCGTAACTATATATTCGTTGGCTCCCAATTATGGAAACATTAACAACGGAAACCTTAGTGAAACGAGGAACAAGGTTACTGTTATAGCTTCATACGTTAAAACTCATCTAAGTTAAGGCTGTGTCAGTAATTTCAATGAAGGCGTTATTTAGCCGTTTTCTTTTGATCGTTCAAGGAGTAACTGAGGTATGTTGATGGGTCTTGGCATCTCAAGTTACGGGAACGGCTAATAACGTACGACCCTACGGTGAGATTCTGAATGTTATGGCGTTAGAAGATACAATACTCATTTTTTCGGTAGACTAACCTTATCATTTATTCATTTTCTAAAGAGCTTTCTGTCTGTCTCTCTCCAGGACGAGTACCTTTCTTCATTTAACTTTGTTGTTTGTCTTTTGTTTAATTTTGAAAGCGAGTCTGCTTGTTTACATTGGTGAAAGGTGACGGTTGTTGATGATCTTTTTATGCGAGTTTTAATAATAGTAATAGAGTATTTAAACACACACACACACACACACACACACACACACACACACACAAAACGTAAACACCTAGAAAAAGTGCAAAAGAGGGCATGCAAGTTTATTTTCTCCCCCTCCTACTCCACATATCAAGAAGCGCTCAACACACTGACCCTTTCGACTCTCACTGACCATCACCACGACCTCATCTGCAAATTTGGTAAGAAGCTTCTACTCCATCCCCGACACCGGCTCCTACTACCACCTGAGATCCCTTGTCCGAGAATTGCTGTTCGACACCACAACCGCATCCAGCCCATACGTGCACGAACTGATCGCTATAAGAACAGCCCAGTCCCAACCATTGTAAAAATTATCAATAACTTGTAATAAATCAGTGTATTCACTCCCAGTAAACACTGCTCCTTACACTGTCACTATGTTGAAATGAACTGTAGTTTGAGCTTTTCCCCATCTAGTTATTATATGTCTTATTTGTGTCACTTATGTTACTTGTATATTATTTGTAATTCGTAACCCATTCCCCAAATATGTAACTGTATATTTTCAGCCTTCTGGCTGCCAAGCTCTTTCAATAAACCGTTAATTATTATTATTATTATTATTATTATTATTATTATTATCACACACACACACACACACACACACACACACACACACACACACACACACGAGGTAAGTCTATTATATTATAAGCTATTCTTGTATTAGGATATTTAATATTAAGGTAATAAAATGGCGGCGAAGGTGTGGCTATTGGGGGAGGCTGGAGGCCACGTTTAAAAAAAAAATAAATAAATACTACTTCCTGACCTCTCGTACGTCTACGGGAAAGGGTCGCGGAAAGGGGACGTGATTGCTGCCCGTATCATCATTGGGTATGAGTTTGCTTGGGAGATTGGTATCCCCGCATCCCCTGAGCAACGCTCTTGTGCATTATGCAGAAGACCCGACAGCAGCACCCTTATCCACTACCTCCTAAGATGTCCCCACACACAACGCTTCCGTGACGCCTGCTGGACCACCACTCCACGACCCCCTGACGGAGACACGATGATCCTCCCCATACTGGCCAGATATTGTTGTAAATAACATTGATTAGGTGTTAAAGGAATATCCTTCCTTCCTTAGGCTTTAGTAAGCCCCTTTATAATATTTATACTGTATATACTTGTCACACTTGCCAGATGCTTCTGGTGTCATTATACAGGGGTACCTAGTGACAGCACTAGGATTCCGCTTCCTCTATCAGGGAATAAACAATTGAAATTGAATTAAATTGAATAAATACTACTACTACTACTACTACCACTACTACTACTACTACTACTACTACTACTAATGATAATAATAATAATAATAATAATAATAATAATTATGAGTAAAGGACGAAAGAAACAGACAACAAAATAAATAAATAATTACGAAAGAATCTGACGAAATAAAAGTATCACAGAAAACTGGTGCTGCCGTAAGGGAAATTTTTTTATGCCAGACTCTTGTAAAACAACGACTTGTCTAAACCAGCACAATGTAAGAAGTTCGAAAAGTGTTACGAACTGGACCCGCTAGACTGACTTACGAACCTAAACCATATGCGTGTGTTGGGTTAGAAGTCTATAAATTGTTTGACCAGATTAGGTTAGGTTGGTTAGTTTAGGTTAGGCTTAGTAGGCTGGGTTAGGTTTAGTTACATTTGTTTTGGTTAGGTTTGGTTTAGTTAGATTAGGTTTAGATGTTTGGTAGGGGATAAATTAACAAAAATAAACTAGATTAGATATGGTTGAACTGGTTGGTCTTTTAGGTTATGTCAGATTATGTTTGGTATGGTTTGGTTTGGTTTAGTTTGGTTTAGGTTGTTAGATTTAGTCATTGAAGCATCATAAAGTTAGATTAAGTTTATTTTTCTCCCGTTGCCTACGTCGAAAACTCAATCAATCAGCCCTTGGAATACGATGACATAAAAAATTCCACCAATCAGCACTTGGGAGATGACGACATCGAAAACTCAACCAAACAACATCAAGGTAATAATGACGACACAACAAAACTGGACCAATCAACATCAAGGTAATAATGACGACACAACAAAACTGGACCAATCAAAGACGACAACTCTCGGCACACGAACACTAAGTACAGTTCACACTAAAGACAAAAAAAACATTAGAAATCAATTAAAGTTACATATCAATAGAGTAACATAGCCTACATATTTCTATATATAAATAATTACGACCGTTAGAGTTTTTGAACCAACATCTCCGGCG
Organism: Homarus gammarus; assembly: GCA_958450375.1. Classification (NCBI taxonomy): domain Eukaryota; kingdom Metazoa; phylum Arthropoda; class Malacostraca; order Decapoda; family Nephropidae; genus Homarus; species Homarus gammarus. The sequence continues at coordinate 146,284 of CAUDMG010002220.1, forward strand.
GGGTAGTATTTGTGACATAGTAATATTAACGATAAACAAGACGACCTGTACACTCAAAACAAACTTGTTATGATGATGGTAGACTAATGATGTATTCTGCACGAGATGGCATACAGAGATAGTGTGTGTGTGTGGGGGGGGGGGGGGTGGGTGTGTGTGTGGGGGGGGGGGGTGTGTGGTGGTGTGTGTGTGTGGGTGTGTGTGACCAAGAGTGTACATCCACCTCTAGGTTAATTTAGCTTAATTAGAATACAGGTAAGATATTTTAGACTAATTGGAGTACAGGTAGGTCTGTTTATGATGGTTACGTACAGTGAATTGGAATTAGTAAGGGAAAGTTAGGTTAGGTTAGGTTAGGTTTAAATTAAAGTTAAAAGTTTGGTTAAAATACAGTTGTCTTAGAATGTTTCGTTTAGGTAAGATCAGGTTAGGGTAGGGTTAGGTTAGGTTAGGTTAGTACGAGTATATTCATGTGACTGCCCCCCTCTCTCTCTCTCTCTCTCTCTCTTTCTTCATAATATCAGCACAGTGTATGACGTCAATTACAAATATTGCCTGGGCTCTAATAACACACTACTCTACACCCGCCCAATATATTCACTCGCAAAAAAAATAAAATGTGAAGGGTTACTTGTGTGATCTGTCCCGCACACACACACACGGCCAGTATGTATGTATGTATGTATGCATGTATGTATGTATGTATGTATGTATGTATGTATGTACTGTATATTAAGTCCTTATGTAAATATAAATTCGTATCAAAAGGAAGAATTGATGTGTGTGTGTGTGTGTGTGTGTGTGTGTGTGTGTGTGTGTGTGTGTGTGTGTGTGTGTGTGAATTAATACCTGTAGTACCGGCAAGCTAATTATCACAAGAGGTATTTTGTTAGTACATATTTTATCCCCAAACTGTTTGATCTTTAAGGGAAACACAAATACATAAGGAAGACTAAGATATCGTGGTTGGAAAGTCGAGTAGGTGGGAGAGCAATATGTCTAATTAGTTCCCATATCATCAAGTAATTTATTCCACCATTATCGTGGGAGATAAATGGTGGCTTGGTGTGTCGTTCGGGTCCGTGCGGTTTTACTTGGGAATCTTCGGTAGACCTCGACTGTCTGACCGTCAACACAAAGGACTCGAATATATATCCATTAATATCAACAATAACTCTTAAGACAGATTCTATTTACCTTTGAAATTTAGTAAAATGTTTAATGATCAATACGTATTTAAAGGTAAAATGGAAGGGAAATTAGGATAATGGGGTTTATGTGGATCGGAGACGACATATTGAAGACAGCGGCGGGTGTGACGGCTGATGGATGGCACGACTTGGTTAATGTGAACCTCGGCCTTTATCCACCTCCCACGGTCTCAATGGTCTTTCATGCCTTCACTTCCACAAACGTGAGTCTGTCATGATCGAGGGTGGACGATTAAACTACACATTTTCACAAATCCATAATGATATTCGGGGAGTCTTTGTTGGGGGCGATATATAATCTGCCTTAATTCAGATATTAAAATTAAAGATAAAATTATATAACTAATTATTTAAAAAAATTATTCTTAACATGATTAATATATAGGGAATTATATTAGGTTATATATTACGTTGTATCTTGAATACATTATATATCAACAGATTATAACGAAGGGCGGTGGCTGAGTGGATACCGAGCTCGTATCCAGTCCAAGTATCACTGGTTCACGTTCGGAGCGCCCCCAACCCACCCAACTGTAAATAGGTACCTAACTTTTAACAAAATAATGGTAACAGTACGCTATATCCACACTGCCCGCGATTCTCAATACGTCATTCACTTGTTATCATAATTACTCTACAGATAACAAAATAACTATTCCTCGTAAGATAAGTAAACCACACGTGACCTGAAAATTATAGGTACAAATATAACACAGCGATATTATAGTAAAAACAATAATCTGGAGGGAATTATCTTCGTTAGTTTCATCTGGTAATTGGTGATTAGTGTAAAGATAGAGTTGCTGTATTATGAGAGCAATATTTACCGTTTGGTCTTTAGTTTGTTTGGTGTCTTTGTTTGTTTGGTCTTTTTGTTTGTTTGTTTGGTGTCTTTGTTTGTTTGGTGTTTTGTTTGTTGATTTGTTTTAACTTATTGCAAATTTGACCTTTTGTTTTAAATATTTATCACTTTGACCTTTTGGAAGTCTGACTCACCCAGAAAATTCACCCTCAGTTAGGTTAGGTTAGGTTAGGTTAGGTTAGGTTAGGTTAGGTCAGGTTTAACTTGACCTAACCTAACCTGACCTGACCTGACCTAACCTAACCAAACCTAAACCATATTGGTCAGAGTGAGGTAGGTTGTGACATCATAACACCTGTCCTCTTGAAGATTTGTTTGGTGGTAAAACTTGGCAATAATCCCTGACATATTCCACGCGTATACGGGCATGGTGAGGTCTGATTGGTCTTTGTCCACGTCACCGTCCAGTAAGATCCAACCAGCTCACAGTATAATAGGCAAGAACCAATCAGCGTAGGTCACATTAATGACGTCATCACAGCTCTCTCGCATCTGATTGGCTATCATCAGGGCGCCCGTCTACCTGTTTTTTCCACTCCCTACAGTTGTGTTTTTAAGGTATTTCCTGTGTCTATTTTCAAGCTTTTTTTATATTTTACATCTGTTTTTCTGCCTAGCTATCTTTATCATCTCTCTCTCTGTCTCTTCCTGTATGTCTGTCTGGCTCTATCTGTCTATTTACCTCTTTCATTCATTTATAAATATTGTTACGTGTAGTCAAGTCTATTTGAGTTTAATACTTATGGAACACAACACAAACACACATCTATAGTTACATCCGCCCAAACTTAAGAATTAAACAACGGGGTGTGAGGGGGTGAAGGGGGGGTGGGGGTGAAGGAGGGGTGTGAGGGGGTGGGGGTGAAGGAGGGGTGGGGGTGGGGGTGAGGGGTGGGGGTGAAGGAGGGGTGTGAGGGGGTGGGGTGGGGGTGAAGGAGGGGTGGGGGTGAAGGGAAGGGGTGAGGAGAGATGAGGGAGGGAGAGGGGTGAGGGGGACAGGGTGAGGAGAGGTGAGGGGGTAAACTGGAGTAAATACACCTCGTATTTCCATAATTCGTGGCGTTTATTCTTCGCGTCTCTTGCCGAGTTAAAAATAATTCCCCCATTGTGACGTCATAAATCATTGTCTATATACTGTACAACCCAAACTTACACAGACTTGCTAAAAATATTAAACAAATGTATTAGAGATAATTAAAGTAGTACACTATGAAGAAAAATAAATGTTTAAATAATTCATGTAGTGTAGACGGGGCGCCCGCCATATATTACTGGAACGCGTGCATGGAAGTGTTTATTTTACCCCGGGGATCTTGCGGACGTCCCGGGTCGTTAACGAGTAAAGCCCAGACGCCAGTTTAGGTCTTCCCCGAGGCTCTCCTGGGCAAACATTTACAACGAACTGACACCATCCACAACGAACTTACAACATTTACACTTGAAATCAACGACCATTTCGTGCTCTTTACGAGCAGGTGCGGGTCACTCCGCTAAGACTCCACCGCGACCATGTTACTCCCCAAAACATTATTTCCTTCGGCGAGAAAACTACAGTAGTTCCAAGCTCCAAAACATTGCGAAAATCCTCGAAATGGTTCTAAAAAAAATATGGATACATGAATTTGGGGAATAATTCGGTGGAAAACTGAGTCTGTGTATCAAGTCTTGCCCGGGTGGCGGGGAGAACCGAAGAATGCCTCTGGACAGTCTTAAAATCTAGAATTACGCGCCATTTTTCAGCCAGGGTACTCGTGGCGACGTCCAAGGGTCGGCGGTGTCTCATATCTTGCCCGCGATGATCCTAGTGGTGTCCTATCGTGTCCCCGAGGCTACGTTGGTGGAGGAGGGCGGGACGAGGGAGCTAGATCCTTCTGCCGCATCCTGACGTCCTCTGGTGGCGAAAATATTATGTACCCTAAGATGTTTCTCAGTCAGTTGTCTTAACACGTCAATATCTTTACCATTAGACTCTTAATTATTATTGATTTAGTTACATCTTTCTTAAAAAAAATAAAGGGAAAGTTAAATGGATAAAATGTACCAATACGATAATTCAGACAACATTATGTCACGTTGATGTATCTGGCAGTTACCATGTTAATGTGTCTGGTGGTAAGTTTGGGTTGAGTTTCTCGCCTTGTTAAACATGTGTGTGTGTGTGAAATTGTTTGTCATCGGCGGCGACAGTCGTACAGGACGTCATTGTTCATTTCACCACCGAGCACTGTAGTTTATTATGACCTCACGAACTGGCTAATGACTTACTTATTAACTAATTACTTTTAATGTTTATTAATACTGATCTACTGTTTTCATTCATATTTTTATCCCCTTCTTTATTCTCGTCTTGTTCCCTGCAAGAAAACCAAAAAGAAAATCGCCTTTGCACAGTCAATATACGACCCCACTATACAGCTGACTCCTCCCTGTAGTATAAATAATACATTAATGCAACACTCAATAAGTACACAAACAACCACCACCACTATCACTATCACCACCACTACCACTATCACCACCACCACCACTATCACTATCACCACCACCACCACCACCACTACCACCACCACCACTACCACCACCACCACTACCACCACCACCACTATCACCAACACTACCACCACCACTACCACCACCACTACCACTATCACTATCACCACCACTATCACTATCACCACCACCACCACCACCACTACCACCACCACCACTACCACCACCACCACTATCACCAACACTACCACCACCACTACCACCACCACTTTCACTATCACCACCACCACCACCACCACTACCACCACCACCACTACCACCACCACCACTATCACCACCACCACCACCACTACCACCACTACCACCACCACCACCACCACTATCACCACCACCACCACCACCACTACCACCACCACCACTACCACCACCACCACTATCACCACCACTACCACCACTACCACCACCACCACCACCACCACTACCACCACCACCACCACCACCACCACTATCACTATCACCACCACTACCACTATCACTATCACTATCACCACCACCACCACCGCTACCACCACCACCACCACCACTACCACCACCACCACTACCACCACCACAATTACTATTACAATTACATTTAAAGTGAATTAATCCAGTTAAAATACCTTATTCATTCCTTTCACAAGAGTATAATGAATTACAATGGCGGCGAACAGGTCACTCCTCTCTCATTATATACAGGACTTGTTTGTTTACAGTAATAAGAAGAGGACAGGTGTATAATGACGCTCGTTATGTTAGGTGAGGCAGACCTACTGTACCTTAACCTTGTATATGTCAGGTGTGTGTGAATAATAAAGGTAAGGTTAGTGTCAGGTGTGAGTGTGTGTGTTAATTAAGGTTTACGTTAGTGTCAGGTGTGTGTTAATAATAAAGGTAAGGTTAGTGTCAGGTGTGAGTGTGTGTGTTAATTAAGGTTTACGTTAGTGTCAGGTGTGTGTTAATAATAAAGGTAAGGTTAGTGTCAGGTGTGAGAGTGTGTGTTAATTAAGGTTTACGTTAGTGTCAGGTGTGTGTTAATTAAGGTTTACGTTAGTGTCAGGTGTGTGTTAATTAAGGTTACGTTATGGTGTCAGGTGTGAGTTAATTAAGGTTATATTAGTGTCAGGTGTGTATTAAGGTAACGTTGTTGTCAGTTGTGTGTTAATTAAGGTTATGTTAGTGTCAGGTGTGAGTTAATTAAGGCTATATTAGTGTCAGGTGTGTATTAAGGTAACGTTGGTGTCAGTTGTGTGTTAATTAAGGTTATGTTAGTGTCAGGTGTGAGTTAATTAAGGTTATGTTAGTGTCAGGTGTGTATTAAGGTAACGTTGGTGTCAGTTGTGTGTTAATTAAGGTTATGTTAGTGTCAGGTGTGTATTAAGGTAACGTTGGTGTCAGTTGTGTGTTAATTAAGGTTATATTAGTGTCAGGTGTGTATTAAGGTAACGTTGGTGTCAGTTGTGTGTTAATTAAGGTTATGTTAGTGTCAGGTGTGTGTTAATTGAAGTATTGTTATAGTGTCAGGTGTGTCAGTTAAGGTTACGTCATAGGCATCGTGTTACTCAAACATATTTCCCCCAAAAATTAGGAAATACTTTAAAGACTCAGTTATATTTTTTATCATTCTAGATGTAAGAATTATAAAGACAGCAGACCTGGGAAACTGATTTTATATTATTACCTATACAAAAATCTCCCCCCCACCCTCTCCCCCTACCCGGAATTTTGGTACTTTTTCACATTTTAAACTTTGGCTTCTCCATTGGACTAATTTGCTTATCTAATTACGTCTAGTTTTTCGTGTTTTTGTTAATTCCAAAGGTAACATTATTTATTATAGCGGAAGTCGTCGAGGATGTGAAAAATTATGTCAGTTAACTAATATTTATCTAATTCCACTGATTATATTATTATTATACATCTCTCTATAATTAGTTAAGTATTTTAAGTTTTTATTTATTACTATGGTTAAGTATTATAATTTTTCTATATATAATTACGATGGTTTCAGTATTATAATTTTATCTTATTTGTTACCTTTAGGTTGGGTTCCACTGATTGGGTTATATCATTTAGGCAGTTTTCCCCTGGTCGGTGTCTCCCCCCCCACACACTGTACACTTGTGCCCACGTTGTTCTAATGCCAGCGTGGTATTTATTGGTCTCTATGTCATTAGGGTAATTGGCCCAAGTAATGGGTATTTGCCGCCATTCAGGTATGGTGACGGGCGGAGGGCAAACACTGCCTGGCCCATCTCCTCTGTTTGCTAACTCGTGTTTACCTTCCTGGGGAAAATCTACGGGGATAGAATGTAATGTTTCACCACTCACTCAAAGATGAGATTATTTATATATACAGTATATATTTATAAATATATATATTTATTTACAACGATTTAGTTCAATTTAGTTTAATCATTATGTAAGTTATTAGAGGGACGGTTTAGAATTGTGGATTTCTTTCTAATGTTTTCAATCGCTGGCGTTTACGTTCGCTGGGAAATATCTACTGGAAGTGTAGGCCAAGAATATATTTCACTTTGTAGTCATATTCATTCAACTCTAATAATTATGGATAGGAGTCAAGAGAAGTTTTAGTATTTTTACATTTTATTTTTGTTTATTTTGAATGGCAGGTGTTGACACTGACAGGGGAAGGTTGCCACTGTTATGTCTGCTTCTCCTTCATACGAGAGTATTTCTATTTCCTGGTTTAATTTCATTGATTCTAATTTTGTTATAACTAAATAAAGGAAAATTTTGTGATATGGTGTTATCTGTATATTTAAATTATTCGTGTCTGGGTTTATTAAAAAAAATATTTCCAAGAATAAATCATCCTTCATTACTCTTCCCTGTTCTGAAGCGGGAAAGGTTTTGTAACATGTTCTTGATTTTAATACTAATCTAATATATTAGATTTATCTTTTATTTTTAAGGTTTCAATATTTTTCGTGTTTGATAACGAGGGTTCTCGTTCGTTGGGGGACGATGCACTTTACTAACTAGCGTTATAAAAACATATTATTATTGTTTTGTTATCTACTACCCTTTATTTAAATTTCAAATTATTTAATTGTATGGGAATAGTTAGAATTTTGTTATAATTCTGTAATTCTGAATCGCTGAAAATCTAAGGGAAAAGAACGCCATATTTTACTCTCGCGTTCATGAGTGAGAATATTAATTTTTTCTGCGTAAATTTAATAAAATTTAATTCCCTGATTTAATGGAATAAAGTTATACAGATATTGAATATTTTTCCCCCCCCTCGAGTGTTTAATATCAGTTTGCTCGCCAGCGCTTATTCATTGTTTACAGTCGGTCGTGAACGTTAACGGCCTGATGCTGCCCGAGAGGTTCACCAGCCACCGTAAACAGATGATAAACACTGGGCGGGTAAACTCATATAAAAAACGATAAATCTCCAAATTCCAAACAAATTCATGCAGTAAATCAGATTAGAATAAAAATCGAGTGAGTAAAACCACAAAACATATTTTTCCTCTGAGTTTGAATGTGACCGACTCGAATTTAATTGAATTTGTTCGAAATAAGATATTAGAACTGAGTTTTTTCTTCATATTTTACTACATTTTTTTTTACTAAGATTAATTAAGTAAGCCATCATACTCAAGGGGCTATCATCGTTGAGTCTGTGGGGAAATAGATATAACTTACAGGATTTAATTCGTAGGATTTATAAAACTAACATAAACCGAATAGGATTGAATAAAAATCACGGAATAAATTTAAAGAAGGTAAATTTGAATAGAATATAAGGTTAAAAAAAATAAAATAAAAAAATCCTATAAGAGAGAAACTTACATTTAACTGTTTACGAATTCTTGACTATTATTTTTATTTTTATTTAACTCTGGAAGCAAGAGAAGCGATAACAGTGAAAATAATTACAAAAAAATACACAACTCAATAACACTTACGGAACACAGAACAAACTCGGTAATAAAATAAATTAGAAAAACATTAAACTAGACTTTATAAATAGTGAATGAAAAGAAGAAAATGAAAAAAGGGAAAATAAATAGAGAGATAAATTAGAAGCTGAGGAAATAGTCATGCGAAGAAATAAAGGAGAAATTAAGAGAAATATCGAAAATAGAATAGAAAATAAATAAAAGGGAATGGGGAATGTGTGTAATGGAAGATGAAAGGAAGGGAGGGAGAGGAGGAGAAGAGGGTGGGAAGGGAGAGGGCAAGGAGGAGGGAACGGAGTGGGGAGGGTAGGGAGGGAAGGAGGAGGTGGAAGAGAAACAGGAAGGGGGGATAGCAAGGAGACAGGAAGAGCAGGGAAGAAGGCAGGGAAGAGGGAAAGGAGGAGGGGAGGGAAGAGAAGGGAAGGAAGGAAGGCGGAGGGAGGGAGGGAGGGAGGGCAGGGAGGGAGGGCAAGCAAGGCAAGGAGGGCAGGAAGGGAGACAGGAAGAGCAGGAAGGGAAGGCAGGGAGGGAAGGTAGGGAGACAGACAGGGAAGGCGGGCAGGGAGGGAGGGAGGGAAGGAAGTGAGGCAGGGAGACAGGGAGAGCAGGGAGACAGGGAGGGCAGGCACGTGATCAATAGGAGGTTACAGCTCGGAGTTACAAAACACAACGTCACACCCATCTGGTCTCTGAGTGATTAGACCAATATTAAATCTGGAGAGACTCGACCCCTTCCCTCTCTCCCTACCTCCCTCCCTGTGTCTCTCCCTACCTCCCTGTGTCTCTTCCTACCTCCCTGTGTCTCTCCCTACCTCCCTGTTACTCTCTCTACCTCCCTGTGTCTCTCCCTCCCTCCCTCCCTGTGTCTCTCCCTCCCTCCCTCCCTGTGTCTCTCCCTACCTCCCTGCTACTCTCTCTACCTCCCTGTTACTCTCTCTACCTCCCTGTGTCTCTCCCTCCCTACCTCCCTGTGTCTCTCCCTACCTCCCTGTTACTCTCCCTCCCTCCCTCCGTGTCTCTCCCTACCTCCCTGTTACTCTCTCTACCTCCCTGTGTCTCTCCCTCCCTCCCTCCCTGTGTCTTTCCCTACCTCCCTGTGTCTCTCCCTACCTCCCTGTTACTCTCCCTCCCTCCCTGTGTCTCTCCCTCCCTCCCTCCCTGTGTCTTTCCCTACCTCCCTGTCTCTCCCTACCTCCCTGTTACTCTCTCTACCTCCCTGTGTCTCTCCCTCCCTCCCTCCCTGTGTCTCTCCCTCCCTACCTCCCTGTGTCTCTCCCTACCTCCCTGTTACTCTCCCTCCCTACCTCCCTGTGTCTCTGTCTACCTCCCTGTGTCTCTCCCTACCTCCCTGTGTCTCTCCCTCCCTGTGTCTCTCCCTACCTCCTTGTGTCTCTCCCTACCTCCCTGTTACTCTCTATACCTCCCTGTGTCTCTCCCTCCCTCCCTCCCTGTGTCTCTCCCTACCTCCCTGTGTCTCTCCCTACCTCCCTGTTACTCTCTCTACCTCCCTGTGTCTCTCCCTCCCTCCCCCCTGTGTCTCTCCCTCCCTGTATCTCCGTGCCCGTCTCTCTCCCTCCCTCTTTCTTTGCTTCTATCTCCCTGTCTCTCCCTACCTCCCTCCTTTACTGTCTTTGCTTACTTCCTTCCTGTCTCTTTTCCTCCTCCTTATTTCCCTCCCTCCCTCTCTCTCACCTCCTTGTTCATTTCTCATGTTCATAACCTTCCTGGAGCTTTCGTAACTTTCTATTTTTACTTTCTTTCCATCTGTACTTTCTACTTTGTTTCTACTTTCTTATAACTTTTTTGTTCAAATGCCAGACTTTTTTTGGTGGCGTGTTTGTTTACTTTCGTATTTCTTTCACTCTTCCTCAACTTTCTAAAACATTTGCGTTTCCAATCTTCATTTAATTTTCTCTATACTTTCAACTTTCTTTTCATCTGTACTTTCTTCCAACTTTCTTTTTAATCTTTACTTTCTTCCAACTTTCTTTTTAATCTTTACTTTCTTCCAACTTTCTTTTTAATCTTTACTTTCTTCCAACTTTCTTTTTCATCTTTACTTTCTTCCAACTTTCTTTTCAATCTATACTTTCTTCCAACTTTCTTTCAATCTATACTTTCTTCCAACTTTCTTTCAATCTATACTTTCTTCCAACTTTCTTTCAATCTATACTTTCTTCCAACTTTCTTTTCATCTACACTTTCTAGTCATCTGTACTTCCAACTTTTCATGTATACTTTCACCCAACTTTCTTTTTAGGGCCACCTCCCACCCCTTTCTCATCTTCTCATGGCTTTTGTGCTACCATCTTTACTTTCTATATATAAAAAAAAGCCCTCTGACAACTTTCTCCACCTTTCTTTTACGACTTTTTTATAGGTTATTATATTCTCAGGCGAAGGTATTTTTTACTCCCAGTCGTTTATACTTACTTTTACTTACATATTTATTCTAAGTTTTCTAGTTTGTTGTTATTATGATTTTCTGGGATATGAGAAAGGCACAGAGGTGATTAGATAATGCGGCTAGTTGTTATGTTATTACTGCGCTTCAACAACTAAGGTCATTAAGCGCGTAACAAGATAAACTACACCAGACGACCAATCACCGAGAAGGATTCCACGGTCTTTCAAAAGCAGCGGGGGGAGGGGGGAGGGGGGAGGGGGGTGGTTAATGGTGATGTAACTGGGAGGCGGAGCTCGAAGCCCACCAATCATGAGGACCCACACGTGTAGTCGCCTAATGAAATACATGATTAGCCTGACATTTAAATCTGTGTTGTTCATCATTAGTTGACATTCTGTGTGGATACTGTAAACACGACCACAGAAGAGAGAGAGAGAGAGAGAGAGAGAGAGAGAGAGAGAGAGAGAGAGAGAGAGAGAGAGAGAGAGAGACTGTACAAGGTAAAAACCATAACACAAAACTGTTATCAGAGGAACTATCATCAGAGGGGGGGGGGGGGGGATACCGACCTGTGTGTGTGTGTGTGTGTTGGGAAGCATAAGGGGATAGATCACAACACAGTAAGATGGTAGAGTAAGATAGGTGCTGCACCCCCCCCCCCCAGACCAGAGTGCCACTTACCCCTCACTCCCTCCAGACCAGAGTGCCACTTACCCCTCACTCCCTCCAGACCAGAGTGCCACTTACCCCCTCACTCCCTCCAGACCAGAGTGCCACTTACCCCTCACTCCCTCCAGACCAGAGTGCCACTTACCCCTCACTCCCTCCAGACCAGAGTGCCACTTACCCTTCAATCCCTCCAGACCAGAGTGCCACTTACCCCTCACTCCCTCCAAACCAGAGTGCCACTTACCCTTCACTCCCTCCACACCAGAGTGCCACTTACCCCTCACTCCCTCCAGACCAGAGTGCCACTTACCCCTCACTCCCTCCAGACCAGAGTGCCACTTACCCCTCACTCCCTCCAGACCAGAGTGCCACTTACCCCTCACTCCCTCCAGACCAGAGTGCCACTTACCCCTCACTCCCTCCAGACCAGAGTGCTACTTACCCCTCACTCCCTCCAGACCAGAGTGCCACTTACCCCTCACTCCCTCCAGACCAGAGTGCCACTTACCCCTCACTCCCTCCAGACCAATGCTACCCTCCCTAGCAAAGCTCAGTTCATCGCGATAACGGAGCCAGAAGCGACGACGACAGTGAGGATGAAAACATGTTTGTCTGTCGGTTAGAGAGAGAGAGAGAGAGAGAGAGAGAGAGAGAGAGAGAGAGAGAGAGAGAGAGAGAGAGAGAGAGAGAGAGAGAGAGAGAGAGAGAGAGAGTCAATGATCCAAGTGACAGGTTTGAAAAAGGAAAACGAAAAAAAAAATGAAGATAGGGGAGAGGAAAATGTAGGGGAATAGGAGGAAGGGGAAGAGGGGAGGGGTAGGTAAAAGGAGGGAGAGGTGGAGGTGATGCAGTGGAGGAGGAAGACATAAGGAAGGGGGGGGGGGTGGAGGGGTATCTGTATGAGGATGTCTCCAGGTATATGTCTGTCAATCTGTCAGTTTGTTTCTCATTCTTCATCTGTCTGTTTTACTCTGTCTGTCTACTAACACCACTACTACTAACCTCACCACTACTACTATCATCACCACTACCACTTCCATCACCACTACCACTATCACCATCACCACCATCACCATCAGCCCCCCTTCCACAACCTTTACATATAATTACTCCCACCGTCACACCCCTGCCACCGTTACACCCCTCCCACATCACACCCCTCCCACCGTCACACCCCTCCCACATCACACCCCTCCCACCGTCACACCTCTCCCACCGTCACACCCCTCCCACATCACACCCCTCCCACCGTCACACCTCTCCCACCGTCACACCCCTCCCACATCACACCCCTCCCACCGTCACACCCCTTTCACACTGTCACACACCCTCAGACCTTTCCTACACACCTCCTTTTCCATAAGACCTCTTCCTGTCACACCCCCTGCCTTTCACACCCAATTGCCGCCACAATATCACACCCCATACTCGTCACATACCTCCCCGTCACACACACACACAGACACCCACACCCTACCTGCCACACCTCCCCCCCGTCACACCCACCTTCCCGTCACACCACCCCTCATCCCCGTCACACCCACCTTCCCGTCACACCACCCTCCCCCTTTCCCCGTCACACCTCTCCCTCATCCCCGTCACACCTCCCACGTCACATCAGGTCTAACACAAGTAAAATATGCCACTGTGTATTAGAAACCATCTTACTCTATCTTGCTTTTTTTGATAGCCAATAAAACCAACAGCTGCAGCCGGTCCCCGTTCTTTATGTCGGCTCTCGGGGACTCGCCTATTTTGAACTCGATTTTTTTTTCGTTTTTTTCTTCAAATTTTAATATATTTTGTTTCTAACCCCCCCATCCGCCTAGCCCACCTATCTACTCTTTCACTCATCCATCCATATATCCACCGTCCACCCATCCCACAACCACCCATTCCACAACCACTCATCCACCCAGTCATCCACTCATCCATCCCTCCACCTCCCTCGTGTTTGGTTCATCGCTGATAGTGTTATTTTAAACTGTATTCTACTGGGGCTTTTATGGTTGACCCGAGGAGGGCTTTTTGAGGTCATCACGTCAGAGTGTGTGATCGTATATATATACAATTTTTTATATACCTTTGAATATTGTGTCTTTTGAAGGTAGAAAGGTGTTGGGTGTTTTGTATATGCTAGGGGTCGTTCACCTCTCCTTTATGTATGTATGTATGTAACCAAGCCTAAACCTAACCTAACCACATCCCGGAAGCGTTAGGAAGGTGGGGGTGCCTATTCTTCTCATTAGCATTCATGATTTCCTAACACGTTCTAAACAAGATAAAAGGAGTCTATAAACACGTTCTTTTATTAATTAATATCCAAGTAACACATCTTATAATAACAAACTTAATTTACACGTCTTTTACCGCTACCCAACACGTCCTAGACAAGTTCAGAACAAGTCCAGACACATTTTTTTTTCTTTCACATATTATGACTTAAATATCAACATTATCTTCTACCTCTTGTTTACACTACCACACAAACACGAAATTAATCCAATAACAATACAGTTTTTTCCCCCTTAAGTGTAATTTTTTCCCTGCAAGCCAACATGTTGTAGACAAGTTTGGAACAGGTCTGGGCAGGTCTCGCTCCTCCTCCTTTGTGCGGTGTAAGCAATTAGACGCGAAATTTATGCCCAAGTTCGCCTTTGTTACCCTCAAACCCGCTAACTTTGGAGACCCGCACGTGTAACCCAAGTAAGGCTTTGATATAGTCCTGCTGAAGCTTTGATATATCCAAGCGGGTATATCCTGGCTGAAGCTTTGATCTATCCCAGAGGGTATATCCTGGCTGAAGCTTTGATCTATCCCAGAGGGTATATCCTGGCTGAAGCTTTGATCTATCCCAGAGGGTATATCCTGGCTGAAGCTTTGATCTATCCCAGAGGGTATATCCTGGCTGAAGCTTTGATCTATCCCAGAGGGTATATCCTGGCTGAAGCTTTGATCTATCCCAGAGGGTATAGCCTGGCTGAAGCTTTGATCTATCCAAGAGGGTATAGCCTGGCTGAAGCTTTGATCTATCCAAGAGGGTATAGCCTGGCTGAAGCTTTGATCTATCCAAGAGGGTATAGCCTGGCTGAGGCTTTGATATATCGATAAAAATATAATATAGCCTAGGTAATATACTGTATCTGAGGACACACACACACACACACGTAACATTTACAATACTCTCACCTTCCTTCACGCGGGGTACGGACGTAATGAACTTTTGTGCTTTTATAACCAAGTTAACAAAAGCTTCTCAGTGGTCTTCAACGTTAACACATGGGAATATAAACTTGGAAAAAAAAAAAAAAACTCATAGCCACAACTTTCATAATATTTTACAGTAGCGAAGGAGAAATTATATATACTTAAGTCCGTACTGAATAATAATAAAAAAATACATTCGTTGGTAACCGAGTCTGAATTACTGGTGTTGTTGCCATCATTCACTTGAGACAGACGTAAGCATTATCTTATATACAGTGTATATATAACCCGTCTTGTCTTATTACGGTTAGCTAACTCCCACCAAAAAAGGCAAAAAGACGAAAAAAATAAATCCCCTTTCTGGACAGTGAGTAATGTTGACACCGAGGCCAAAAGCTGCCGCCACTCTTGCCAGTCTTTGTAAAGCTCGTAAACACGCAAGCTTCACTGTGCCTCTGTGTTTATGTCTCTGATGATGACGTCTGTTACAAAGTTTTAAAAATATATATCCAGCGTTCAAATATTACACTCCTGCAGCCGCGGGCAATATATACAGTACGGGTGTTAGAAGAAATATGTTGCTAATGAAATGACTCCCAGTCCTAATAACTCCCAACCTAACCAAACCAATACAACTAAAGCCCACCAGGTCTGGGGCCCAATGGAATTAGAACGTGTTAGAACAAAGGTTCGTACACTTTTTTTAATCATGACCCCTTCCTCACATGATTACTCTCATAGTTAACCCAAAATATCTACTTGAATCACCAACTGCACTCATAAGATTGAAAGAAAATATCTATAGTTTAAAAACAGGTTTTATCGTTCACTCACCTCTCGTTCCGAGTGCAAACAAAATAATAATTGATGGAATCAAACTGGTAGCACAGAAACAGGTGTTATCGTTCATTTAAATCTGGTTTTATATTTACAACATTATTATCACCAGTGGCAAGATAGTGTGGATTTCCTGCAGCCAGCCGCCTGATCCGCAGCTTGATGGTGGACAGTGTCACTGACATCTGATGACACGACCAGCCTGTTGCGGCTCTTAGTGTTCGTGTAGAGAATGCAGGAAAAAACCGGACTCGCAAAAGTATGTTGTTGAAAATTCAATCAAATATCTCAGCGCGCGTTTTGCAATAGTTGGATAATTTGGCGGAGTTTCACCCCCAAAACTGCGCTGGATGTAACCCCTTATTTGAGCTCTTACTTGGGCCTCGTGTCCACTCTCAAGTAGATAAACCTTTTTTTTCTGGACAAGTATATGGCACGGCATCCTCAGAAGCCAACAATGGGTCCTGAACCACCTTTCGTCTTTTATTTGTTGCTCTAGATCAGATAGACACTTCCGCCGCGTCTTACTCCACTTGACTCAAATGACTGATCGTCCCAACAGACTCTCTTCACCATTTGCACCACACAAGGCAGGATCAGATCTTCCCCAATTGCATGTGTCTTGTTATGTCCTGTAATTCAGTAAAAAAAAAAACACCGTACAAAGATTTTATTCCAGGCATTTGTTTGGCAGCTTGGCCAGTCGATCAGATCTTCACTCCCTTCAGATTTCTCATCATCTTTTTTGAAAGTTTCTAAGTCCTTCCCAACGCAATCTTAATAACCATTCTTCAGGTGCGTTGTAGCTTTCCTGGTTTCAGACTTTTATTTGTGAGAATTTCCATACAGAATATTGTGTATTTTTACTGGGCATAATCACGAAACCGTAAATGAGGAAGGAATCATCGTACTTTCACTTACAAGACGTCCTGGCCAGGGTGGTGTTGGACCTCAGGAATAATCACAGAGAAAAAGACCATTGGACACCTGAGGTAAACAATACGAGCCCATTACATACCTGGGCCCAGAAGGCGACTGAGTAACTGGCCAGGCGACGACAGGTGGGCGGAGTATACCTGCACACACACACTAAATACCGCCCTGTCCGAAACCATCAAAATACCCTATTATTGTAACCGTTTTTCTGTGGATATAACACGGTGTTCTGTCATCAAATTCCTGTATATTTTTTTTTTTTTGGATATTTAGACGAAATTTGTGAAAAAATCTGTAGTCGTATGAAAATTTCTGTAAATATCCCGACATTTCTATAGATCTGGCATGATATTTTTAAAGACACTCTGTAATTCCCCCTATATTTCGCTCAGTGCCCCAATCACCACACTAAAACAGTCATTTACCACTAATTTGGGAACTACTGCCTTCGGACGCTTTCACACTGAGACATGGTAAGACGAGAGGATGTAATGAATGAAGGAGGAACCAGAAAACACTAATGAACGACGGAGGAAGCAGAATATCCAAGAACCGGAGGAAGAGGCACAACAGTTGAGAGGAGGGAAAAGAGATACTGCAGTAGGGAGGAAGAAGGATGGAAGAGAGAAGGAGACACACAGCAGCGGGGAGGAGAGAAGAAGGAGGAGGTAGAAGGGAAGAGAAAAGGGATGGAGGGAAGAAGGACGAGGTAGGAGGGAAGAGAGAAGGACGAGGTAGAAGGGAAGAAGGATGAGGTAGGAGGGAAGAAGGACGAGGTAGGGAGGAAGAAGGATGAGGTAGGGAGGAAGAAGGAGGAGGTAGGAAGGAAGAAGGAGGAGGTAGGAGAGGGAAGAGAGAGGAGAGACTCACAAATCCTCGGCGCTACACACAGATCCCTCATCCCCCATAAAGTGTGTACAGTAATCCCTCCTTGAGCCCCCACCCACCAGGAAGATGAGGACGGCTTGCTAATTATTATCACATACATACATACATACATATATACATACATACATACATACATGAATTTGGGTGTACAAAAACATATAATTAAACATGAAATGAATGAATGAAGGAAGGAAGGAAGGAAGGAAGGAAGGATGGAAAGAAAGAAGGAAGGAAGGAAGGAAGGAAGGAAGGAAGGATGGAAAGAAGGAAGGAAGGAAGGATGGAAGGAAGGAAGGAAGGAAGGAAGGAAGAAAGAAAGGATTGAAGGAAGGATGGAAAGAAAATATAAAATCAATGAAGGAAGAAGAGAATAATCCATGAACCACCTGTGTACAAGAGGCGCCACCTGTGTATGATCAGTGAACCACCTGTTGAAGCCTCACCCTCCCCCCCCCATCCTCCCCAAGACAAAATGAGACAGGTGGTAGTCGTCAGGGTTCAGGTGTCGACAGGTGCGTAGGCTGGCTTCATCACGGCACATAGGGGGGGGGGGATGAGGTGGGGTGAGGAGAGAAAGGGAGGGAATGAAGGAGAGGATGAAGGGGGGGGGGGGGGGGTCTTTGATAACTTTTCTGCCACCATCACCACCGCTGCTCCTCGTACTACCACCACTACCACCGCCATCATCATCAAGAAACAGAAACAAGAGCACCTCACCTCACTCCCCTTAAGTACCCGTTCCCTTTACTCCACCCACTGAAGCACCGACCATAGTGACATCACTTGTGTAACGAAGCATTGTCCTTCCCCCCCCCCCTCCCCCTCATGGCGGGAAGGACATATCTTTCAATATTTTCCCGGAGTCTGCTGCTTCTGTCTTATACTCTCTCTCAGTTCTCATATCGTTCAATTACCATCGCCTCTCTAGGCTTTGACTCGCTCGCCGGCGGCTACAATTGGCAGGATATACGCAGGACCTCGCTACGTCGACCTCCCCCCACCTGCCGCCTCTCTCCACCTCCACCCACAACTCATTTCAAAAGCCTCCTCTCCTGAGAAGAAGAGCATAAGAATAGATATCAATCTCGCTGATGATGCAAGACGGATGGAATGAGGTTTGAGAAGTGGTAGATGCCGTTGTAGCGGAGTCGATGGTAGGGTCGCCTGGTGGGGGGGTGGCCAGGGTCAGGTAGGTATTGCGTCGGGGAGTTTTATGAGCGGGTTCAATATTGCGGGCGGTGAGGAGCCGCTGATGATCTTGTGTTGATGAAGGGCGACCTCGGCCAGGGTAATATTACTCGGCCTGGACGGTGTCACCAACCAACCCGGCCAGACCAGACGACAGACACAACAATACCACCATACAGCACACGGCTGCCTAATGACGATCCCACCTCCTCCTCCTGCTGCTTATTACAAACTGTGTAGACTGATATAAATTCTTTAACGTGTTGCTGTTTATTGCAAACATATACCTGTGATACACATCCTGTCTTTGATGTTATCAGACGATGACAATTATTAGTGAATTAATTCACGATTTCACCAAAATCACGGCGTTGGTGCCATGAATTGTGACACCGAATCATTCAGCCAATGTTTTGTGACAACGAATAATGAAACTGAATCATTCTGAGGCTACGACAGCTATGGAACTGAATCAATCTACAAGAGTTTCGCTGTTGTGAATTATGACACCGAATGTTTGACCATTGCTTCGGTACATCACACCATGGACCTGATCATTCGGTACAACGGACCCCCCAAAAAACTGATTCACGGAGACACCTGTTTGGTGTCAACGATCGCTGTTCCGGTACAACGAACTCTAGAACCGAACCATACTAGTGCTGCCTCGGGACAACGAAACCCCCTTCCGGAACTGTATCATTTTCCCACTTGCTCCTCCCACCCACCGCCAAAGGGTCTCATTACACCTGAGCCGTGTATGATGTTTATGGTTCAATTATCCTCGTGCCGTGTAATCAGAGAGGCTCTCTTACCCCAAGTACCTCATAATGGAGACGGTTCGACTATCTGCGTGCCATATAATCAAGGAGCTTCGATTATCAGCGTCGGTTTTACTAATTCGTGTACTGTTTAACCCTTTGTAGGAGAACATTCAGGGTGAACCAAAAAAAAAAAAAAAAATTGAAGGAACCCAAAATTACTTAACTCTACATTTGCCTCACGTAACGTAACTTTAACTAAGTGTAACAACTGTACCGTAACATAACGAAACTTTTCCTCACTTAACGTAACCTTACCTAAATGTATTACGTAAAGTACCATAATGTATCATGACCGTACCTAACATGACGACACATTACTTAGCATAACATAACATAGCCTTGACTAACATGACATAACCTTAACATAACGTCATCTTATAGTTAATACCGTAACACGTACCCTTAACTAATATAACAACGTAACCCTAACTGATGTGATGTAATGTAAACGTAACCTTAGCTAACGTAACACCCTGATATAACCTATCGTAACGTAACGTAACATAACGTAACCTAACCTAGTCTCAAAGGGTGCAGGAACTCCCCCGCCCCAAAACAAAACAATGAATAAAATAATAAGTTTCGCTGGTTGTCTTTTGTTCAATGAAAAAAAAAATACAGTAAGCAAAAATCTGGTGGGATTGTCCTCGGTGGAAATTTGCAGACAGTTAGGGTAGGGGCCGTAGTTATAACAGGGGTCGTAGTTATAACAGGGGCCGGAGTTATAACAGGGGTCGTAGTTATAACAGGGGCCGGAGTTATGATAGGGACCGTAGTTATAACAGGGCCGTAGTTATGGTAGGGGCCGTAGTTATAACAGGGGTCGTAGTTATAACAGGGGCCGGAGTTATGATAAGGACCGTAGTTATAACAGGGCCGTAGTTATGGTAGGGGCCGTAGTTATAACAGGGGGCCGTAGTTATAACAGGGGCCGCAGTTATAACAGGGCCGTAGTTATGGTAGGGACCATAGCCGCCATACTTATGGTAAGGGCCGTACTTATGGTAGGGGCCACAGTTATGATAGGAGCCATAGTTATGATAGGAACTGTAGTTATGATAGCGGCCGTTGTTATAGCAGGGGGCCGTAGTTATGATAGGGACCGTAGGTATGGTAGGGGCCACAGTTATGATAGGGGCCGTAGTTATGATAGGGGCCGTAGTTATGAGCATATTATTTTCCCCCATAGGCAGGCATCCAGCAGCACTCTGTCTAATGGGCAAGTGGAGGTATGGCCTTCTTGCACGGAGGATTGGGAGTAACAGCACTAGATGGATTGGTGGGAGAGTCTTGAGTGGAGGGGGGGGGGGGGTGACTGGAAGTGATTGAGCATGACTGGAAGTGACCGTGAGTGACTGGAAGGGATCATGGGTGACTGGAAGTGATTGAGCATGACTGGAAGTGACCGTGAGTGACTGGAAGGGATCATGGGTGACTGGGTGGGTCTGTGAAGGATTGTAAGTGACCTTGAGTGACTGGAAGGGTCTATGAGAGATTGGAAGTGAGGCCCATAAGCCCCTTCACCTTCGCTCCACACCCCTCCCCTCCCCCACCACCCCTCCACACTCCCTCCCCCGCCACCCCTCCACTCCCCCTCCCCCACCACCTCTCCTCCCCACCACTCCTCCACACTCCCCCCACCACCCCTCCACACTCCCCACCACCCCTCCACACTCCCCCCACCACCCCTCCACACTCCCCCTCCCCCACCACCCCTCCACTTGGTAGCGGTAATGGTGGACTACATATGCAAATAAACCGTCACAAAGGTTGGCTTAAGTACCAGGAAGAAGACCCGTCCTGCTGCTGAGATCCGTGTGTGTGTGTGTGTGTGTGTGTGTGTGTGTGTGTGTGTGTGTGTGTGTGTGTGTGTGTGTATTTATTTAGCACTGTATACGTCTCCTACAATGACAATTTCTTGGCTATATTTTGACTTTCTTGGCTACGTCTTGGCTATATATATTGGCTAGGGTCACCTTCTTTAAAGAAAGGTTAAGATACCACTCTCTATGACGTAGGTAGTATAGTATATGAGGCAAAAATATGTCCCTTAAAGGAGGAGGAGGCGGAGAAGGAGGAGGGAGAGGAGAAGGAGGAGGAGGGAGAGGAGGAGAAAAAGAAGGAGGGAGAGGAGGAGAAGAAGGAGGAGGAGGGGGGAGGAAGAATCTCTTCAATATTCTTTTTTCAATCCCATCCACCCTCTTATCTTCATCCCTCACAATTCCTATACCTCTCCCCTCCCTCCCTCCCTCCTACCCCCTCACTGCTCCCCCCTCACTCCCCTTCACTACGTCTTCCCTTTACAAGATTCTCAAGACCATCCTCTTTCCTTTCCATTTACACGTTCCACCCTCCTTCCTTCTTTATCCTCCCCTCCCTCCCCCTCCCACCATGGCAAAGGGGGAACATTTGAGCTTATCACTTCGAGAGGCTGTGGGATCGATGTTCAAGCCTGGCTGACAAGTGACGGCCCATCCTCCCTCACGTGTCTCATTCTACCCCATGTGTCCCATCCTCCCCCATGTGTCCCATCCTCCCCATGTGTCTCATCCTACCCCATGTGTCTCATCCACTCCCCCTGTGTCTCACCCTACCCATGCGTCTCATCCTCTCCATGTGTTTTATCCTTCCTTATGTGCCCCATGTGTCTCAGCATCCCCCCTCTTATGTGGACAAAGGGAGTAACGGCACGGAAAATAAGGTTGTCATGGCAACGTGGTGGGGTGGAGGGGGTTAAAAGGGGGGGGGGGGGGTTTGAAGGAGGGTGGTGGGGGGGAGTGACTATGGCGGTGAGGTCGTGTTTACATTTTTGCTTCACGGTTTATCAGTCACTTGAATATGAGCCAAGAGCGACTTTACACACTCCGCCGCCTTTTTATTGACGATTTTTGGCGTGGGTGGGCGTGTGGGTGGGTGGGCGTGTGTGGTGGGTTGGTTGATATGGGTGGGTTGGTGGGTGCGAAATGGGGGTGATTGTATGTGTGCGTCTGTGAAGAGGGGGGGGATAAGGGGGGAGGGGGAATAAGGGGGGATAAGGGGGGAGGGGGATAAGGGGGGAGGGGGAATAAGGGGGGGGGGGGAGGGGTAAGATGTCGCCAAGATCACACTGAGACTCTACTCTAACTAGATATACCTTTATTTAACACGATAAAGGAAGTCACTTAACTGATGTATCTCAAAGAATATATTTTTTCGTATCATGGTTCGCTCCCCTGGGTGACGGATGGCGGGTGAGAGGTGAGGTGAGGTGAGGTGAGGCGAGGCGAGGTGAGGTGAGGTGAGGTGTGTGTGTGGGAGGCGGGATACGATCTTCGGTCCTCGTGTATTATACTTCTAACCCACCCCACCCACCCACCCCGCCACCCACTCTACACTCACCACATATCATCTATCACCACCCAGCCACCCACTACCACCAGGCCACCCACCCACCCACCCACCCACAATATACCATCTACTGTGTGTGTGTGTGTGTGTGTGTGTGTGTGTGATCTTTATATACTTCAATAATTTTAAATAATACAAAATTTCTGATACGTCAACACAAAAAGACCGATAGACAGTAGTAAGCACGATCTATCTATCTGTCTATCTATTTATCCATCTATCTATCTATCTATCTACAAGTATCTACTTAATCTACCTCTCACTGTCTACAAGTAATTAGTCTACCTGCACACTGTCTAACCCATTCATATATCCAATTAATTCTACCTGCTTCAGCCGTAGTCCTGGCAGGAGGAGGAGGAGGTCACGAGGCCAAGACCTCATCTTAACCAATGAAAACACTAGCACAAATCACCAGGCTCCTGTCTCACACACACACACACACACACACACACACAATTCATCACAGGCAGTACGACAGCCACCTTCCTCAGTACAACAGAGCTTCATTAATTTATGGCTCTCAAATTAAACAGTGTTGGATTTATTGTCCCACATGTACTTATTACTTCAAAGATAATTCCCTAAGTGTGTTATCTGAGGTTGACTTATTTCACTATTAATGTAAGTAATCGAGAATAAATCCTTCCTAAACCTAGTAAGTAATCCTATAATTATTTACACAGACAAATCCACAGACCATAGTGTATTTAACTCCAGTCCCACCTCTTATGAAAAACAAAAGAACATCAACAACCAATACATATTAAAAAAAAAATACCTCTCTTTCTCCCAATGAAAATAATAATAATAATAATAATCACAAAAATATTAGTTCTATTTCCTTTATGTAAAAAAAAATCTTAAAAATTCATAATCCTAAAAAAAAAATTAATAAAAAAAAATCCCTGGAATTCAGTTACCGATCTGAAAAATTCCCCTTCCTCCTGTCGTGGAATTTTTGTTGGGAATTTTTTTAAAGAGTGTAACAGAAGAGACGTCGAACGAAATTGAGAATCTGCGACGGCCCCAGATGGATTTATGTGACAATATTCTTCTTAAGACCTTTCTTCAAGATAACGTTTTGGTGTCTTCTCCTGGAGCTGATGTTTGCAACTTTTTTTTTGTCTTCTTCTTCCAGGGCAGATGTTTGGAACTTTTTTTTTCTTCCAGGGCAGATGTTTGGAATTTTTTCTTCTTCCAGGGCAGATGTTTGGAACTTTTTTTTTTCTTCCAGGGCAGATGTTTGGAACTTTTTTTTTCTTCCAGGGCAGATGTTTGGAATTTTTTCTTCTTCCAGGGCAGATGTTTGGAACTTATTTTCTCCTGGGACAGATGTCTTCTATTCCGCCCTCTAAACTCTCTCTCTCTCTCCCCGATACCCTCCCTTCCTCTTATCAATTTACTCTCTCTCTCAAACACCTTCCATCCTTTTATTCTCACATTCTCTCTTTCTCCCTCTCTCTCACCTCTCCCTTCCTCCTTCTCCCCACCACTCCCTCACTCTCACTGCCACCACCACTCCCCCAATTCTTTCCATCTCTTCGCATAATCTCCCTCCCTTGATCAATGATTCCCAGCATGGCTTCACAAGCGGACGTTCTTGTCTAACTAATCTATTAACATTCTTTTCATCAGTTTTCGAATCGGTGGACGAGGGGCACAATTATGATGTGGTATATCTCGACTTTAGCAAAGCCTTCGACAGAGTCCCCCACGAAAGACTAATTAGAAAGGTAGAAGCACATGGCATCAAAGGTAATATCCTTAAATGGAGTAGGGCGTGGTTACAGGACAGGAAACAGCGAGTGAGCATTAACGGCACTAAGTCTCATTGGAGCAACGTCACTAGTGGAGTTCCCCAAGGCTCAGTACTTGGACCATTACTATTTATTATATACATAAACGACATAAATATCGGCATAGACGGCAACATAAGTAAATTTGCTGACGACACTAAAATAGGACGTGTAATTAAATCTGACGAGGACTCCACAAAACTACAGGAAGATCTAAACAAATTTTTCGAATGGTCTGAAAAATGGCAGACGAAATTCAACGTGGACAAATGTAAAGTACTCAGTATAGGAGATGTAAACAGGGAAACCAGATACCAGATGAACAACGATGCCATAGAGAAATCCGACTGCGAGAGAGATTTAGGAGTAATGATAAGTAGGAACCTTAAGCCAAGTAAACAATGTGTTTTCGCTCGTAACAAGGCTAATAAAGTACTTGGGTTCATACAAAGGAGTGTTAGTTACAAGACTAGCGAGGTCATCCTAAAACTGTATCTTGCGCTTGTGAGACCACACCTGGATTACGCAGTTCAGATCTGGTCACCGTATTCCAGAATGGATATAGAATCCTTGAAAAGAATTCAGAGGTGAATGACAAGACTAATCCCGGGCATTAAGAACCTTGAGTACAGAGACAGGTTAAAGCATCTTAATTTGCACTCCCTCGAGAGACGTAGAGCGAGGGGCGACCTGATAGAGGTGTATAAGTGGAAGGCAGGGCTAAACAAAGGGGACATTACAAAGGTACTCAAACTATCCAACCAGGAGCGAACTCGTAACAATGGTTTTAAATTAGACAAATTTAGATTTAGGCGTGAAATAGGTAAACACTGGTTTGGAAACAGAGTAGTGGATGAATGGAACAAGTTACCAAATATCATCATTAACTCGAATACGCTGAATAGCTTCAAACATAGGTTGGATGCTTATATGAGCAATAGGGGTTGGGTGTAAACGGGACTGCCCAGTATGGACCAATAGGCCCGCTGCAGTTTCCTCCATTCTTATGTTTTTATGTTCTTCCTCCATTTATCCTAGGAGTGTCTGCTTACCCCTTCCTCTCTCTATTTGCTTTGCCACTCTCTCATCCTCCCTCTCTACCTTCTCTCATCCTCCCTCTCTACCTTCTCTCATCCTCCCACTCTACCTTCTCTCATCCTTTCTTTTTGTTTCTCCCAATCGCTATCCTCTCTTTACCCTCCCACCCTTTCCTTCTCTCTCTCCCACCCTCCCTACATCCCTTACCCTCTATCCCCACCTTCCCACCCCCCCTCCATCCTGCCCTCCTTCCCTCCCACCCCTCCATCCTTCCCTCCCACCCCTCCATCCTTCCCTCCCACTCCTCCATCCTACCCTCCAACTCCTCCATCCTACCCTCCTACTCTTCCATCCTTCCCTCCCATCCCTCCATCCTTCCCTCCCACTCCTCCATCCTTCCCTCCCACTCCTCCATCCTTCCCTCCCACCCCTCCATCCTTCCCTCCCACCCCTCCATCCTCCCCTCCCACCCTTCCATCCTTCCCTCCCATTCCTCCATCTTTCCCTCCCACTCCTCCATCCTTCCCTCCCACCCCTCCATCCTACCCTCCCATCCCTACATCTTTCCCTCCCATCCCTCCCTCCCACCCCTCCATCCTTCCCTCCCACCCCTCCATCCTTCCCTCCCACCCCTCCATCCTTCCCTCATCCTAGACGTGTGTTTTGCCTGCTGCTGATTTCATTACACGTGAGGACTGAGTTATCGAGCTGCAGGTGTTGGTGACTTTGACTCCTGACCGATCACCACCTGATATATCTCACCTGGGGGGGGGAGGAGGAGAGGGGGAGAGAAGTGGGAGAGAGGGGGATGGGGAAGGGAAGGAAGGAGAAGAGGAGGAAAAGGGAGAAGAGAGAGGGTTATGGGATGGGAAAGGAGGGGGAAAGTGGTGAGTGTTGAAGAGGGAGAACAGGAAGAAAGGGGAGATAGGAAAGGAGTAAGAAGAAAAGTGGAGAGATGGAAGGGAAAGAACAAAAGATGGGATGGGATATTGGAGTAAGGAAGTGAAAGGAAGGGGAGAAGAGGGAAAAGGAAGAGAGGCTTAGAGACGAGAAGGAACTGAGGGGGGTGGAAAAGGTGTGAATGGGAGGGAAGGGGAGGGAGGAAAGTCGGAAGGTTAAAAGACGAATAGAAAAAGCAAGAGAGGCAAAGAGAAAGGAACTGGAATAGAAAGAGAAAGAGAGAGAGAGAGGGAGTCATTGATGAAAGAGTGGGAGAGAAGGAGGTAAATAATAGAGGTGAGGATGAAAGGGAGAAGGGAAGGAGGGTGAAGGGAGAGAGAGGTAGAGAAGGAGGAAGGGGGGAAGGAGGGAGAAAAGAAGGAAGATTGATGTTGAGAATGCAAAGGAGGGAAGTAGGGGTGAGAGTGGAGGGTGGGAGGGAGGGAGAGAAAGAGGAAGTAGGGGTGATAGAAGAGGAATGGAGAGAAGAGGAGGAGGGAGGAAGAGATTAGGGAGTAGGGAAAGAAGCAGTAGAAAGAGTGAAGGGAAAGGATGCGAGAATGGAGGGAGAAGAAAGTAGTGAATAGGAAGTACACAGGGAGGAAGTAGGTGTGAGAGAAGGATGGAAGAAGGAAGGAAGGAAGGAAGGAAGGAAGGAAGGAAGGAAGGAAGGGAGAGAGGGAGGGAGGGAGATAGTGTTATTTCTTTCGGCAGTGTCAAGTAATCGCATTGGAAGCTTCTCAAAAACATTTTAAACCGTTCTGAAGAGAGAGAGAGAGAGAGAGAGAGAGAGAGAGAGAGAGAGAGAGAGAGAGAGAGAGAGAGAGAGAGAATGATAAATATCGATGTCATAGAGAGGAAGAGAACTTGTTTTCTTTTTTCATTTATTCTTTCTCACATCTTTAATTCTTTTTCTTCCTTCCCGTCTACCCATTATTCTTTCACCCTCCTATTTCCTTCTTCTCGTCTTTCTCGTCACTTACTGCTTTTATTTCCTCCTTCCAGTTCTCTCTCTCTCTCTCTCTCTCTCTCTCTCTCTCTCTCTCTCTCTCTCTCTTCTATATATATATCAGACTAGAGGAAGATGGCGGCTACGGTGGCACTGGAGAGCCATCCTGGGTAACGGAGAGCCATCAGTCAAGCAGAGTGCCACCGCCCACGACCTCACACGCCCTACTGTGATACTTTCCCACGCCTTCCGATATTTTTCCGCGCCCTTCTTCATCTTCTACACACTTTTCCACTGTCTCTCTCTCTCTCTTCTTTCCCACGCCCCGTTACACTAGTCCACGTCCCCCTACACTCTCCCACGCCTTCCCACACTCTCCCAAGCCCTCCTACACTCTCCCACGCCTTCCTACACTCTCCCACGCCTTCCTACACTCTCCCACGCCTTCCCACACTCTCCCAAGCCCTCCCACACTCTCCCACGGTCACCCACACTCTCCCACGCCTTCCTACACTCTCCCAAGCCCTCCCACACTCTCCCACGCCTTCCTACACTCTCCCACGCCTTCCTACACTCTCCCACGGTCACCCACACTCTCCCACGCCTTCCTACACTCTCCCACGCCCTCCCACACTCTCCCACGCCTTCCTACACTCTCCCACGCCTTCCTACACTCTCCCACGCCTTCCTCACACTCTCCCACGCCTTCCTACACTCTCCCACGCCTTCCTACACTCTCCCACGCCTTCCTACACTCTCCCACGCCTTCCTACACTCTCCCACGCCTTCCTACACTCTCCCACGCCTTCCTACACTCTCCACGCCTTCCTACACTCTCCCACGCCTTCCTACACTCTCCCACGCCTTCCTACACTCTCCCACGCCTTCCTACACTCTCCTAAGCCTTCCTACACTCCACCCTTCCCACTCTCCACGCCTTCCTACACTCTCCCACGCCTTCCTACACTCTCCAAGCCTTCCTACACTCTCCCACGCCTTCCTACACTCTCCCACGCCTTCCTACACTCTCCCACGCCTTCCTCCACTCTCCCAACCTTCCTACACTCTCCCACGCCTTCCTACACTCTCCCACGCCTTCCTCCACTCTCCCACGCCTTCCTACACTCTCCCACGCCTTCCTACACTCTCCCACGCCTTCCTACACTCTCCCACGCCTTCCTACACTCTCCCAAGCCTTCCTACACTCTCCCACGCCTTCCTACACTCTCCCACGCCTTCCTACACTCTCCCACGCCTTCCTCCACTCTCCCACGCCTTCCTACACTCTCCCACGCCTTCCTCCACTCTCCCACGCCTTCCTACACTCTCCCACGCCTTCCTACACTCTCCCACGCCTTCCTACACTCTCCCACGCCTTCCTACACTCTCCCAGCCTTCCTCCACTCTCTCACGCCTTCCTACACTCTCCCAAGCCTTCCTACACTCTCCCACGCCTTCCTACACTCTCCCACGCCTTCCTACACTCTCCCACGCCTTCCCCCTACACTCTCCCACGCCTTCCTACACTCTCCCACGCCTTCCTACACTCTCCCACGCCTTCCTACACTCTCCCACGCCTTCCTACACTCTCCAACGCCTTCCTACACTCTCCCACGCCTTCCTACACTCTCCCACGCCTTCCTACACTCTCCCACGCCTTCCTACACTCTCCCACGCCTTCCTACACTCTCCCACGCCTTCCTACACTCTCCCACGCCTTCCTACACTCTCCCAAGCCTTCCTACACTCTCCCACGCCTTCCTCCACTCTCCCACGCCTTCCTACACTCTCCCACGCCTTCCTACACTCTCCCACGCCTTCCTACACTCTCCCACGGTCACCCACACTCTCCCACGCCTTCCTACACTCTCCCACGCCTTCCCACACTCTCCCACGCCTTCCTACACTCTCCCACGCCTTCCTACACTCTCCCACGCCTTCCTACACTCTCCCACGCCTTCCTACACTCTCCCACGCCTTCCTACACTCTCCCACGCCTTCCTACACTCTCCCACGGTCACCCACACTCTCCCACGCCTTCCTACACTCTCCCACGCCTTCCTACACTCTCCCACGCCTTCCTACACTCTCCCACGCCTTCCTACACTCTCCCACGCCTTCCTACACTCTCCCACGCCTTCCTACACTCTCCCACGGTCACCCACACTCTCCCACGCCTTCCTACACTCTCCCACGCCTTCCTCCACTCTCCCACGCCTTCCTACACGCTCCCTCTAGAGCCGCACGCCCTCCCACACGCCCTCCCACACGCCCTCCCACCTCATACACAACGCGAGCAACTCCCTGTCATCTCCTGTATATTTGTTTGTGTTAATGCATACTTTCTCTTTTTACTCTCTCGTGCTTTCTTTACTTTCTATTTATCTCTCTCTCTCTTTTCCTGTACTTTCTATATTCTCTCTCTTCCTCTTTCTTTTCTCTCTCTCATTCTTTCTCTGTATCTTTTTCTCTTTTTCTCTAATCAATTTTTTATACTCTCTCTTTCTATCTCTCTTCCTTCCTCTTCCTCTACTCTGTCTATCTTCTCTTTCTATCTCTTTCTGTCTCTCTTCCCCGTTTCTCTTCATTCTATCTTCCTTCTCTCCCACTTCCTCAATCCCATTTATTCCTCTTCTTTTTTTACTCTATATTTCTTCCTCACCTCCCCTCTTCCTCACCTCCTTCTCCTTCCCTCACCTCCCCTCTCCTTCCCTCACCTCCCCTCTCCTTCCCTCACCTCCCCTCACCTCCCTCTTCCTTCCCTCACCTCCCCTCTCCTTCCCTCACCTTCCCTCACCTCCCCTCTCCTTCCCTCACCTCCCCTCACCTCCCTCTTCCTTCCCTCACCTCCCCTCTCCTTCCCTCACCCCCCTCTCCTTCCCTCACCTCCCCTCTCCTTCCCTCACCCCCCTCTCCTTCCCTCACCTCCCCTCTCCTTCCCTCACCCCCCTCTCCTTCCCTCACCTCCCCTCTCCCTCCCTCACCTCCCCTCTCCTTCCCTCACCTCCCCTCTGCTTCCCTCACCTCCCCTCTCCTTCCCTCACCTCCCTCTCCTTCCCTCACCTCCCCTCTCCTTCCCTCACCTCCCCTCTCCTTCCCTCACCTCCCCTCTCCTTCCCTCACCTCCCCTCTCCCTCCCTCACCCCCCTCTTCCTCCATTTCAGGCGTAAAATATGGGGAGTGAGGGATGATGGGAGGGATTCGATTTCGCCCTACAGTGACGTCATAGATTAAGGTCGTTCTTTTAGTATTTTCGAGGCTGTTGTGTTTATGTTCAAGAGAGAGAGAGAGAGAGAGAGAGAGAGAGAGAGAGAGAGAGAGAGAGAGAGAGAGAGAGAGAGAGAGAGAGATATTCGTGTCAGGAAGTACTTTAACTGGAATAATAACTCCGATGTTTTGTGTGTGTGTGTGTGTGTGTGTGTGTGTGTGTGTGTGTGTGTGTGTGTGTCTGTGTGTGTGTGTGTGTGTGTGTGTGTGGGTGTGGGTGTGTGGGTGGGTGTGTGTGTGTGTGTGTGTGTGTGTGTGTGTGTGTGTACCAGTAGGTTACAGGGATAACATTAAAAGACGTATCTGGTAACACTGTCAGTTCGTCCTCTGTTGGAAATAATAATAATAATAATAATAATAATAATATGATGATGATGATGATGATGATGATGATGATAATGATGATAATAACAAGCAAGGAATAAAACAGTCAATTTCCCGTCGGTGTAGAACAAAATCTTTCATTACGACGATTAACCAAGGAAAAAATACCGACACACACACACACACACACACACACACACACACGGCCACGGTTATAAAACTTTCCCGCCTTTAAAAAGTTCGCGATGCAATTTTTGGACAAGTTTCATCCCAAAGTTTTTTTTTCCCCTCTTCCTCCTCCTCTCCTTCACGCCTCCATCCATCTATCCATCTATCCATCTCTCCGTCAGGCTGTTCCTCGACCTCATCCAACTTCCTCCATTTAGGCCAAGCTTCTTTAGGGCTCCCAAATGCCCTATCTCCAGCCCCGTCTCTCTCTCCGTCTCTCTCTCTCTCTCTCTCTTACTGTCTCTCTCTCTCTCTTACTGTCTCTCTCTCTCTCTCTCTCTTACTCTCTCTCCCCGTCTCTCTCTCTCTCTCTTACTGTCTCTCCCGGCCTCTCTCTCTCTCTCTTACTGTCTCTCCCCGTCTCTCTCTCTTACTGTCTCTCCTCATCTCTCCCTCTCTCTCTTACTGTCTCTCTCTCTCTGTCTTACTCTCTCTCCCCGTCTCTCTCTCTCTCTCTTACTGTCTCTCCTCATCTCTCCCTCTGTCTCTCCCCGCCCCTCTCTCTCTCTCTTACTGTCTCTCCCCGTCTCTCTCTCTCTCTCACTGTCTCTCCCCGTCTCTCTCTCTCTCTCTCTCTTACTGTCTCTCCCCGTCTCTCTCTCTCTCTCTCTTTTACTCCCATACTTTCTGCCTCTCATCAGCATCTCTAAGGTCTATTCCGCTTCTCCAACATATCCCTATACAGCCTAACACATCCCTGCACATCCCTATACAGCCTAACACATCCCTGCACAACCTAACACATCCCAGCACATCCCTATACAACCTAGCACACTCTAACACATCCCTATACAACCTAACACATCCCAACACATCCCTATACAACCTAGCACACTCTAACACATCCCTATACAACCTAACACATCCCTGCACATCCCTATGCAACCTAGCACACTCTAACACATCCCTATATAACCTAACACACTCTAACACATCCCTGCACATCCCTATACAACCTAACACATCCTTATACAACCTAACATATCCCCGCACATCCCTATACAGCCTAACACACTCTAGCACATCCCAGCACATCCCTATACAACCTAACACACTCTAGCACATCCCAGCACATTCTTATTCATCCTAAAATTGAACTACGCACCCTCCCGTAGCCAACACACACACACACACACACACACACACACACACACACACACACACACACACACGCAACTAACACATCCCAAAATATCCAAGCACATCCTGACATATTCCAATAGATCCCTACATCATCTCGACAAATTCCAATATATCTTACCACGCCCTAACACACTCCCAGCACATCCCTAAAATATCTCACCATGATCAAAGTAAGAACAGATCACCGCCTCTTTAGTTCTTAGGATGTGCAGATTAGCTCAGAACATCCCAGTGTTTCAGCACATCCCAACTGAGGGGTACTAGACATCTCAGCACATCTCAGGGAAGGAGGATACAGAGGCCATATCACTCGTAGTTCCTTCTCCCCCTCCTTCATCCTACTTCTCCTCCATCCTACTCCTCCTCCTCCTTCATCCCACTTCTTCTCCATCCTCCTACTTCTCCTCCATCCTACTTCTTCTCCTCCTCCTTCATCCTACTTCTCCTCCATCCTACTCCTCCTCCTCCTTCATCCCACTTCTCCTTCATCCTCTTACTTCTCCTCCATCCTACTCCTCCTCCTCTTCTTCCTCCATGACCCTTCTTCTACCTCCATCCATGAGATTCTTCTTGTTACTCCTATTTCTTCCTTCTTCCTCCTTCCTTCTACTCTGTCCTTTGTGTATATCCTTCTATGTTATCGAGGTTCTCTTTCCTCCTCTTCCTTCTTTATCCTCCTCCCTCCTTGGTCTTCTTCCTCCGTGTTTTTCATCACTGAGGGACTCTTTCCTCCTCCCCCTCCTCCACCACAGGGGTCATCACCTTCCCCTCCTCCACCACAGGAGTCATCACCTCCCCCCTCCTCCACCACGGGGGTCATCACCTCCCCCCTCCTCCACCGCAGGGGTCATCACCTCCCCCCTCCTCCACCACAGGGGTCATCACCTCCCCCTCCTCCACCACGGGGGTCATCACCTCCCCCCTCCTCCACCACGGGGGTCATCACCTCCCCCCTCCTCCACCACGGGGGTCATCACCTCCCCCCTCCTCCACCACGGGGGTCATCACCTCCCCCCTCCTCCACCACGGGGGTCATCACCTCCCCCCTCCTCCACCACGGGGGTCATCACCTCCCCCCTCCTCCACCACAGGGGTCATCACCTCCTCCCTCCTCCACCACGGGGGTCATCACCTCCCCCCTCCTTCACCACAGGGGTCATCACCTCCCCCCTCCACCACGTCATCACTCCCCTCCTTCACCACGGGGTCATCACCTCCCCCCTCCCCCCAGGGGTCATCACCTCCCCCTCCTCCACCACAGGGGTCATCACCTCCCCCCTCCTTCACCACAGGGGTCATCACCTCCCCCCTCCTCCACCACGGGGGTCATCACCTCCCTCCTCCTTCACCACAGGGGTCATCACCTCCCCCCTCCTTCACCACAGGGGTCATCACCTCCCCCCTCCTCCACCACGGGGGTCATCACCTCCCCCCTCCTTCACCACAGGGGTCATCACCTCCCCCCTCCTCCACCACGGGGGTCATCATGCAGGTATGAACGGTGTAATAAAAGACCAGGTAGGTGGCGTCCCGAAATTGGTGTAATGCTCCAATTTTCCGACCATTAGGCGGAGTGTAGGAGGGAAGGAGGGGTAAGGGCGGAGTGTTGGGCGGAAGGAGGGGTAAGGGCGGAGTGTTGGGCGGAAGGAGGGGTAAGGGCGGAGTGTAGGACGGAAGGAGGGGTAAGGGCGGAGTGTAGGAGGGAAGGAGGGGTAAGGGCGGAGTGTTGGGCGGAAGGAGGGGTAAGGGCGGAGTGTTGGGCGGAAGGGGGAAGGCAGGGGTAGTATGTTGGGCACAGGGGGAAGGGGGTGAGGGTTGGTCCCAAGGAAAACAGTGCAAGAAGAGTCAGGGTGGGTCAGGGTGGGTCAGGGGTGGATTAGGATGAATCGAAGAGTCAGGGAGAATCAGGATTTGGCAATATGTACCTGAAAGTATCAGCGTGGGTCAGAGGTGGGTCAGGTATTTGACAGGAAGGGTCAGGGTCGGTGAGGGGCAGATCAGGGTGGGTCAGGACTCAGGGGTGGGTCAGGGAAGGTCAGGGGTAGGTCAGGGTGGGTTGGGTGGAAGCAATACATAAAGAGAAGGAGGAGGTGATGGGGTGTTTCTCCTGTATAAGGCCTTAACTGGCAGCCATTACCCGGGCGAGGCGAAATAGACGCTTGTCGGAGGAGGAGGGAGACGGGGGGCGGACGGGGGACGGACGGGGGGCGGACGGGGGGTTAAAATGAGCTGTCTGACGTAATGGACAAGTAGACCCGTTCTTATTTAATGGCCAGGTTAAAACGTCGCACTGGATAGACAGCAAGATCAGTCATACTCGATAGATAAATAGATCCCTCACTCACAATAGACAGAGCCCTCACTCTCGATAGACAGGTAGAGCCGTCATACTCCTTAGACAGAGAGACAGGTAGGAGATTCGTCAGAGGAAGAGAGAGGAAATTAGCCAGAAAATGAAGAGCGTTCGAAATGTTGTTTGTGTTCGAATGTCCTAGTTTGTTGTGCTCGAAATGCGTTGTTTGCATTAGCTCATCACTCTGTTTAAATAGTTTACATTCACGTCTGTTGTTATGGTAACTTGGGCTTTGTTTACATACAGCCAGTTGCCATGGTAGCTTGGCATTTTGTTTACATAAAGGCGGTTGTCATGGTAACATATACGACAGGTAAGACATCAGATATAGGTATCTTTATTAACTATATCTCAGTAAATCAATTAGTTTTTTACATCAAGGTGAAGGTGTTATGAGTATACCACCTAGTACTAGTAAAGGCTCGAACCCCGTCCTCCTGCCTGCCAGTGCGGTACGATCACCACTCCGCCATATCACACCCAACGCATTATAAGCAGTTTGGCTGAGCTTGGCCAGACTATCACGTATAACGAAGATCAATTTTGCTTAATTCACCTCAAAGCTAAATAATATAGCTGAGTGATGAAAGGATACCTGGAGAGTGAAGCTAAATTGTGTCTGAATATATCTTTAGCTTTAGAAAGTCGGATATAACACGAACAGCGAAGCTAACATTTGCTAAGTTCATTTGAAAGCTAATTAGTATACGTGTAGTGAGTCTACTGTACCTTTATCAGCTAAAATTAAAAAATAAATAAAACCTAAGTAAGTTTAATTAACGAGGCGATAGATATACTCTAACAGGTAACCCTCACACAGGTAACACTCACACAGGTAACACTCACGCAGGTAACACTCACACAGGTAACACACACACAGGTAACACTCACACAGGTAACACTCACGCAGGTAACACTCACACAGGTAACACACACAGGTAACACTCACACAGGTAACACTCACACAGGTAACACTCACACAGGTAACACTCACACAGGTAACACTCACACAGGTAACACTCACACAGGTAACACTCACACAGGTAACACTCACACAGGTAACACACACACAGGTAACACTCACACAGGTAACACACACACAGGTAACACTCACGCAGGTAACACTCACACAGGTAACACTCACACAGGTAACACTCACACAGGTAACACTCACGCAGGTAACACTCACACAGGTAACACTCACACATGTAACACTCACACAGGTAACACTCACACAGGTAACACTCACACAGGTAACACTCACACAGGTAACACACACACAGGTAACACTCACACAGGTAACACTCACGCAGGTAACACTCGCACAGGTAACACTCACACAGGTAACACTCACGCAGGTAACACTCACACAGGTAACACTCACACAGGTAACACTCACACAGGTAACACTCACACAGGTAACACTCACACAGGTAACACTCACACAGGTAACACTCACACAGGTAACACTCACGCAGGTAACACTCACACAGGTAACACTCACACATGTAACACTCACACAGGTAACACTCACACAGGTAACACACACACAGGTAACACTCACACAGGTAACACTCACACAGGTAACACTCACACAGGTAACACTCACACAGGTAACACACACGCAGGTAATACACACACAGGTAACACTCACACAGGTAACACTCACGCAGGTAACACTCGCGCAGGTAACACTCACACAGGTAACACTCACGCAGGTAACACTCACACAGGTAACACTCACACAGGTAACACTCACATAGGTAACACTCACGCAGGTAACACTCACACAGGTAACCCTCACACAGGTAACATACACACAGGTAACACTCACGCAGGTAACACACACACAAGCAACACACACACAGGTAACACTCACGCAGGTAACACTCACGCAGGTAACACTCACACAGGTAACACTCACGCAGGTAACACTCACACAGGTAACACACACACAGGTAACACTCACGCAGGTAACACTCACACAGGTAACACTCACGCAGGTAACACTCACACAGGTAACACTCACGCAGGTAACACACACACAGGTAACACTCACGCAGGTAACACTCACACAGGTAACACTCACAGATCAACGTCTACCCACCCTATCTCTCTCAATAGGAAGAGAGGTCACCATCAACAACTCTCCTCTCACTCGTATTCATCGGTTTTGGTATGCGAACGGCTGTGTGTGTGTCCTTGGTGGAGACGATACTGTAATTGTTGGTTCTGCTAGCCTTGATGGTGGAGGTGTGTGTGTGTGTGTGTGTGTGTGTGTGTAGATAATCACAGGTACACCAGGTGACCAGAGGGCCCCCAAAAAAAAACATACATATAACCTAGAATAGAAAAAAAACGGCAAAACACATAAAAGGATAAGTAGGAACTTCCCTCACCCCTCACCCCTCCCCCCTCACCTTCCTCCCCCTCTACAAGTTCTTCGTAGGGGGGGGGGGGGTCAAATCACCACCAGAGGGAGCGAGATGGATGATGATGGGAGCCTGCAGGTGAAGAGCTCTCGTGTTTACTTCAATAGAGCACCAACACACACACACACACACACACACACACACACACACACACACACACACACACACCTGGTTGATGATTACGACTAAATTGTGGTAAATTGTTGTACTTACCTGTGAGGGGGCATAAAAGGGGTAGGGTGAAGAGGAGGGGGAAGAGGGGGAAAAGAGAGGGAGGGGGTATAGGAGGGACAGGAATAGGAGGTGGGGGGTAGGAGGAAGAGGTGGGAGAGGAGGAAGGAGGTAAGGAGAAAGGAGGAGGAGGAGGAGGAAGACAAGACGTTCTTCATCAAATACAAAACAAAAACGAAACAAATAAAGGCAAAAAACATCAAATCAAAGAACATAAACATTAAAAGAACAAATAGATATACAAACAAAAACAAAAGTTTGCTCTAATCATCACTCGTCTAAAAACAAAAAAAATCACGATATCATTCCCCCCAAAGAACACACACACACACACACACACACACACACACACACACACACACACACACACACACACACACACATACAAATTTTCCCCTCATTAAGTTTTCCTCCTC
Organism: Homarus gammarus; assembly: GCA_958450375.1. Classification (NCBI taxonomy): domain Eukaryota; kingdom Metazoa; phylum Arthropoda; class Malacostraca; order Decapoda; family Nephropidae; genus Homarus; species Homarus gammarus. Next base: position 184,286 of record CAUDMG010002220.1, read on the forward strand.
CTCCTCCTCGTTGTCCCTAACTTCCACTTCATTTTTCTTCTCCTCTTTTCTATCCTCTTTCTCTTCCTCCTCCTCTTCTTCCGTATGTATGTATGTATGTATGTATGTATGTATGTATATATGTATGTATGTCTCTCTGTTTGTCTGTCTATCAATCTATCTATCTATTTAATCATCCAACTAACTGTCTATCCACCCAGTCATCTATCCATCAATTCATGAAAGCTACGCCATTCTCAACTTAATGGCGTGGAAGAAGTACATCAACTCACCAAGGATGCTTTTAGCACCTCTCCTTCCTTTTAGTCTCCCCTCACGACCACCCCCCCCCCCTCCTCGGTAGAACAAGGGGGCCCAGGGGTCGTGTTGTTACCTCACGACCCTCGCGACCACTCCCCCCCTCTCCTCGGTAGAACAAGGGGCTATAAGGTCGTGTTGTTATCTCACCCCTCACGACCCTCACCTCTTCCTCACGAACCATGGTAGAACAAGGTGGCTGCATGGTTGTGTTGTGTTCTCCTTCACCCCTCACGACCCCTCTTGGTAGAACACAGAGGCCCCAAGGTCGTGTTGCCCCCTCCCACGCCCCTCAACACACCTCGCTCTCTCCCTCAACTGACGGTGATGGTAACGTGTCCTGACAGATGCTCAAAAATGTTCCAAGATACGTAAGATAAGTGTTCATGTTAAGTTACGTTAGAATCTCCCATTTACTCTACCAGGATTCTTAAACAATTTCAAAAACACTTAAGTTAGGTCTAGGTCTCTCTCTCTCTCTCTCTCTCTCTCTCTCTCTCTCTCTCTCTCTCTCTCTCTCACCTTACCTGTTATCTCGTTCATTGGAGAGTCACCGCTGCTGTTATCGACTCAACTGTATTTCGTCAACTTGAGTCTGAGTCCTTGTGTAGTTGTTAGAACAAGTAGTAGTCTTTTATCCTCTACACAATGGTACTGAGTTTATTTACACTATGTTCTCAACTTGTACATTTCCACAACCAGTCCTCCTCAACACAGACTCCATCAGACATCTTCAACTCGCCTCTTCTACTGCCATCTCCTCCTCTCCTTTCACAGCGAGGATGACCGGCTCTACAATACCCAAACTTTGCTATTGCACTCACGTCAATATCTAACTCATCCACCTCATCCAACAGCATCATCTACATACAACAGGATTACCATATTATCCATCCTATATCATCAGTCTACAGCTTCATTCATAAGTTATATAATTCTGAATACGTTAGATCCACAAAACACAATTCGAGGCGATAAAATAATGCCCTGGTGGCGTACTCCCTTACCAATATATATATATATATATATATATATATATATATATATATATATATATTATATATATATATATATATATATATATATATATATATATACGTACACACAACAAAGTACAGTTTAAAACCCAAACTTGTATTTTATGTGTCGGTGGGGGAGAGGGGGAGTTGACGGAGAAGGGGAGGGGTGTGTTTGGGAGGTGAAGGGAAGATGGAGGTGACGGGAGGGGGAGGTGATGGGGGAGAGGTGACAAGGAAGGGGAGGTGATGGGGGAGAGGTGACAGGGAAGGGGAGGTGATGGGGGAGAGGTGACAGGGAAGGGGAGGTGATGGGGGAGAGGTGACAAGGAAGGGGAGGTGACGGGAGGGGGAGGTAACGGGAAGGGGAGGTGATGGGGGAAAGGTGACAAGGAGGGGGAGGTGATGGGGGAGAGGTGACAGGGAAGGGGAGGTGATGGGGGAGAGGTGACAGGGAAGAGGAGGTGATGGGGGAGAGGTGACAAGGAAGGGGAGGTGATAGGGGAGAGGTGACAGGGAAGGGGAGGTGATGGGGGAGAGGTGACAGGGAAGGGGAGGTGATGGGGGAGAGGTGACAGGGAAGGGGAGGTGATGGGGGAGAGGTGACAAGGAAGGGGAGGTGATGGGGGAGAGGTGACAGGGAGGGGGCAACATGCAGAAAGCAAAGAAGGCGGGGGAGGGTTATGGGAGTGTGGGGAGGTTGGGACTAGATTGGAGAGGATGGAGGAGGAGGTGTAGAGGGGAGTGGGGGCAGAGAGGGTGGTGTGGGGGCAGAGAGGGTGGTGTGGGGGCAGAGAGGGTGGAGTGGGGGCAGAGAGGGTGGTGTGGAGGCGGGTGGGAGTAGAGAAGGCTGGAGGTAGAGAGGGGTGGAGGTAGAGAGAGGTGGAGGTAGAGAGGGATGGAGGTAGAGAGGGGTGGAGGTAGAGAGGGGTGGAGGTAGAGAGGGGTGGAGGTAGGGAGGGGTGGAGGTAGGGAGGGGTGGAGGTAGAGAGGGGTGGAGGTAGAGAGGGGTGGAGGTAGGGAGGGGTGGAGGTAGAGAGGGGTGGAGGTAGAGAGGGGTGGAGGTAGAGAGGGGTGGAGGTAGAGAGGGGTGGAGGTAGAGAGGGGTGGAGGTAGAGAGGGGTGGGGGTAGAGAGAGGTGGAGGTAGAGAGGGGTGGAGGTAGAGAGGGGTGGAGGTAGAGAGAGGTGGAGGTAGAGAGAGGTGGAGGTAGAGAGGGGTGGAGGTAGAGAGGGGTGGAGGTAGAGAGGGGTGGGGGTAGGGAGGGATAGGGAGTAGAGGCACACTCGCCCAGGATTCATCTACAAACTTTGGCTCCTGAACACAATATCAGGAGATTTACAGCGTGTCCCAGCCCAGATGGTATCTCCGCCGCCCGCCATGATGCTACCGCCGCCAGCCGCCACCAGCCACCAATAGCAGCTGTCAGCCAATAGAAAGCTTCCACAGGCACAGTAGCTCAGTAGCAGCCAACGTCACTGCAGCCGCCACACCACACCTCACCCCCAGCATCACACTACACCACCACACCTTGGCACCACACCCCGGTACCACACCACACCCCAGTACCACACCACCCCAGTACCACACCACATCACACTCCAGCACCACACCACACCACACCACAATACCAAACCACACCTCAGCACCACATCCCAGCACCACACCACACCACACCACACCACACCCCAGCACCACACCACACTCCAGCACCACACCACACCACCACACCTCGGCACCACACCCCATCACCTGCGTCCTCACATAAAAACAGAACAGTAATCTAGACTAATCAAACAGTGAGAGAAACATCAGATTAAACTATGTGTGTTATACCGACTTTGTTTTGATGAATTTAAGTAAACACTCACGTGGCCAACCTGCCTCTAACATGGCCAGCTTGCCTCTGACATGCCTCTAACATGGCCAGCTTGCCTCTAAAACGGTTCTAACATGGCCAGCTTGCCTCTGACATGGCTCTAACATGGCCAGCCTATCTGTAACACCGGTCTAACACGCCCAGGGTGTCTCATAACACAAATTTAATGTTTCAAGGCTGCTTATAAAATGGGTATAACACCTTTACAGTACTGTACGGCTCTAACACGGCTCTAACATGGCTCCAACACGGCTCTAACATGACTCCAACACGGTTCCAACACGGCTCCAACACGGGCTTCATATTTCTTAACTCCTTCACTACGGGGACGCCACTTTTAATATTGTATTCAGCTAACACCAGACGACTTCATTCAGCAGAGAGAGAGAGAGAGAGAGAGAGAGAGAGAGAGAGAGAGAGAGAGAGAGAGAGAGAGTGCTGGTTTTCTCACACACACACACACACACACACACACACACACACACACACACACAGAGTGATGATGCACAGAATTTTTACGCATCAAAATATTCGCGAGGCGACGCCCGAAGGAGTAGCGATGAATATAACATCTCTCCCTGACCCCCTCCTTGACCTCTCCCTGACCTCCATGACTCTTTCTTGACCCCTACTTGACTCTCCCTGATCTCTACCTCACCCTCCCTGACCATGCTTGACTGACACCTCACCCTTACCTTATTCTTACTTCACCACATAACTTAACCTAACCTAACCTAACCTAACCTAACCCAACCTAACCTAACCCAACCTAACCTCACCCATCATCTAAGTCCAAGCGGGCGAGCGTCCTTCCCTCTCAGTCGCTGTGAACCTTCTGAGCTTCGCCTTACTCAGGATGTAATGGGGGTGCACAATAAACTAGCCCGACGCGACATGGTGGGGGGGTGTAAATCTGAATCCTCACAATGTTGACATCCTCGCGTGACGTCACTCCTTGTATCCTAGCAACGATACGCCATCCTCCATTAACCTTATCTCTCAGTAAATAACTACGATAAATGGGGGATAACTAACAACCCATCGTAAATTGTGACTTAGAATGTACTTAGGATACTTTAACTTACATCATAGTACCACTGAAGTATTGTCATAAAATATCGTATCTATGAGTTAGTTATTATTGGAGGTCTGAGGATAATTATTTAGTCTTACCTTAATATGCGTCACCTGTAGGATGCGTCACCTGTAGGATGCGTCACCTGTAAAGAAAGGGCGAAGGATGTCAAAAGTTGAATACACGAACCGGAGATAAAAATGAATAACCAAAAAATATAAATTATACAAAGAGAAAAACAAAACTATATAACAAAAATATATAATTAGACGAAAAAATATAATACTAATATTAAAAAACACACACACAGGTATATTAAAGGTGTGTGGTGTAGGTGATCAAACACACTGATACAATAACACAGGTTAGATTACCCACCACCACCACCACCATCTGCGACATCACACAGTCTATACCACCATCTGAATACTAATACTCTCACCCCTCTCCTTTCCCTCTCCCTTCCCTCTCACCCCTCTCTCTTACTTCTCAACTCTCTCTCTCTTACTTTCTTCCTTACCTCTCAGCCCCTTTCCGTTCCCTTTCCTTTTACCCCTCTCTTCTTACCTTTCACCCCTCTCCCTTACCTGTCACCTCTCTCCCTTACCTCTCACATACCTTCATTCCTAACTCTTATCCTCTTCTTTCTTTCCCTCTTCCTCTTACTCCCCTCTTGCTCTTTCTCTACCCTCTTTCTCTTACTGTTTTCTCCCATCTCTCTCTCTCTTTCTCTCACCGCTTACCTTCCTCGTTTCCCCCTACCTTCACCTCTCTCTCTCTCTTCCCTTGTTTCGTTCTTATTCATTGTTACTATTTTTCGTCTCTGTCTCTTTTCCCATCCCTCTAATCACTCACTTTTTCTCTTTCTCCTCAGTCTGTCTCTCTCTCTCTCTCTCTCTCTCTCTCTCTCTCTCTCTCTCTCTCCAGTTATCTGTTTAATTCTTTTTATCTCTATTTCTCTCAAAATCATTCTCATTGTTGTTCTGCTTCTCTTTCATTTTCCCTTCTCCCAATCCCCCCCCTTTTCTTCAATAATAATAATAATAATAATAATAATAATAATAATAATAATAATAATAATATCAATAACAACAACAACAATAACAACAACAACAACAACAACAACAACAATAACAACAACAACAACAACAGCAGGTGTGTGTGGTTGGCAAGATATCGGTCACTATTTCATTTAACTTTCAATGGTGACCCCTCCTCCTCCCCCCCACCACCACCATTTATTAATATTCTAAAGCAATTGTTTACTTAATTAAAATAAACTGATGTACATAAACCCATCTGTACTGCTCCATAAATTCTGCTCATTTACTGGGATTTTTTTTTTAATGGTCAAATGAGAATTAAAATGAGTTTTAGAATTGGAATTAAAATACTGTCATTAAGGTATTGTAGGCATAACAAACACCAGGATGATTGGTGACAGGTCGATGGGTAGAGATGACCTTGAAGGGGTTTTAATTGGTGTTGTAATGACCTTTGACCTTGGACTAGTGATTGCAATCATGACTTAACTGTCGGCTGTTGTTATGTATAAACTTCCGGTGAGGTCATAGTGGTCACCTAACCTAACCTAGCCTAACACCACCCAGGTCCTCCTCCTCCAATATTGACCTCAGACCACCTACAGTACAGCACAAGTGTGGATACTGCCGCTGCTTCACGTTGACCTCACACTCTAGGCACCATCCAAACACACCTGTGACCAATCCCTTGACGTCACATTACGCTAATTGGATTTCTGAATACCTTGCAGGTACTCTATGTCACAGTCGCTCAGAATCACAATGTCTAGTTGTCCTTTTCTGTAAAATTTTGGTGTTAGTTTCTTTAAGTTTGTAATCCTGTTTTCTGTTTTCCATCATCCCGATTCTCTTCTTGACGGCCGTGATACTGGAGAGGGTGGAGGAGGTGGAGGAGAGTGTGGAGGGGAGTGGAGGAGAGTGTGGAGGGGAGTGAAGGAAAGGGTGGAGGAGGGTGTGGAGGGGAGTGGAGGAAAGGGTGGAGGAGGGGTGGAGGGGGTGAAGGAGGGTAGTGGAGGAGGGGTGGAGGGGAGTGGAGGAAGGGGTGTAGTAGATGGGATAGTCTTCTGGTTTTCAGTATTCTCATCTGTCAAGCGTAGATAGATCATTGAGTATGTTCTCCAGCAAGTAGTTTTTGGTGAGGGTCAAGAGATGTTCGTTCAGCTAATTCCTCCACTGCTATTTATACACATATAATAGAACCGCATCTATAGCTCAGGAAAAACTATCACATAACAGCAGCATCACAGCACAAGAGAGTCATAACATAGCAAAACCATAACACAACAGCATCACAGCACAAGAGAGTCATCACAGCATAACAGAATCATAACACAACGACCCCACAACACAGCAACATCAAACCGATACGATAACTCTTTCATCCCCCGACGACACCAAGCAAACAAACAGACCTGGACAGCCGTAGCAGTGTGTGGCCCACCCCTGGCCCTGAACACAGGAAGGGTTGCCTTGCCGACACCCTCAACAATTTCTGGGGGAGAGGATCAAGTTTATGAAGTGAAAAACGAGACGGGAGCAAATTAAGGTAAATTATTGCCAATCATCATCTGCCTTACACGGGGAGAATTTTGAGAAGCTCGCGCGGGAAGATATATAATTATCTCAAAGCCCTAATAAACCTGGCTAGTCTCTCGCCTCTCTGGGGGATGGACCAGGCTGGATGATCTCACAATCTTTTTCTCAACATTTATCTAGCGCGTTTGTGATGGATGTACGATACTAATAGTTACATAGAAAATTAATACAATAACACTTATAAATTAAAATACTTGATCATTATATAAACTCTAAATAAAGTACAAGATCAAATATATTTTCAATACAAACCTGACAGAATTAATTATATTGTTAATAAAAACTCGATACGTCACATAAATATCGCACAGGAGGTTATGTGAGAGTAAGACAAGTCCTCACACTCCTACAACTGACTACAATATATTACCATCAGTAAAGGAGCGAATATTGTGAGCTCACCTAACAAACTAGATCACATAGGCCTGACGACACACTAGACTAAACCTTCTTTTGGTAGTGTGGTGGGCGGTATACTTGGCCACCTTCACCACCACCACCACCACAATTGGTGGGTGGTATGTGGCTCCACCTAGTGCGAACCAGCAACCATTAGGGCAGGAGGCGAGAGCTGTACACACTCGGCCACAGCAGGATATAACTACTTTACAGGATAATTTATGTGATCAAATCAGATGAGGCCCTTGCTTCATGTTTACAGTTTGACTTGGCTCCTCGTCCACTTTTGGCTCCCCGTCTACTTGGCTCCCCTTCCACTTGGCTCCCCGTCCACTTTTGGCTCCCCGTCTACTAGGCTACCCGTCCACTAGGCTCCCTGTCTACTCAGCTCCCGTCTACTTGGCTCCCTGTCTACTAGGCTCCGTCTACTTGGCTCCCCATCTACTTGGCTCCCCGTCCACTAGGCTCCGTCTACTTGGCTCCCCGTCTACTTGACTCCCCGTCCACTAGACTCCCCGTCTGCTTGGATCCCCGTCTACTTGGCTCCCCGTCCAATTAAAAAATCCCCGTCCATTTGGATACCCGTCCACTTGGCTCTCTGTCTACTTGACTCCCCGTCCACTGTCCGTTCGATGACTCACCAGGGAGAGAGACGGTATAAGTCACGTTCAGTACAAGATTATAGATGAACTTTGATAAACACGTGAACTACCCGAACTCCAAGACATTATTAGGAGATTGGTCTTTTACGAGGTGTATTGTAGCCACGCATAGTGAAACCTCTGTATAACGAACGGACACACACACACACTCTCTCTCTCTCTCTCTCTCTCTCTCTCTCTCTCTCTCTCTCTCTCTCTCTCTCTCCACCCTAGTTAGTCAGTCATTTTCACCCACCACAGCAAACTTCCCTGCCAGACGTATAATTCCCCCTCCCCTTCCCTCCCACCCCCCCCCCTGCCTCCTTCTCTTCCCTCATCCTCCTCCTTCACACACTCACTGATAATTCATTTTTTTTACATTGAGTTGAATTATATCATGTTTAGGACAGGATATAATTGATTATTTGTTGATTATAAGATTAATAAAGATGTGTGTTAATGGAATAATCGAGCGAATAATTATCCCTTGTCTCTCTCTCTCTCTCTCTCTCTCTCTCTCTCTCTCTCTCCATTTTTCCACCTGTTCCTTCGTCCTCCTCTCAATATCTCTCTCATCCACTCTTCCCCTCAACATCTCTGTCCATCTTTCCCTCACCCTCTTCCTACGTTTCCCACCCTTCAAGTTTTCCCTTCTCCTCCCCTCACATTTCTATCTCCCCTTCTCCCCTCCCACTTCCTCCTTACCTCATATTTTCTTCTCATCTCCCACTTTCCCCTTCTTTCCTGCTTCCCCTTTCACCCCCTTTCTTTCCACTTTCCCAACGCCTCTTACACTTTCCCTCTTCCACCATCCCCTCCCAAATTCCCTATTCCTCCTACCTTCCCCCCTTCCCTCTAACCATCCCCTCACCTTCTTGCTTTCCCCTCCCCTCCCCTCCCCTCCCCTCCAATTGATATGGGGCTTTTTAGGCTAAAATTACTGTGAGACTAAACCTGCAACACTAACACGAGTTGAGTAAAAGAAAGCTGTGATATGATCTCTCTCTCTCTCTCTCTCTGTCTCTCTCTGTCTCTCCCTCTCTCTCTCTCTGTCTCTCTCTCTCTCTCTCTCTCTCTCTCTCTCTCTCTCTCTCTAACCGCTGTAGGGTGTATATATAATCAATCAAAGACGTGTGTGTGTGTGTGTGTGTGTGTGTGTCAGTCCACCCAACACAACAAGACCAAGGCCACACACACACACTGATAACGGAGGAGGGGGGGAAGACAAATTACGGAAATAAACAGTAACAGACGTATGAGAGTAACGCAGTAACACCCACGAAACAGTAACGGTAATATATGATAACTATAATGCACAGGTAACGCGACTGCTCCATGTGACGTAGGTTAATTACTGGCTTTAGGTAACGAACGAATCAGTAACGGGGAACAGGTGTTACTAATGACATAAGTAACAACGTATCACTTAAATTATCTGTTATTTAGAGCACAAGTAACGCGTGTCACTTGAATTACCCGTTACTTAGAAAATTAAGAGGAGGAGGAGGAGGAGGAGGAGGAGGAGGAGGAAGATGGAGATAATTAAGAGGACGAGGAGGAAGAAAGAGAAGAGGAGGAGGAAGAAGAGGAGGAAGAAGAGGACCCCATCCCTCACGGTTTTCCACGCCCGATTACCCAAATTCATTTCCTCACCGTCTTCTTCCTATTGGCTATTTCCCCTATTTACTTTCTCTCTATCTCCTTCTCCCTCTTCCTTTCTCATTTTCTCCTTTGTGTCAATTTTCTGCCACTTCCTTTTCCCCTCGTTGATGCTTTACTTCTCTCTCTCTCTCTCTCTCTCTCTCTCTCTCTCTCTCTCTCTCTCTCTCTCTTCTTATATTCTTTCCTCCTCTCCCTCTCTCTTTCTTTCTTCCCTCTTTGTTCCTCCCTCTCTCTTCCTCTCTCAAATTCCTTATCTATTTCTGCTTCCTCATTCACTTCCCCCATCAACCCTCATTTCCTCCCCTCACTCCATAATTCCTCCTCTCTCTCCCATCACCCCTCACTCTCTCCCCTCACCTCTCACTCCCCCCTTCCCCTCACTCCTTCCCCTCCCCTCACCCCTCACTCCCTCCCCTCACCCAAACAGTCCGAGAACAGCCAATATTTGTGATCTTATTTTAGCCATAACTAAGTGGGTTAGTGACCATCCCGCAGGCTGAGTTCATCAGTATGTTTCCCCTCTTCTCCCCTCTTCTCCCTCTCATCCCCCTAGGCTTCTCTCTTCACCTTCTCTCCCTACACCTCACCTAATATTCTCTCATATTCTCTCCCCTCACCATATTCTCTCCCCTCACCATATTCTCTCCCTCACCATATTCTCTCCCCTCACCATATTCTCTCCCCTCACCATATTCTCTCCCTTCACCATATTCTCTCCCTTCACCATATTCTCTCCCTTACCATATTCTCTCCCCTCACCATATTCTCTCCCCTCACCATATTCTCTCCCCTCACCACATCCTTTCCCTTCATCATCCCTCACTGTCTTCTCTCCCATCACCGCCTGGAAAGAGAGGGGAAAAGGGGGTCCAACGGGGTGAGGGGGAAGAGGGAGGAGGGGGCATGGTAAGTGAGGGGAAAGAGGGGTTCGTGCAGAGTGAGGGGAAGGTGAGAAACGGGTCAATGTAAAAGTGTACACCCTTGTCCTCTTAATAAACCACCACAAGCCACCACACACCACCACAAACCACCATAAACCACCATAAACCACCACACACCACCATAAACCACCATAAACCACCACAAACCACCACAAACCACCACAAACCACCATAAACCACCATAAACCACCACAAACCACCATAAACCACCATAAACCACCACAAACCACCACAAACCACCATAAACCACCATAAACCACCACAAACCACCACAAACCACCATAAACCACCACAAACCACCACAAACCACCATAAACCACCACACACCACCACAAACCACCATAAACCACCACACACCACCACAAACCACCATAAACCACCACACACCACCACAAGCCACCACACACCACCATAAACCACCATACACCACATAAACCACCACACACCACCATAAACCACCACACACCACCATAAACCACCACACACCACATAAACCACCATAAACCACCATACACCACCACAAACCACCATAAACCACCACACACCACATAAACCACCATAAACCACCACAAACCACCACAAACCACCATAAACCACCACACACCACCACAAACTACCATAAACCGCCACAAACCACCACAAACCACCACAAACTACCATAAACCACCACAAACCACCACAAACTACCATAAACCGCCACAAACCACCACAAACCACCACAAACCACCACAAACTACCATAAACCGCCACAAACCACCATAAACCACCACAAACCACCACAAACTACCATAAACCACCACAAACCACCACAAACTACCATAAACCACCACAAACCACCACAAACCACCACAAACTACCATAAACCACCACAAACCACCACAAACCACCACAAACTACCATAAACCGCCACAAACCACCACAAACCACCACAAACCACCACAAACTACCATAAACCACCACAAACCACCACAAACCACCACAAACTACCATAAACCACCACAAACCACCACACACCACCACAAACCACCATAAACCACCATACACCACCATAAACCACCACAAACCACCATAAACCACCACACACCACCATAAACCACCACAAACCACCATAAACCACCACACACCACCACAAACCACCACAAACTACCATACACCACCACAAACCACCACAAACTACCATAAACCGCCACAAACCACCATAAACCACCACACACCACCACAAACCACCATAAACCACCACACACCACATAAACCACCACAAACCACCATAAACCACCACACACCACCACAAACCACCATAAACCACACACCACATAAACCACCACAAACCACCATAAACCACCACAAACCACCACAAACCACCACAAACCACCATAAACCACCACACACCACCATAAACCACCATACACCACCACAAACCACCATACACCACCACAAACCACCATACACCACCACAAACCACCACAAACCACCACAAACCACCATAAACCGCCACAAACCACCATAAACCACCATACACCACCACAAACCACCATACACCACCACAAACCACCATACACCACCACAAACCACCATAAACCACCACACACCACATAAACCACCATAAACCACCATACACCACCACAAACCACCATAAACCACCACACACCACCACAAACTACCACAAACCGCCACAAACCACCATACACCACCACAAACCACCACAACAAACCACCATACGTCATCATACATCACCATCGACATCTATCGACAGACACCACCCAGTGGACCAACACCCAGCTCACCTAACCACGTTATACTGCTGATCTTACCATCCTCTCCTCTCTCCCCGTCCACCTCTCTCCTCTACTCCCTTCTTCCCGTCCACCTCTCTCCTCTACTCCCTTCTTCCCGTCCACCTCACTCCTCTACTCCCTTCTTCCCGTCCACCTCTCTCCTCTACTCCCTTCTTCCCGTCCACCTCTCTCCTCTACTCCCTTCTTCCCGTCCACCTCTCTCCTCTACTCCCTTCTTCCCGTCCACCTCTCTCCTCTACTCCCTTCTTCCCGTCCACCTCTCTCCTCTACTCCCTTCTTCCCGTCCACCTCTCTCCTCTACTCCCTTCTCCCCGTCCACCTCTCTCCTCTCTATTCCCCACTTCCCGTCCACCCCTCAATTCTCTACTCATCTCTTCCCGTCCACCTCTATCCCTCTCTCCGTCCACTCTACTCCCCTCTCTCCGTCCACTTCACTACCCTCTCTTCCCCTCCTCTCCCCATCCACCCCTCTTCCCTCTAATCCTCTCATAATTCCCCTTTCTTCATCCATCCAACTTCCCTCTACTCCCCTCTCCCTATCTACCCCACTCTTTCCCTCTCCCCTCTTATCCTCTCTCTTCCCTCTCAATCACTCCCTCTTCGTTAGGTTAGGTTAGGTCAGGTCAGGTGAGGTTAGGCTAAATAGGTGAGGTTAGGCTAAGATAGGTCAGGTCAGGTTAGGTCAGGTCAGGTTAGGTTAGGTCAGGTCAGGTTAGGTTAGGTCAGGTCAGGTTAGGTTAGGTCAGGTCAGGTTAAGTAAGCTGGGGTGCCTAATCTTCAAGTGATCCTCCACCTTTACGGATTAAAACAGGACACCAGGTGAGTAACTGTAGTAATTAACACCAGAAAAAAACCCGTCTATGTGTCTACCTGAGTGGACAGGTGAGGGGAGTGACGGTTGTTGTGGAGACGGTGGTGGTGAGGGGTGTAGTGAGGGTGTGGTGAGGGGTGTAGTGAGGGGTAGTGAGGGGTGGTGAGGTGTAGGAGGTGGTGAGGGTGTAGAGTGGTGGGTGGTGAGGGTGTAGTGAGGGGTGGTGAGGGGTGTAGTGAGGGGTAGTGAGGGGTAGTGAGGGGTGGTGAGGGGTGTAGTGAGGGGTGGTGAGGGGTGTAGTAAGGGTGTGGTGAGGGGTGTGGTGAAGGGTGTAGTGAGGGGTGGTGCTGGAGGGGGGGGTAGGTCATGAGGGGTGTAAGACATAAAGGGGGGTGCTAGGGGTGGGGTCGTGAGGGGTGTAGGACATGAGAGGAGGTGTTGGGGGCGAGGCGTGAGGGGTGGTAGGAGGGGGGGGGGGAGGGGTGGAAGGCGGGGGGGAGGGGTGGTAGGAAGGGGGGAGGGGTGGTAGGAGGGGGGGAGGGTGGTAGGAGGGGGGAGGGGTGGTAGGAGGGGGGGAGGGGTGGTAGGAGGGGGGGAGGGGTGGTAGGAAGGGGGGAGGGGTGGTAGGAAGGGGGGAGGGGTGGTAGGAGGGGGGAGGGGTGGTAGGAGGGGGGAGGGGTGGTAGGAGGGGGGGAAGAGGTTTAACACAGACTTCGGCGTCCTCATTAAAACAATTTTCTTTAATGCAAAGGCAAATGTAATTATTTAGGAATTACCAGAAGCGGAGACCGGCAAAACTTTGGTCGTTATTACAAGTTATTAGACTCAAAATTCTTAGACCTGAAGGTGAGGGGTGAGAGGTGAGGGGTGAGAGGTGAGGGGTGAGAGGTGAGGGGTGAGAGGTGAGGGGTGAGGGGTGAGAGGTGAGGGGTGAGAGGTGAGGGGTGAGAGGTGAGAGGTGAGAGGTGAGGGGTGAGAGGTGAGGGGTGAGAGGTGAGGGGTGAGAGGTGAGGGGTGAGAGGTCAGGGTGTGAAGGAGGGATAACGGAGGTGTGAAAGGTGAGAGGTAAGGGGTGAAGGATGAGGGGCGAGAGATGAGGGAGGGGACGGGGGAATAGGGTGAGGGGTGAGGGAGGGGATGGGGGGGGTTGATGAGTAAAGGAAAAATAGAGGAGATGGGTGAGAAAGTGTGAGGGAGGGGGAGAGGAGGGAGGGATAAGGTGTGAGAGGGAGGGAGGGGGAGAGGAGGGAGGGATAAGGTGTGAGAGGGAGGGAGGGAGGGGGAGAGGAGGGAGGGAGGGAGGGAGGGAGGGAGGGAGGGAGGAGAGAGAGAGAGAGAAGGGAAATGAAGAGAGAAGAAGTGAGAGGAGAATAGGGGAAGGAAGAGTGATAGGGTGAACATGAGTGGAGGAAGAATGAAGGGAGGGGGGGGGGAAGTGAATGGGGGAAGGGAGGGGGAGAATGAGGGAACAGAAAATGACGGAATGGAGAGTGAGGGAAGAGTGAGGTTTGGAGGGACTTTCAGAGGGAACTACGATATTTGGAGGGAATACACCCAGGAAAATACGCATTTTTGGAGGGAAGGTTTCTTGTAGATAAGACAAAGTTTAGAGACTTAGGTAACTTTGAAGGTATTAAATATTTGGAGGACATATAATTTTATGCTATTTTTTTGTAGGAGTTGTTCTCTTGTTCTTGATCTATCTGTCAATTTTCAGATCTATTTTCTTTAGTTGATTCTTTTAGGTACGTCAGCAGCTCTATATGTGTTGTGGTTACTGACTGACTGACTGACTGACTGACTGACGGAGGAAAGAATAATGTCTTCGAGAGTAATTTGCTAATAACTAACCATAGAAACTTGTCACTGAGGAACAAACAGACAAAAC
The DNA here is from genome assembly GCA_958450375.1 of Homarus gammarus. Taxonomy (NCBI): domain Eukaryota; kingdom Metazoa; phylum Arthropoda; class Malacostraca; order Decapoda; family Nephropidae; genus Homarus; species Homarus gammarus. The sequence goes on from CAUDMG010002220.1 coordinate 199,329, forward strand.
AAACAAACAAGCAATCTAACTAAAAACAAACAAACAAAAACAAATGTAGTGTGTTTTTCCCAGTACGCACAACTAAAAAAACAAACATAAACAACAAAAAAGTTTCACGGAAAAATACAGTTTGTGTTTGAAAAAAAAAAATGGAACAAATACAGAAGTGGCGGAGAAAATATTCCTTTATCGGGAACACTGTTATGGCTGAGGTGTTAGCCGGACACACACACACACACACACACACACACACACACACACACACACACATCCCTCCTAACACCATCTGGGAGGGAGTTACTACACCTACATTAATCTGTCTGTTCACTGTGTGTTCCTTCACCTTTCTCTAATGAAGGCTTTTGTTAAACCACCAATGTATTCAATAAGTCATTTATGTCCAATGTATATTTTCAGCCTTCGGGCTGCAGAACTCTTCCAAATAAACCGTTAATTATTATTATTATTATTATTATTATTATTATTATTATTATTATTAGTAGTAGTAGTAGTAGTAGTAGTAGTATTACACAAACAAACACATACTGCTCTCCTCCCGAATTACACTTCCCCCGAATTATACTTCCCCCAATTTACACTTTCCCCCAAATTACACGTTTAATAACAAGGATCATAGGTTGTTAAAAGAGTACTGAATAGTGAATAAAAAAAGATGTACAAGTAAAATAATAAATGAAGTATGGACAGAGAGGAGGACAGAAGATCAACTAACACCTGTGGCTAACATATGACCTGTCTACACACACACACACACACACACACACACACACACACACACACAGACAGACACACAGACACACACACACACACACACAGACAGACAGACAGACAGACAGACAGACAGACAGACAGACAGACACACACACCAGCGGACCTGCTATAATCCTTCATCCACTAGAATATATATCATCAATGGCCAGGAATGATAGGGCGAGGAGAGGGGTGGTGAGAGGGGTGGAATGGGAGAGGGAGGGTGAGAGGAGAGGGGTGGTGAGAAGGGTAGTGAGAGGGGTGGGGTGGTGAGAAGGGTGAGAGGGGAGGGATGGTGAGAGGGGAGGGATGGTGAGAAGAGGGGGTGAGAGGAGAGGAGTGGTGAGAAGGGTAGTGAAAGGGGTGGTGAGAGGGGTGGTGAGAAGGGAGGGGTGAGAGGGGTGGTGAGAAGGGAGGGGTGGGAGAAGGAGGGTGAGAGGGGAGGGATGGTGAGAAGAGGGGGTGAGAGGAGAGGGGTGGTGAAAAGGGTAGTGAGAGGGGTGGAATGGGAGAAGGAAGGTGAGAGGGGAGGGGTACGAGGGGGAGGACTGAGGGGGGAGGGGAGAGTGATAGAGAATGTTAGAGAATGTTTTCCTCATACTCACCTACCCTCCTCCCTCCCCCCCCTCGCCCCCTCCCTCAGTGAAAGCCCCCCTACCCCCCCTCCCCCCTCCCCAAACACCAGAATGACTAATACGGACAATATTTCAGCCAAGTCGGGAGATGTAACTGAGGGTGATCATGTAAATCTTTGTACGATTATATTATCTGTGGCCCCTCCTCCTCCCCCTCTTCCCTCCCCTCCTTCACCCCCTCTTCCTCCTCCTCCCCCTCTTCCCTCCCCTCCTTCACCCCCTCTTCACCATCCTCCTCCTCTTCCCTACCCCATCTCTTCCTCCACTCTCTTCATTCACCTTCCCTCCACTCCTCCTTCTCCTTCCTCCTCTCCCGTGTTAACTCTTCCCCCACCCTGTTTACCCTATCCTATCTATCCCATCGCCTTCCACGCCATCCTTACCCTATACTATCCCGTCCTATCCCTTCCAGACACATCTTCTATCCCATATCAATTTCAACCCCTCCCACATTATCCTTCTTCCTCTTTCATCCACTCTCTCTCTTTCCTTATTTCACACTCACCTCTCATTATTCCTCCCCTCTTACCCCTTAATATTATCTTCACCCGTCACATAAAGCATACTAACCATCCCTTCCACCCCCTCTTCCATCCTCCCTCTACTCTCCCACATTATCTTAAACCCCCTTCCATCCTCTCTAAACTCCCCAACACCATCCCAACTCCCGCCCCCCCCCCCTTAATTCCATCCCTTCCCATCCTTCTTCGTCTCCTTCCTCCCTCATCCTCACCCCTCACACCTCTCATACTTTACATTCTAGGTTCTCCCCTCACGTGTCAACACTGCAGTTCCCTCACACGTAACTTTTCCCCTTCTGACAGGGGAGTTTAGGGGTGACAACTCCTTTTGTTTACCTTGGAACAGCTGATCCAGGGGTTGCCAGATAGCACTTTAGACGTAACAAGGGATTACGGGGTTCTCCTATTTGTTTTCTCTGTGTGTACTGACAAAACTTTGCCTCTATGTCTGTTTACATCTGCTGCAAACATATGGCTTAGTTTATATATATGTGTGTGTGTGTGTGTGTGTGTGTTAATATTCACTCACTACTTAATGTTACAGACACCACACAGACACATTCCTTAAAGTGACAGACAGACAGACACTCAAGGATCTCCAGTCCGCCAGACTTCAGACTTATAAGACATAAGTCAGAACATACACGTCTTAAACCTCTGTGTCGTGTAAGTTTGTGTAGCCATATGTCTCAAAGTTGTGTCGTGGAGCAGCTTAATGACGTCATGGTACAGCATGGTGACGTCTTGGTACGGTATATGACGTCATGGTACGGTATAATGACTTTATGGTATGGTATATGACTTCATGGTTCGGTACAATGACGTCATGGTACATCATAATGACGTCATGGTACGGTATAATGACGTCATGGTACAGTATAATGACGTCATGGTACGGTATATGACGTCGTGTTGAAGTCTAATGGCGCGTGTAGTTGCAGGGGGACCTTTAAAACGTCGTATTTGTCAAGGTATGATGTCTGTATCTTTCCCTGTCGTGAGGGGAGACTATGGCAGGGGTGTGTCATATGTACCACGGAGAGGGGGGTCACACTGGGGAGGGAGGGGGGTGGGGAAGGTGGTGTTGGGGAGAAGGTGGTGGGGAGGGGAAGGGGGAGGTTGTGGAGGGGAAGACGGTGGGGTGGGGAGGGGGTATATCACATGAAATATATATATAAATATATACCATAACGTTATCTTAAAAGTATACTCTATATCAGGGTTATACTTAGAGCATATTGAGGTGTTTTATCTGTTTAGTTAAGCTACAGAAAGCTAAATATTCCTTCGGTTTAGCTGATCAGTCACAACCAAAATTCACACTTTATGACCTGACTGATACTGCTGTTGTTTTTGTTTAAGTTTGTTTATTTTTCCACTTCATCTATCGCGTTCCACTTCGTCTACCAACAGGGACAACGCGATACAGTAACCCCCCCTTTAGAGATGTGTGACCGATGACCTCTGACCTTCAGCTACGACCTTGAATCACGACACAACCACTACACCTGAAGTTAATGAACGAGCTGTATGAATAACCCGAGAAGACCGGACAAGTCACCAACCGCACTGGCTAACCATTACCCACCAATCAATTCACATCCAGGTTCCTAATTACTGCTGGGTAGAGAGAGACAAATGGCGTAAAGAAACTTGGTTATAATTTCACCTTACACGGATCGAACCCGGGACAATTGGGTAAGGTTCGGGATTCAAATCTTGGAGTTACTGAACCCTGGCACTCCGACCCCAGGGCCAGCCAACCAGCCAGGGTGAGGAAAGGGAGTGGAGGAGGAGAAGTGGAGCGAATAGGGGAAGCGATTGAAAAATAAAGAAGAGAGAGAGATAAATGGGTGGAAAGGAGGATTGTGGAAGAGGGAGAGGGTGTGAGAAGGATTGTGGGAGAGGGTGTGAGAAGGATTGTGGGAGAGGGAGAGGGTGTGAGAAGGGGTGTGAGAAGGATTGTGGAGAGGGAGAGGGTGTGAGAAGGATTGTGGGAGAGGGAGAGGGTGTGAGAAGGATGTGGGAGAGGGTGTGAGAAGGATTGTGGGAGAGGGAGAGGGTGTGAGAAGGATTGTGGGAGAGATAAAGGGGAAGGAAAGAGGAATTAAATGGATTCTGGGACGGGGAGAGGTATAAGAGAGACAATGTGTGTGTGTGTGTGTGTGTGTGTGTGTGTGTGTGTGTGTGTGTGTGTGTGTGTGTGTGTGTGTGTGTGTGTGTGTCTTTAGGTAGGTTCATTGACAGGACTGAGGTAGAATTTTCTCTCATCGGAGTTGGTCAGTTGAGTCTTGATAATGATGAAGGTACCACTGTTTACTGCCACACACGAGGAGGAGGAGGAGGAGGAGGAGGAGGAAGAGGAGGAAGAGGAGGAGGAGGAGGAGGAGGAGGAGGAGGAGGAGGAGGAGGAAGAAGAAGAGTGGGGAGGAGGAAGAGGGGGAGGAGTTACTGTACCTGTTTAATCCTCTACAAGTCACAAATGATAACTTTGATAATTGAGTTAAGGATAAAGTCACAGTCTTCACGTCTTGGCAGGGATCATCGCCTCATCTCTCTCCCTCTTCCAGACATACCGTACACCCACAAGCTGTGTTCCTGACGAGCTATACTCACCACCCACCCGACCTCCAGACGACCCACGAGGGCATCTGACTTTTTTTTTTCCCCGTTGAAATTCCATTAAGCAAAGAATCTATCTACCAGAACTCAGTCATACTCGGGACTAACAGTGAATGGACCGCCCTCCCCACAGAGTGTTTACTGGTACAAAACAACCTTTATCAGTTCAGGTTCTTCCTGGAATTAAATATCTTCAATGAAGGTCAAGAGGAACGACGCTTCGATGAATAGATCCGACAAAAACACTCGTGTCTCATACCTCCCCGCACTTCCCAACCTGTTACAAATAAAGGTAAGCTCATCGCACTCAAGAGGTCATTCATGGCAGTAATGATACAACCACGACAATTCCTTCAGTATCGCGTGACCTTGACCCTTGACCTTTCTCAGTATTGTACAAATCTGCAAGGAGTTTGTTGACATTATCTTCAACAATTCAAAAGTTTACGGAGTGGGAATCAAAAGAAAAAGTTTACGGATAGAGGAACAGGCGGACGTACGGACAAACGAAGAGACACACATACGGACACACGGACTCATGGAAAAACGTAGAGAATAATTCTTCCTAAAATCAGCTGAAAGGAACCATCTATCTGGTCACACACACACACACACACACACACACACACACACACACACACACACACGTACGTCTATTATTAACGGGGCAGACTGAGGACCTCTTCTTTGCGACTGACTCACTGACTGATTGCCTGACCGAGTGACTGAACGAGTGATTGATTGATTGACTGAGTAACTGTTTGGGTTGCTGTGACGGAGACGCTGATTGACGTTCACGAGCAGACAGAATAGAAAGAAAGAAAGAAAGAAAGAAAGAAAGAAAGAAAGAAAGAAAGAAAGAAAGACAGCGTGTTGATGGCCGTTCATGAGAGGAAGTGTTGATATGTTGTTGAGAGAGAGAGAGAGAGAGAGAGAGAGAGAGAGAGAGAGAGAGAGAGAGAGAGAGAGAGAGAGAGAGAGTACAGATTCTCAAAGGCTCGTAATATTTATCTCATTTATTTCCGTCTCAACCAGGGAGGAGAGTAAGGAACAAGACGGAACACGGAACACACTACCGTCTTACCTTGAGAGAATGGGAACAGGAACAGGAACACGGAACACAGAACACACTACCGTCTTACCTTGAATAAACAGGAACAAGGAACACTAAACACCCTACTGTCTTACTTTGAGAGAACAGGGAACAGGAACACGGAACACGGAACAGTCTCAACACCAGATGGCTTCTCCGACCTCCATTACTTGACCGTCGACAATTTTTCCTCTCTCTCTCTCTCTCTTAAAGTGAACCAGTTGGCAGCGTTCTACACGTCACCTGCTGAGAGGAATAAGAAAATTCTCACCATCGAGCTACTGAGAATTCGGGTCGTTTAGAGGGGGAGGGAGGGAGAGAGGGGGAGAGGGGGAGAGAGGGAGGGAGAGAGGGGGAGGGAGGAAAAGAGAGAGGATGTTTGTGAGATAGGGAAAGAGGGAGGGAGGGAAGGAGGGAGGAACGAAGGAAGGACCCGGTGTGGTACTGAGAATACCCCTTCACGTCACCAGTAGTTAGCAGGAGTATTGACCAATAAGACGGAAGAAAGGGGGTCATGGCGTCACTAACCATTAGCAGGAGTATTGACCAATAAGACGGTAAGGAAGGGGGTCATGGCGTCACTAACCATTAACAGGAGTATTGACCAATAAGACGGTAAGGAAGGGGGTCATGGCGTCACTAACCATTAGCAGGAGTATTGGCCACTATGAAGGAAGTTTGGTGTCATGACGTCACCAGCCATTAAGTTGCTGGCCAAAAGAAAAGAAAGAGGAGGTCATGACGTCACTAGCCAGCAGCAGGAATATTAACCAATAAGAAGGGAGGAGGTCACAATAACAAGGGTCCAATTGGCCAGTTTAGTCGTAATGGCAGAGTAATGAAACTGGACGCGACCAGCTGTTGATATTAACATTCAGGGGAGGGACAGTGGGAGGGAGGGGTGTAAGGGGGGGGGGGGGAAGAGGGAAGCAGAGGGAGGGTAAGTAGGAAAGGGGGGGTGGAAGGGAAAAGAGGGGGAAGGTGGAAGGAGGACAATTAGGAAGGGAGGTAGGGGGAGGAGATGGGAAAGGACAACTACGCACTAACGCCTATAAATAATACGCATTACCGCACATGACATCCAAAACAGACAGACAACTACGCACCGAACATCTCACAGGTCGAGGCAGAGTAAATCAGATTACCTCTAGAGCCAAACACTCAGAATGGCTCCCACTCAGGAGTTGATGACGCCGGTAAATAAGGTACAAGAAGGCGTATATTACGTTCACGAAAATCAGGTACGACTACTGATTTATTTTAAACCCCAACGGGAGAGAGAGAGAGAGAGAGAGAGAGAGAGAGAGAGAGAGAGAGAGAGAGAGAGAGAGAGAACTTTCAACTCAGCAGTGTTCGGATGTCTCACTGAAACAGGTAAACTTATCTAGGGTTCATGAAGCCACAACACGAACACAATGATACAACCCACCAAACCCGAGTGAATCCTGTTGAGAAAGTGCCTCGGGCCGTCAACAATAGGAGACACACACAGTTATCTCAACACAAGCAGCTTTCAAACAATGGAATATGTAATGACATCCCACCCACCCCACCTCACCCCACCCCACCCCACTCCACCCCCCCACCCCCCATCCAGCCACCCAGAACCAGAACCACACATGTTTTTTAAGGTAATATGAGACGTGATTCATTCATTCGCGGCAACATTCATTCGATTTGATGATCAAGACAGAGAGATTCACACACACATTTCGAAGCCTCATGATTCAGATTTACTCACCTACTGTATTTTGACAGGTAAAAAATACAGATACAATTACAGGTAAATACACAGGTAAAGGTAAAAGACACAGATATAGGAAGAAACATTGATACAAGTATAGAGAGGTTTATATCAACAAGGTTACGATGTCATAATTGGACGAAGCTTTTAGCCAATATACAAAAATGTAAAACAATCATTAAACACTTCATCGCCACCCCTTCATCCACCTGTGTACCTGCTAATGAGCTTGTGTCTCCTTCAGTGCCAGCAAGAACATAGCAACACTCGGCACACCTGGTGGGCTTTGTGATCAGGCGGTCTGTTTGTGTCTGTGTGGTGATAATTGATCAACACTAATCAGGTATCCAGTCAAGTGTGTCATTAACCTGTTGAATATTAATTAGTTGGATTTTAGTCATTTTCGGATCCAGAGAGTCACGTGATTTGGGGTAACCTAACCTAACCTAACCTAACCTAACCTGATGAACTCTTAACCTAGCCTAATCTGAATAGCCCCGAGGTTATTAGGTCTGGTTCCGGGTGCTGTCATGTCCCCAACCTGTCTTCTGTTACACTCTTACCTTACTGTGTTATTAATCACTTACTGTAGTGTGTTAATGACTGAGTTATTAGCAAGAGTTGAGCACTATATCTGATGCTTATAAGTTAATCACACACACACACACACACACACACACACACACACACACACACACACCCTTGTTTTCTCCGGAGCTAAAGGTCAACAGAGTGTCAAGGTCAGCATGAAAAGCCTCCCTGATGTCATCCTCTGCGTCCTGTGTTAAGGTGTTGGTACTGATGAAGGGTGATGAGCGTTATTCAGAGGGCGTCATGAGGAGCTCCTTGCTGCCAGTTTGTTGGTGCAAGATGTTATGGTGAGAGGTGAGTTGGCCCTCGTCTGGAAGCTGAGACTCGGTTATGGCAGCTGTGTCCATGTTATACCAACAGAATTCTTTCACCATAAGGTCTATTCTCCCGAGGGTCAGTAAATAAAAGGCTCCATACAGCGACGGTAACAGGTGGTGTAGTCTGCTTTGGTCTTTTTTTACATTTCTGACTGAGTCGAGGATGACCTCACTGGGAGAAGCTGTAGAGTGAGAAGAGTAGCAGTAGACAGGCAATATTTTGGACACACTTTTCTCACTGCTCCCCGTCTGGAGTGAGCAGAGTGGCTCCTGAAAAGGGCTGCTCAGTCACACAGACAGGAACAGTTTGCACTGTTGCTTAAATCCCAGCACATGTGACCGAGTGGACTACATGTACTGTAGAGTTGTGACCTGCGACTCCAGCAGTCATCTCCGCTTAACCTCGGCGCTGCTCGTCTGTCGTCGTAAGGTTTATGACGATACTGTTGAGAGTGGGACGAGATGGATGACAGCTGCGCATGAATAGATTAATGTGGTGAGGCAGCTGCAACCACACATCTTCTCTTGATACAGTGGTTCAGGCAGCTGCAGCATCTGGGGAGGAGAGTTACAATGTATTACCAGTTGGTTGGTTCCACCTGAGTAAGACGTCCATCATGCACCGCCTTCATCTGCAGGTGTAGCTGATGAGTTACCATGTTGGTCACCTCTTCCTCCTACCCCACCGTCAGAGCTCCTGCTGCTGCATAAACTTGAGGTGCCCGGGGCGCTGGGCTGCAGGGGCTACCAAAAGATGTGTCCGTCCATCAGCTGCCTCACGGGCCACAGCTGTTCTTTGGTGGATTTACCTGTAGCCTTTATGACACACACACACACACACACACACACACACACACACACACACCTCACCAACTTAACTCACAACAAGAGAAAAATCATCGTCAATTAAGTCCATCCTTGCCTCCCTTCACACCTACACTCTTGAAAGAAATAAAAATCTTAACTTGACAAAAAGAGGGAGATAAAATGTTTCCTATTTACCTTACGTCATGACTTAGACCTTGTGTGTGTGTGTGTGTGTGTGTGTGTGTGTGTGAGTCATTATCCCTCTCTCTATCTCTTCATCTCTCTTCCTTTATCTCTTAATTTCTTGTTACTTCGTTCTCTCCCTCCCTCCCCCTCTCCATCCTCTTTCCCTCCCTATTAAGACTCAACTGTAAATCACTGGGAGGAGGAGTAAGAAGAAGAAGGATGAGGAGAAGGAGGAGAGGAGGAGAGAAGGAGAAGGAGGATAAGGATGAGAAGGAGGAGGAGGAGAAGAAGAAGAAGAAGAAGAAGAAGAAGAAGAAGAAGAAGAAGAAGAAGAAGAAACAGGTCACTCTCCGCCTCGCTCGGGACCTGCCGTAACTCACCCGATTCAATGCTTAATGGACTTCGCACATGATATTCCCGCGCCGAGGCAACACAGACCTATCCCACACCTCCCAAAGGCAACAGGACTTCCAACCTTACTGTATCTGGCCTACAGGGGCGTAAATCCCTTGTCTGAGGTCACAGGTTAAGTGTGTTTTCCCTTCGCTTTTTTTTTTTTTTTTTGGTCTCTTACATTGTAGTAATAAGCAGTGTTAAGGGCTGAGAGTCGTTCGCGTAAGGAGTCGTCGACTTGTGCTGCTGAGGCGGATTCATCCCGCCTTACTTGGCCTGTCCTCTACGAACGGTCCAGCTAAGGTAAATATATCTACATGGTTAGTCCGCTTGCCTGTCTGTCTCCCAGTCTGTCTGTGTCTGTCTGTCTGTCTGCCTGTCTGTATCTGTGTGTGAGTGTCTGTCTAATTATCACCCGTATTTATAAACTACGGGTGTACGTTTATGCCAAGGTGAATTTATTGTTACAATTATTTGCTTATTTACTTAGTTTATGGGGTGGTGGGGAGGCGAGAGGAACACTGACACACGGAATGAATCCTTTATCTCTTTAAGAATTTATTTATTTTCTTATTTATGAAGAGGGAAGGGGCGGGGAGATAGGGAGGGGGCAGGGGAGGGGAAGGGGGGGTAGAGGAGGAGGGGGAAGGGGAGGGGAGGAATGTTGTCGTGAGGATCAGGAGTATTTTGTTTATTTCTCGAAGGGGAGGAAGAGGGGAGGAAGAGGGGAATGTTAGGGGAGGGGGAATAAAGAAAATGGAAGGTAGGAGGTATTGGAGAAGGGGAAAGGGAAGGGAAAAGGGGACAGGGAAAGAGGGGGGTGGATTTTAATATAACAACCCATTAATGTTGGACTTTAATAATTAATTTTTGTCTGTCTTAAAAATCTGTCATTGTGGATAAACTCGAGACCCAAACTAATTAACATATTTAAAAGTAATTGTTTAATATTAACAACACTATTACAGGTGAGATGAGAAACACCTGTAGACTAGTGTCATGGTTCACACTCCGTCACCACAGTGTGAGTTGAATGTTTTTGTTTATCAGGATAATTTTAGAGTAATGGTGGGTAGTTTTGGCCGGTGCTGACCCAGTGTACTCTGAGCACGACCCACCCAACTACGCGTGTGTGTGTGTGTGTGTGTGTGTGTGTGTGCGTGTGTGTGTGTGTGTAATTTCACTTTCACTGTAAATCTTAAAACAATATAACTTTATTATATTCCAAAGCTTAGAGTAATCCAGTAATTGATGATTGGTAACTGTGTATAACTAATTAACCTGCAGGTAGACAAAGGTTTTCACTCTTGTTTTGCTCAAGGATGACGTCACTGACATCATCTTATGCAGAGATAGCGTCTTAAAGGCCGTCCTGAAGGGCTGTCTTGATAGGTCTACTTAGTTGCGTTATCTTGAGTGGGTTGCGTTATGAAGGCCGTCTCGAGAGGGTTGTATTGAGAGAGCCGTCTTGAGAGGGCCGTCCTGAGAAGTTATCTTGAGAGGGCCGTCCTGAGAAAGTTGTCTTGAGAGGGCCGTCCTGAGAAGTTATCTTGAGAGGGCCGTCCTGAGAAAGTTGTCTTGAGAGGGCCGTCCTGAGAAGTTATCTTGAGAGGGCCGTCCTGAGAAAGTTGTCTTGAGAGGGCCGTTTTGAGAGGGCCGTGTTGGGATGCACGTTGTAAGAGGGACGTTATGAGAGGGCCACATTGAGAGGGGTGACATAAGAGGACCGCCTTGAGAGGGCCGTCTTTGAGGACTTTCTTGGATTTTTTTTTTCAAGGAGAAGCATCTTAGAGGGGCTCGTTCATCCTCATATCAGTCACCACTTTACACCCAACTTAAGCATAATAAAAAACTCACACCACTCCGTACAAACTTTCTGTAGAGAGTGGGGGCGTTAAGTGCTGCTGAAACCCTTCTTACATCTATTTACATCTTTTTTTTTTAATGATACATATTTTCCATCGATTTATTTATATATTTAACGATTTGTTTATTTATTTATCTGTATATCTATTTACTTAGTCTGAGTTTACATTAATATATCTTTCTAATTATCTCTCTCACTCTCACTCTCACACATACATACTCACTCTCTCTCACTCTCTCTCTCTCTCAGCCTAAAAACCTCCCCATCAACACCTCCCCCTAACCCCATCATCAACCTCCCTCCCACCACCTAAACACACAAAACAAAATCTCAACGTAAACACACACACCACCAGCACCACACCCGGTTTCCTCCTCCCAACTTTCACTCACCCTCACCCCCACACCCCCTCCCCCACCCCCCAACACCTCGGCGACAACATTGGAGTGTCGGAAACGTCTCACTCAACCATCCACATTTTCCGGTTGGCTGAGTCCAGATATGTAATGCAATCCGGGCCAATCAGAGTCTCTCAGGAGGACGGGGATTTTATGTGTGTGTGTGTGTGTGTGTGTGTGTGTGTGTGTGTGTGTGTGTGTGTGTGTGTGTGTGGTCTATAAATTTGGTTTTGTTTCCGGTGGTGGAGGCTGGTGAGGTGTGGGCGTGGAGTGGGCAAGGCGGAGTGGGCTTGAAGTGGGGTTGCGAAGGAGTGGGATAGAGGGAGTGGGCATGGGGTGGGCTTAGAGGATTGTAATTGAAAGATATGGTTGGTTGTTATGGTTGAGGGTTGTGGTTGAGGGTTGTGGTTGAGGGTTGTGGTTGAAGGTTGTGGTTGAAGGTTGTGGTTGAGGGTTGTGGTTGAGGGTTGTGGTTGAGGGTTGTGGTTGAAGGTTGTGGTTGAGGGTTGTGGTTGAGGGTTGTGATTGAGGGTTGTGGTTGAAGGTTGACAGGGTTGGAGTGGGTTGTGAGGGAGTTATTATAGACTAGTTTAGAAGTATTTTTATAACACACACACACACACAACACACACACACACACCTGAATATCAATACAGGGTTAGTGTATCCCGCCATAGCTCAGGTAGAGGCCGACACTTAATGAAGTAAACGACAGTCTATTACACACACCGTCATCAGGTATAATTAACTCCCACGAAATACTCACATTTCTCTTTATATTTCTGGTCATTAATTCAGCGTCTTGTAGTTGATTATTTTCCGGGTTGTGTAACAGTAGAAAACAAAACACATACGTACACACACACATACATACATACATACATACATACATACATACATACATACATATACACACACACACACATATTCCTCCCTCTCCCCACCTTCATTGCTTCACCCCACTCCATTCACTTCTCTCCCCCCAGCAATATACACGAGGACTCTGATAAATAATAGGAGGAGAAGAGGGGAAAATGAGACTTTCCCCTCACCTGGATAATCTCAACAGGTAGATAGCTACACCCAACATGACTCTCACTGTCTCCTCAGGTTAGCTCCCCTCGGCTCTCTCCTCAGGTTAGCTCCCCTCGGCTCTCCCCTCAGGTTAGCTCCCCTCGGTGTCCTTCTCCAGGTTTATTCCCCACAATCCTCCACCCTTTACCTCCCCATTATCCTCCTACCCCCTTCCTCCCCCTTACATCTTTCCCACTACCCACACCACCTACCTGTCTTTAACATCCTGTGTGTGTGTGTGTGTGTGTGTGTGTGTGTGTGTGTGTGTCCGCCTCACCACACATGACTTCACCTGATCTAACAGAGAGGAAGATGCCCTTTTGACCTGACAAATGGAGCGGAGAATCGAACCCACAGAGACCGTACAGTAAACCTGGTCTTGTCGTCGCCTCAACACCACCCTAGCTACTGTAACTAAGATTTGTTCCAATTTATTTTAGAATAATTTTTTTTTTTCGATTATCAGATTTACTTAAAAAAAAAAAAAGTTTCGTGCAAGGATTTATTTCAGATTTATTCTAATTGTTAAGACCCAGTGATGGAAATAATCGGACGGACGGGCGGACAGACGGACGGATAACGTTATGAAGGGATAGGCGGATTTCTTTGAGCTAAAGGGGATAGTATAGTTTTTAGCTGTTTAAGGGGAAGCTAAGGTAAGTTTTAGTGGTTGAGAGAGAGAGAGAGAGAGAGAGAGAGAGAGAGAGAGAGAGAGAGAGAGAGAGAGAGAGAGAGAGAACTTTTAACTATCTCATTTCCTCTCTATATAAAACCCCAAACCACATTTTACCCCTCCACCTCTTATTTAACCCTCTGGATAATTCAACACCTCGCCCTCCACAACACGACAAACGCTGTAATCATTGATAATGGTCCTATCTCATCCCTTAAATTATTCACAGTCAAATCGCTTCTAATTTTCCGTTTTCTTTCACCCCCAAAAAATACTAATTTTTTCTGCGTTGAGGAATATAATTTTTTTATTTTTTTTTTGGCTTTTAAATATTTCAAATTATCTACTTTCTTCTGGGGAGTGAAAGAAATATAATATAGGGTTTTTAAATGAAAATTCTACTTCTTTATTAAAAAACATTAAAAGCTATTTGAGGGTAAACTTTACTATTATTTTTTTTACCCCCCAATATTTTCTTCTATACTTTAAGTCAAGTTTGGGATACACAGAGAATAATTTTATCTAAATACATTTTATACTTCAGAAGAAAAAAAAATCCCCGTGAAGAATAAACTATATATTTTGATTTTCCTTTCAAGTATTTTTCTTTTCGTATCACATAAAGATTAACCATTCTAACCTAATCTAATCTAACCTAACTTAACCTAACCCAGGTAACGTAAGGGTGTTTAATCATCAGGTGAAATAAATCGGGGGTCTAATCTTCAGGTGATTATTTATAGATTTTCTTCACCAAACAAGACGAAAACAAGGTAGATTTTCTTCACCAAACAATCCCTGCAAACAAGGTAGATTTTCTTCACCTGAAACACCAAGATATATTCAACATTTTCTCCAGCTAACAGAACCAGAATGAAGGTAAATTTACTTGAACTAAACAGACCAGCAGCTGTACGGAACTTCCAGGAAGGCCTCCAAAGAAATCTCTCCCGGTTTCATACTACAAACAGCGCACCGACACAGAGCCTTCAGGAGCGCTAACACGAGCCTTCAGGAGCACCGACACGAGCCTTCAGCAGCGTCAACACGAGCCTTCAGGAACGCCAACACGAACCTTCAGGAGTGCCAACACGAACCTTCAGGAGCGTCAACACGAGCCTAGGCTCAGTAGCGTCAACACGAGCCTTCAGGAACGTCAATACAAGCCTTCAGGAGTGCCAACACGAACCTTCAGGAGCGCCAACACGAGCCCTTCAGGAGCGCCAACACGAGCCCTTCAGGAGCGCCAACACGAGCCTTCAGGAGCGCCAACACGAGCCTTCAGGAGCGCCAACACGAACCTTCAGGAGCGCCAACACGAACCTTCAGGAGCGCCAGGCATTTCTCCACCAGACCAGGAGTTGCTGAGGATAACATAATAACATAAGAAAATAAGGAGTCTGCAATAGGCCGGTTGGCCTGTGCATAGCAGCTCCTGTCGAGAGTTACTACCACTCTCTATCATCCAGCCTCCTTTTGAAACTTTCCAGCGTTCCAGCACTTACTACAAATTTGCTAAGCTTGTTCCACTCGTCCACCACCTTATTTGTGAACCAGTTCCTTCCTATCTCCCTCCTAAACCTAAACTTATCCAACTTAAATCCGTTGCTCCGAGTCCTATCCTGCTCGGATATTATAAGAACTTTATCTATATCCCCTTTATTGATTCCTTTCACCCACTTAAATACTTCTATCATATCTCCCCGCACTCTTCGTCTTTCTAGGGAATACAAGTTAAGTTTCTAAAACCTATCTTCATATGGGAGGTTTCTAAGTCCCGGAATCATTTTCGTCATTCTTCGCTGCACCGACTTCAGTGAATTGATATCCATTCTATAAGGGCGCCAGAACTGAACAGCATAATTCGAGGTGCGGCCTGGCTAGCGCAAGATATAGTTGCAATAAGACCTCTGCACTCTTATTACTTACACTTCTAGATATAAAACCTAATACTCTGTTTGCCTTATTTCGAACTTTAACGCACTGTTT